>JANDJT010000002.1:306921-348625 GCA_024331685.1 Stegophilus panzeri
GTCCAGAATGCAGCTGCTAGAGTCCTAACTAGAACCAGAAGATATGACCACATCACCCCGATCTTATCCACACTGCACTGGCTCCCAGTAAAGCACTGAATGGTCTCACACCGCAGTACCTGACCACACATTCGGTCTTTTATGATCTGCCAAGCCTACTTAGATCAGAAGATGCAGGCTATTTGTTGGTAGTGGAATATTGAAGGCTACAGCAGGGGGAAGAGCTTTCTCTTATAAAGCCCCACAGTTATGGAACAGCCTTCTAATTAGTGTTCGGGACTCAGACACAGTCTCAGTGTTTATGTCTAGGCTTAAAACGTATTTGTTTAGTCAAGCTTTTTGTGTATAGGTAAAGGAGCAGATCCAGAGGCTCACAGGCATAGAGTGTTGTGGTGAACTGGGATGTTTGGATGCTGTCGCGCCCCTACTTTCACACCTTCACCCAGGTGTGTTGATGGTGGAGTGGCCGACCGACAATGTTCATTGTTAAAAGCGCTATACAAATAAAACTGAATTTAATTGAACTGAAGTTCCTTTGCCAGCCTCTCATTTTTCTCTCTCTTGAAGTTAAAAAGGCAAAAATAATACACAAACTGTTACACACGTTATTGAAAAACCACAAAGAAGTGTAAACTCCTCTGTCCTGAATATGTCGGAAAACATAAAGTCTAAGTACGATTTAGTACCATGGATTTTTATAATGTTGGGGGCGGGACACTTCAGATTCTAGAGAGCATTTGATCGGACAGAAAACCCGATAAGAAGCTGAAGAAGGGCAGAATGATGTCATCAAATTTGTTGATCCGTATCGGTGGTGTAGAGACTGTACGTTTAACATATAACATCCACGTCCATTTTGATTTCATGCGGACTTGATTCAAGTTACATCTTTACAGCGCTGACTGTTATAAAGCACTGATGCTGGAGATTCCTTCCATCAACGTTACATAAACGTCTGCCTCACAGATAAACCATTACACACGTCGTTCGATTCGTTTCTTATTAGTAAAGCGTGTCCGCTGTAAAAGTCCCTGCGAATGAGCTGTTGCTATAGAAACATATTAGAACGAGCGCATTCATATCACGATAATAATAACAGAAAGAGTAAATAATTAAAACAATCTCCTCGTCTGGACGTTTCGACCCCAAACCCGTCACTGGTTTGCGGTGTAGCTGATCTTATCACAAAACGTGGGTTTGGATTTGGGCGGTTTCCTGCTGCACCGACTCCCACAACGCTTCTTTTGTTTGGAGCGTCGGTTCAGAACGACTGCGCGACAGCACGCGAGTCCTCTGCTGCATATGTAAGCGAACAACAGGCTCACGCTAAAACCCATTGTGGTATTTGTTAATGTTTTTCATCTGAGCTTAAAAAGTCCTAACGACTCTGCGGCGAGCCGACGCATGTGGCTCCTGCCTTTCTTTTCTTTTTTTTGCTTAATGAAGGAAATTTTAGTTTATTTCCAGACTAGGCTATTTTCCAGCGCTCCCTTCTGTTCGGCTTTGGCGGCTCGTTAATTCGCTCGCCTGCACGCTAGGCAAATATTAGTTTAAGTAACCCGACGCTTTCTGCACGTTACGGCGACAACACAGGGGTCGCTTTACACCTCGGCGAGCCGTCTCGAATTCTTCCGAATGAAGCGCTCTGCTGTTGCGTCTCTATCGCTCGGTAATTTTCCTCTGCTTGGACAGACGAAGCCAATTCTCCACAACCTGAAGTTCAGGAGCTGCTACTAAATAAGGTGAATTAATGAAGTGACCATAAAGTTTACACACACACACGCACACCCCATCCTCCTCCTCCTCCTTTCCTCATCATCATCAAGCACAGCACTAAGCTTACATTCTTTTCCCTTTTCATGGAGGAGGAAAGGAATTTGTTTGCGATGGTTCAGTGGAAAGGTTCAGAACACTTAAACACCAAAGTACACAAACTCTCTGCATTTTAAACGCGGCATTCATCACGACAAAACAGTTTGTGTTTCAACCGGTGTGGAGATAAAACAGAGAGAACACCAGTTACCTGTTCTTTTCTATTTTTCTAGCATATAATTCATATAAAACACCCAATTTACCTAAAAATATCCAATTGAACCCATTACGTGTGAATCACTACAGTGGGTGTTTTTGAGAGATTCGTCACTCATTTGTCCTCACGAAGTGCTTCATACCGGTCCTGGGTCACACTGGATCTGGAAGTCTGTCCCGGGAACGCTGGGTGTGAGACAGGAATACACACTGGATGTGTTGGATGTGACACCGGTCTCACAGGACTCCATACGCACACAGATACACACACACACACACTTAGAGACAGTTTAGCATAGCCAATCCAGCTACTGGTATGTTTTTGGAAGTTTGGGGGAAACCGGAGGAAACCCACATGGATAAAGGGAGAACATGTGAAACTGCAGGCATGAAGGTGAATGAAAACATGTTCATTTATCTCTTCACTACTTTTTTAATCCAAAAACTATTGCACTAAACTATTCAATTAGTATTCTTTTATTCCCCAAATACCCTTCCTTGACCCAGTGTCCATCTCGGGGATTTGTAAAAGATTTATAATTAATACTCTTGAAAATAGGTGAGTCCATTCAGAGGTTCAGGTTTAACAAATGAATTAGGATTACATTTTAGTATTATATACAACATAAACAAAGATGCATTTTTCACACGGATTAGAGAAGGAGGAGGCGATCCGGAATGCCCCCAGACGAGAAGAGATCGGGAATCGGGTCAACGGACTTCAGGCAACTGACTGGAATGAAGCTACGAAGCTAACCTGTGCTCCATGTGCTCGTCCTTTAAATTGTCTTCCGAGTCCGTCCCTCTGACAAAGCTCTGTCCTGTTCTCAAAATATCATCTTAAACAGTGCTTTCTGTGTGCTTTGTTTCCACAGCGCCATGGAAACTGTTCGAAATATTGATGTTCAAGGGCCACAAAGGTGAATGACGCTTTGTCGAGTGAGTGCAATCAGACGTCCTGCGGCTCAGACAGAGAAGGGCATGCTTTGTCCTCCAGTCTGTCCTCTAAACACCTAACTGTGAACACCTTCAAAAACGTGGAGCTGGAGTCTCTTGTCAACACGCACACACACACACACACACACACACACACACATACACACACACAGAGCTCTATCAGAGCTTTGTAACAACCAAACGTCAAGCTGGAACTTTAAGTTTTCTGGAGTTTTCGCTTCATTGCGGTTTCTCACTAACACTAAATAACAAGCTGCGATTTCTTTCTTTTTTTTTGTCTTATTAACTTCAAGAGCGAGAACAAAACAGAGACTGTTGAGGGAACGACTGCGTATAGCTGCTGTAATGTAATGACAACAGGAACTGGCCTGTTTTGTGACTGTAGCTATAAATGGATAAAACGTATGACGTGTCATTGTTTCCTTAACAAAATATTGTCACCGATAGCAGGTTGCTGTGGTGTAAGAGAAATAAAACACTTAGGGACGTGCTGTTCTAGGAAAATAATCAACTTCAGGGTGGAAACAGTAAGACTGCTTCATCTGCGACGGAAAGGACTTTGGGAAAGATCTCATTTCGTTTCAGACCCTCGGTTCCTCTGGTTCCTATCAATCCCACTGACTCAAAAGTTTCTTCTTCTTCTTCTTTCAACCTGAATGATTTTGTTTACCCGGCAATGATGTTTCTGAAAATCAGTGGAACTCTGACCGTCTCTTGAAACCAAAACCAAAATAAGAGCGCTATAAAGTATTTAGAAAAGCGAAAGAAGACATCTCGAGAAGAAATCCTTGAGAAGAAACCTTACCGTCAAGATCCTCCGGCCTGGTCAGGTCGATGACTCTCTGTCCGATCTTCCCATCGTCTCCCAGTTTTCCCAGATGATGCCCCAGGCTTTCAAAGTGGACTCGTTCCTGCACACACACATAAATCCTTCATGTGTCTTGCTTTTCTTTTTTGTTTGATTTTCTTTTTTTTTTATTTGTAGTATTTATCTCTGAACGTATGATCAACCCTGATTTCTGTCTATAGAAACATAACATAACATAACATAAGAGTATAAAAGACACGCGGTGATGTGGGGTTTGACGTACTCGCGTTCAGGAAAACAACATCGCGGAGGATCTTGTGCACACAATGGGATCAGGACTGCTCGCAAAAGCGCTTCTTCTTCATCTTCCTTTTTTTTTTACCTCCCCTTTTTTTCCCCCCTCATCTCTGTAATCTTTGCAGCCCGGCATCCTGAGCTCCCCTGCCTATCATTTATTCAGAGCGTGTGCTTTAAAGAACGCACCGTGTTTTCCCTTTTGTCGTGTCACTTTCTGCTCCGATTAAACTTGGCGTCATGTCATATTCGACGCACAATGAAACCCTGTCATTCACGCGCCCGGCAACAATATTAAATGTCATGTCCGCGCTCGCTGACAGAATAAAATAACAGTTTTCCGGGGGCCCCGGCTGAATAGTGGCCGCACATTACGCTTAATGTATTATGCAGAGGAAGAGGGCCGACCGCTGTTCGGGCCCATTGTGAAATGACCTAGTTCTGCCTGTGAGTGCTGCCTTCACTTTGGAGCATTAACGCAGCCTTCACTTCCTCTCTAAACACATGACACTTTGACTCGAAACGATCTCTCGCTCTACGACGGGTGGGGAGAGAAAAGAAACCCCAGAGTGATTCGGATGCACTGGGCGAGTTAATCGCGTCCCTTGTGTATTTTCCGTCTCATCCTCACTTTTTTTTTTGTTTTTGTTTTTTTTTATTCCACAGGTGAGACAACGATAACGGACACTGACAAGCACATTAATCGTTCAGCCGTGGTAAATTTGCAGGGTTTGTTTGTACGACTAAAACACGATGACCCCGGCATCCATCTCCACAACTCAGCACTGTTTTTGGATTTATACGTCCTCTGGGACGAGTGCTAAGCAGTTTACACTATGTCTTGAGGTGTCTGGGGCAATTTTTGTTAACTAACAAATATTACCTGATGATTATTTAGAAAAATTATGATTATGTTTAATCTTTTCCTCTTCGTTTATACAACAACAACAACAACAACAAAAACAACTTAAAAACTATTCCAATTAATCATTTTTATATCAAATTTAATTGACTATATCTCCGTTTCCACGTGCTGGATCAACACCAGATCTTTCCAAGCCACCACTTTTAAGAGAAACTGGCTGCACTAGAACGACGCCATTTTTTTTAATGACATTGTCATAAAAACAACGATGTCCCTTAATCAGGTAGGGGTGATTACTGACCTCTGGCTGTTAAAAGAAAATATAAAAAGCATATTTGACGTCCTCCAGAACGTACAGTATGTGCTTGCAGAAGTAGACGATCTTTGTCCGCGCACCAAGGCCCGGAGAGATAAAAAAAGATCGCTCCAATTAAACTCTCAAACCATCAATGCAAATACTCGTTTCCCCGTCGTTTTTTATTCCGAAACCATTACTCAAAAAAGGAAGTGTGAATCAGTGAGATGCAGAGAGAGAGAGAGAGAGAGAGAGAGAGAGAGAGAGAGATGGAAGAAGCACAGCAATTTCCCATCGCGCTTGAGGGAACAATCATTATTTATGGCCATCCGAGTGATTCTGATGTACAATTAACCACTACCTGCTTATGAGCTGTCATTAAGAACTGCCTGTCTTGACTGCGCTTTGCTTACTTTAAGTGTTTTCTAATTATGATATACGCAGGCGGTTCCCGCTGGGCCCGGGCGCCTTTGTGAAGATAAGATAGAGCTTGCTTCGCTCCGTGTGAAGCCTCCTACGCCACCGTATTCATCACCAGGCCACATTATTGCGCTTAATGAAAAGAGCACGCAGCCCCCGATGACAAATTGACGGATGTGCGATTAGTCGGATGAGGAACGGGCGATGTACCATGGATGGTCTGGCCCTGAAAAAGGGTTCGGTGACGACGCAAGTGTTTGTGTGTGTGCATGTGTGTGTGTGTGTGTGTGTGTGTTGGGGTGGGTGGGGGGGGGGGTGTAATAAATTAGCCGCTTCTTCCCTTCCCTCGTGCTCAGCTGCCCTCTCTGATCAATCAAGGCCTTTTATAAACTCATGATCATTAAGCATCTTGTAGGACCTGAGATAGAAAAAAAAAAGAGAGAGAGAGAGAGAGAAAAAAAAGAACAAGACCCATCCATCACGCAGTTTCATTAATAACCGCTGGTGCTTTAAAGTTTTTCCTCGCTGCACAGAGATATAATTAAAAGAACAAGTCAACAGGGAGCAATTGTGCACGAGGAGGGATTCCGTCTTTATTTCCACACCTCAGTATTTTTCCTCCAATTAAGCGGAGGATGGGGTCGGGACTGCCGGACTAGCGCTCGTTCGAGTCCACGGTCTGTTTAGGACGCATTAAATAGAACGCAATTGAGCGGACGCTCCAGAACAGTGCAGACGAACATTAGAATAAATGTGTGCTGCATGAGCAGGCTGCATTTCCATTAAATTTTACACACTGGGTTTTATATACTTATTGGTTATCACTGCTATAATTTATGTCTCAGCATTAGGAAAAATTGCAGTTCATTTATATGTACAACATCTTTTCAGGGTTTTTTTTTTTTGGAAGATGGGGGGGGGGGGGGGGGGTGGGCGGTGTAATCTCAGCAAACTTAACTCATCTTAAGTTTACTACCGGCTGCATCAAGCAGTGTGATAAATTAATGGCATTTTTATTATTTTATAGTGTCATTAAATTTTTACTGATCACTCCAGGACTGAAGAGCAATAAAGGATGTGTAGTATCCTGGGGACGGACCTGTCCAGCCAGGCAGACAGTCAGAGTCCTAGCCAAAGGTGTCTAGGCACTATTTATAATGAGCATTACACCAGCCAGAAGACAGGAACTCCATCCAAAAACAAAACAAAAAGTAAGTAAAGGTAAGAAGAAAAGCCAAACGATGAGAGAGAATGAGAACGAGCGAGAGAAACAAGAAAGAAAGGGAAAAAGAAAAAGACGTGGTGGTGCACTTAGCGCCCCTCCCATCTTAACCGCGGCCTCTCTGGCACACGGCTGGCGTTTTCCCTCAAATGCGCTCAGCTTCCAGCGCTTCCACCCCACATCTAAAACTGTAGCCTCATGCTCCAAGGATGAAGTGGAAAAAAGTCACCCACAATAATCTCTGCTCCTTCCCTCCCCACCCCAACATTTTTTTTTTTTTTTTTTTTACAGTAAAACGGTGGCAGGATGAAATAATGGGCAGCTGGAACTTCAGGAACATCTGGAAAGGGGCCAGGAGCACCGTGTCATCGCTGTAGCAAGAGCTTTAATCAGGCCGGCCGCAGAACATGTGCCGGAGGAGCTGTGTTGTGCTGGTGGCTCGCCTCTACTTATAAACGTGATGCTTTCCTCCGGTATAAATAGGCCTGGCTCAGGGCATATGGAACCCTGTTCCTTTCTTTTATTTCCTCCAGTCAGACCCATACACGAACGCAGAACAATCTCCGTCCTTGCCTTGTGTCGGAGTAAACGTCTACATCTGTGTCTAAAAAAAACCCAGAAACATTCAAAATACATGTTTCTGTCTTCACTTAAAGCTCGCGAGTTTTATCAACACGAATGACCTCTACAGGTGCAGAGTATATAACGTAGTAGTTTTATTCTTTCCCAGGTGCATAAGGCTAATATCATGACAGTCAGCAGACAAAAAAAAAAAAAGACACACACACACACACACAACGAAAGTGCGTAATAGCTTGGCGCAAATCCGTTCACATCATGTCCTCGGCTTCGTGCTGAAAGCAGAGAGTGCGCGTGTTACTGCCTCCACGAGCAGCGCGCTGGATAATGGACGGCTTTGTAAGGTCCGTGGTAAAGGAGTGCCGAGGGAACGCATGCAGCAAGTTGTAGCTTTCAGCTTCCATGAAAGCTTGTGGTGGTCTTACAGCGACGTTTTGCCATCCGTTTTAGCCTCTCATCTGTTTTCCATCCTCATGTAACCAATCACAAGGTTATTTATAACGGCACGGCTTCCCAGTAGTCGCTCATTCTCCATTTCATCTAGCCTTAAGCACATGCGCTTGTGTGGTGAGCTTTCATGCGGTCTCTCGGTCTTTCTCCACAAAAGCAGGCCTCCAATCCTCCGGAAAAGTTTTTTCAGCATCCAGTTTTATCCCTTCACCTGCCAGGGAATCGGAGTGGCGCGGCTCGCCGCTCTAATCAAGCGGCAAGACTGGAGCGGCACGTCAGAGAACGACACAAAACCCCAGACGTGGCATGATGCCAACATGAGCTTTCACTTTCCAGCTCGTTTCCTATTTGGAACAGCAGATTCCACGGCCATACCATAATTGTGCATCAGGCTGACAAGTTTGTCTTGTTTATTGAGCGAGAACCAAAAAAACAACTTCACCCACAACATGTGACCTTTCGACTTCCACAGGGAAACAGTCCGTTTTATTTCTCAGCCGTCTCGCTTTAAGGACGGTCTCCAGGCTTTTCATTCCATGCTGCGTTGAGATCATTTGTTTTGCCTTTTTTTATGAGCTCCGAGCTCTAAATGACCCTGAACTGTTCACTGAGTCCTCGAGGATCTGTTAAGAGCAACCTCGCTTTCTCTTTCCTTATCGCAGAAACTATTCACAATAATGGAATGATTCCAGAAGACCATCGAGACCTCGTGATCAGGAATACAGATAAAGAAGGGAATTTTTTTTTTATACACCCATTACTAGAGGTACGGTCCCAATATGGAGGCATATAAATGACCTAGTGTGTCCTGCTGTGGTCAGCTCTGTAGCACAGGGCTTGTTAGGTTTTTGAACAGAAGCCTCCGCTGCTGCTTACGTATCACGGCTTAGTGTAAAATTCAGGAGCCGTTCGGAAGGCAAACGGATCTCAGTAAAGACTGTTCTGTTTCTGATCCCAAGCTGGGACACGTGCCTGCTCGTACACACTCGGACCCACAGCTTTGTTTAAAAGGATGTCTATTTTTCCATCTCTGGAGCATTCAGATAAGCAAGGGGTTCCCAGTTAGGGTCCAGGACAGCGTAAGTCCAGAACAGTTTGGTGATTTCAGCACCGAATAAACCTGGTGAGTCGGATGTACTTGAACACTATAATCACCAAACTGAGGTTTTGCGCCTCCTGATCCAAAGGCATTAACGTAACAATGCTCGACAAAGGCACTTGCTGGCAACGGGTTTGAATATAATCACATTTTTGGAAATTTTGGATGGCCGAATCCATGTAAAGCACGATTTACTTATGTGGCAAAAAAAAAAAAAAAAAAAAAAAAATTCCATGACTGGCAATTTCCAACAGCAGAAAAAGGAGCAGAAAATTGGTTCCTGGGCTGCCGAGTAGAGAAGATTACACTTTCTGGCCTTTGTGAGGGCCGACCTGAATAGACCTCAAAATGTACACAGAGGGAAATGCAGCACACATTGGCTTCCACATCTAAAAGGTAGCTGGAGAAGATTTTGAGGAGCTCCATTTTTTTTTTTTTTTTTTTTGACTGTTCAAGGGCCCTCTGCACTGGGAAAGAAGGACAGTGAATGTTCCAGCTCATCAATAATGCAGAGGAGAGGAAGGGGCTGGAAGCTGCAGACGCTCAATAGGCTAATACACTGGCCTTTCACCTTTCTGATTACAGTTCGGGAGGCGTCAGCAGAGGAATACATTCGAGTTCCTCAGCATCTGCCATCTTGTATGGCATCAACTCTCAGATACGGCTTCATTAGCAATGGAAATAACAAACTTTCAAAAATCTGAGGCTGCGGTTGAGGACTTAAGACTTTTACTTCGCTGCTTGGAAACTGGAAGCCGGAGGATGTTCTAGTTCTAGTCGAGATGGAAATCTCAAAATAAAAATCATTCCTGATAAAAGCATGATAAATAATAAAGCTACCTAACTGTCCTCTTCAGACAATACTCCATTTTAATAAATATTTGAGAAAACGTAAATCACGAGAGTGTTTATAAAAGGTTTTTTTTTTTTCTTTCTTTTTCCTCTAGTGGGAAAAGGCGAAAAAAGGAATAAACAAAAATAAATAAATAAATAAATAAATAAAACAAGGTTCACTAAAGCATGAATATTTTACTCGAGCAACTTGAGGATGAGAGCTATATAAAATCTAGTGCAAAAAAAACAGAGAGAGAGAGAGAGAGAGAGAGAGAGAGAGAGACATGATGAGGTTAGAAAATAAAAGAAAAAGAAAATGAGAGAGGGAAAATGATGATAGAGGACAGATGACAGAGAGAGAGAGAGAGAGAGAGAGAAGGAGAGAGAAGGAGAAAGAGGGATGAAGCCCATCCTTATTGTGCTCCTCGGACACACTTTGTATTAAAAGATGAATTGATCCATTTGTAAGCAGCACTTAGCCCCACTCTCTGGCTCGGTCGTTACACCGGGATAAATCAATATTTAATATCCCCCTCCAACAGCCCCAGTAGATGATTTTAACCTCTCCTTAATCCCATTTTACCTTACCTTTCCAGAATTGTCCAGGCAAGCTTTCACCATGATAAACTCCCAAACAGTCGACTAGGAGGCAGCTATTAAAGCAGCATCCAGTATTTATGTCAGGTAGGATACGGAGCTGAAATATTAATATTCTGAAACTGAGCAAAGAAAAGGCTTTTAACTGGAGGCTTTTTTTTCCCACCATTGAGTGTCGAGAGATACCCAAGTGGCGACGGTTTCCTCCATCACGTCCTATACAGCAGCTTGTATAAGTATTCCACGCTTCCGTGTCATTTTATTTTGGATTCACAGTTGGATTCGTGTGCTTTTGTTTGGGTTCTGGTCCTGTCTCCCCTCCTGCCCTGCCATTGGCTTGTTATCACATTGTGTTCACCTGTTTCATATTAGCCCTTAATTACTTTGGCTATTTGTCTCGTTTGACTGTTCCCGTGTTTCGTCGCCATATCTTCTTGAATATATTCATGCACTTCTAAACACGAGGTTTGTGTTTTCTAGTTCCTGTTCCATGTATTTATGTATTCATTATCCCGGTTTGTTGCTGCCAGCCTGCGCTCTAATCCTTGCTTTCACTCCTGACTACGACTCCTGGATTTCCATTAATAAAGAACACGCTGAATTTACACACTTGCATCACGCCTATCAGCACACATAGGCTTAATTGCGATTATACATCATGAACCTACACACAAATCATTCGTGCCTGTTGCTGTGAAACTCATAAATTAGGTCTGGAGCAAAGAGTTGCAATGAGAAGTCACATAAGTAGACAATGGAGTTCATCTGTGTGCAATTAAAGGGTCATGTGATATCGATATGAATTTTTATTATATAAAGCTTTCAGAACAAGTCTGGGGCAAAGTTCTAGATAAATATCAATCAAGGTTTGGGTTGTTTTTTTTTTTTTATTGTTTTGTTTTTTTTAATATTCCAACAAATTTTTTTGAACACTATTAAATCCGTAATTATAAAATGGACAGAAGACGTCTGACACAGCTGCAGCCTAGAGGAGGCCATCCACTAAAGAGGGGATTAGTCAGAGAATCAACCAAAATATGGACAAGATCAAGGGAGGTGAATACATATGCAAGCCGCTTATGTGTTTACACGCTATATTGTGAGCGTCTGCTGGTGCGTAGATGAAGGTAGGTGTCTATGAGCTATGAACGGACACCGTTGCGAAGTCTTTGTAGGACAAAATGAGAACACATCATGAATTTCTCAAGCGTGATGAAACCACAAACCTCACCTCGGGTTTGAGCTTCAAGGTGGAGTGCTATTTACATTATCAGATGCAGACAGACTTCGGGCTTCAGAAGGAAAGTACAAAAGCGCCGATGCCATTTTCTCTTATTGGCTGTCGGTTCAAAATGCGTCATAAAACAAACTGCAGAAATGACGACTTCAAATAAAATGTAGGTGAGTCTTTTTTTTTTTTTTTTTTTTTTTGCAGTGTTCTGGTACCAATGGAAACTAATTATCATTTGTTGTCACCTTCTTTTTTTTTCAAGCCGAACGCTGCTGAAGGGCTTCCTAGAATTACCTTTCCCTTACATCAAAGTTCCCCAGTGAAAGCACATCAACTCTAACTTCTACCTTAATGTTTTTTTTTCTATAGCACAGAGGCCTAAAAGATGACTTCAGGGCAGGGAACAGAGGTGAGGAGTGACGAGCTAGCCTCCTTCTCCGCTGCTTAGAAAAACACAGAGCTTTCTTAAGCTCGGCACACAAATAAGCAGATGAATAAACGCGGAATATAGCGTGGAAAACAAAGTCAAACCCGGACAAAAGAGCAGCAGGGGAAAAAGAAAAAAAAAAAGCACCAAGCTCTACCTGCCAGGAACAATACAGACAGGTGTGTACTGCCTGTTGACAGGCGTACCTTTTCAGCTATTGTTTAAAGAGCACGCCGTTCGTGTCATGTCACAGCATATTCCTCAGCTTGGCTGACCATGAGCTAACCCCAGACTTCACGAGGCAGGGAGAATAGCTCACGACTGAGGACGGCGGGGAAAAAAAGAGCGAGAGAACAAGACGCAGGTAGGGACTGTGCACTCACATACCGTATCCACCTCTAACAAAAGACCCAGAAGAATAACAAGCTTAAGTGCTAGCTCCGAAAAAAAAACTCCCCTTATAATGCTGTCTGTATAAACCCTGAGCATTGTGTTTGAGAAAGCCAGATTTTCGCTCTTCTGCCATGGGGAATAAAGAAGAAAATTGCTGGAAAAAAAAAACACCAACAATGGAGTAAATAGTATTCTTAATCCGGGGAATTCTCTAAAAGCTCCAGGGAGATTTAAGCCTTATTTTGTATTATCTAGGACTCAGATTGGAGGCTTAGGGTTAGATATGTTACAGTCATGCCCAGTTTTGAGGACACACTTTAGCCTCCGCTTAGTGCCACACACCAAGTCCTTCAAAGTTGTAGCTCCTCGGATTTTTTTTTACATATACATTGACCTACTTTAGCATGTTAGTTGAAAGTAATTAGGCACTAAAACATCTAAAATATTAATGATGCTCCACTCCCAGATACTGCCTGCTTACCGCAGCCAACTGGCAACGTGGCATCAATCAAACGGGAGCGAGCAGGGATTTTTCTAACTCTCGATTGACTCATTGATTGAAGATATTTTTAAAAGGAGTCCCTTGGAGTCATCGTACAAAAGCGGGACTCTTCCGCACAAGGGGTCTGTCGCCTTTAATTGGGCCGGGACTTCACGGTTTGGACCTGCTCAGGGGGCAGTGCTGGAGGATCCGATATGTCCCTCAAACAGACAAACCAAGTAAACATACACACAAGCGCACTATCGGGCATGCCAATGTCAATAACTCACAACTGACCATGCCAATGTCAATCACATGAAGTCTTCTGGACACACATCAGGGAAATGTTTTTATTTTAAATCTTTTAAAGTAGATCATCCTAACAAGACAGAGATGCCATTGCTTCATATCTATCTTCTAAAGAACTGCGCCTGTAATCATAAAGACCTGTCCTTTGCTCATCCCAGGACTATCATGATACTGTAATCACGCTATGTGGTGTAACCTAGAAGAGGATGGGTTCCCTTTTGGGGCTGACTATATATATATATATATATATATATATATAAAGTGGGCACTTATGAAACCTAAAAAGAAAAATGGGACACGGAGTGACAGATGCTCACCTTGTCAGCCCTGCAGTTGTTAAGACCGAGGCTTGAGAGAGCCGAGAGTTTAGCCTCCATGCCCTGTTGGTGATGCTGCAGCTGCTCACGCTGGATCTGCTCCCTCATTTTCCTCGCCTCCTGGATGGCCTTCATCACAGCATCCTGGTCTCCAAATAGTGCCGTGGAGTTCAGGTTAGACAAGATATCTGCAAGGGTGTCAGACATGTAAATACACGAAGACACACAACGGCAAACTCGTTACGATGGAGGCCCATTGAGTGAAAATGACACTCTGGGAGGTCTGGTTATCAACTCTTGATGTGCGGAGGGGAAAAACTAAGGCAGCAATCTTGGCGTGTGATGCCTTTCTGTAATTAGTGGATCAAAGCGAGGTGAGGCTGGGTGAGGCAGTTAAAACTCGGAAATAGAACAAAAAACAAACGGCAAGTCTGTGTTTAAAGACCCGGTCCATGGAAAGAAGGGGAAATGAATCTAGTCAACTAGCATGGTCTCGCTTTAATGAAAGACTGTTTTTAGCAAAAGTCAGTTGTAACTTCCGCAAAAAAAAACAAAAAAAAAACAGGCTTAATATGAGAGGTGAACCGAGAGCTTTGAAAGAACTAATTGTCAGCGCCAGCATCCATTACGCCAGGGTGGCTGTAATGCCTAGGTTCAAGGCAGATTAAGGGGATGTGGTTGTGTAAATAGAGCAGTGTGACTGGGATGAATGCATTTCAGTTGGGTGTGATATGACAGAAAGGATCACAGCAATGTAGTCTACTGGCATACTTATAAATAGGTTTGTTTTGTCAAATGAAAACTTAAATAAAATTTACATTTTTTAAAAAGAAGAAAAAAAAAGAAAGACGTAACAAACTGTATAACAGTGTATGCAGTGATGGTTTTAATATCAAATCAATGCAATTAGTTAAGATATATTTTTTGAACAAGTTTGTCCCATATCTTCAGCTGAATATAATATTTTATGGTGACATTATCATTTGTTTATAAACATATATAAGATATTTAAATCACAACGCTGTTGATTTCTCAGCTGTGATTGGTTAGAGTTTCTACAGTGGTGGTATATTAATGCTCTCATTGAGCAGGACTTACCCAGAGATGATCCTCGACCCAAAGCGAGTGGACTAGGGATGCCTCCACTCTTGGACTGGCTGTTCGGACTGCTCTTGCTGCCCGGGAACAGGCTGTGTGTCGGGGACATGGGGGATTTCACTGGCTCAGCTGTCTTAGGCCGGGCCGAGAGGTTCAAGGGCTGCGTTCCCTCCTCCTGCAAACACAAAAATTGATGTTTAGAACGTGCACCATCCAACAAAGAGATATCAAGACAATTAATTAGCCTGACTCCGCCTAAGAGGCAGGCTGAGCATTCATCGCTAGGCTTTGTGCCATGCTGAAGCTCCTCTGTGTCTCAAGGCTGGGTTTTGTTCAAGCTAATTAAGCCGTGGTGTGATTCTCTAAGGTGCACCTTTTTCTACTTACCTGTGTTCCACCAAAATAGTTCCTGAAACACCCGTGATGTTGAAGAGAACTTCATCTCACGTTGTGTGCTTAAAAAAACGGGAGGCTCTTATTTGGCAGAGAGTCCCACTGTCCAAACAGATGGACCACATAATGAACACTGCCTGGAGCTTCTTGGAAATCCGACTGCCAATTACAGTTTGTCATTCAATTACACATTAAATAGTCAAACAAAACAGATTGCCAGCTAATTAAGCACAGCATATCTGCATATGGCCCTAACAGAGCTAAACGCCGGCTGTATAGTTGATCAAAGTCGTAATTACGAAGATTACATGGTTCATGTAACAAGTGTCAGCTAAACAAATGGGGCTGAATGAAGAAAAATGTTTTACATCATGTTTCTGAAATAAAAGATCAAGTTGTATTCAGGAGAGCTCTGAACAGACCATGGACCAGAATCCTGTTTAAGCCATCATTACTACTGAAGAAGATCCAACATTACTTCTCTATTGTGCTCTATCGTGATATTAAACTAAACGTTTCCAAATGTGCACGTGTTCTGAGTTACAGCAGCAGACGTGGGGAAAGGAAAACTGATGATGTATACAGCTTCTATTCAAATATGAAGACTGTTCCAGCACGGGGGCGGGGGGGGGGGGGGGTTTGGGTGATGCTAAGGAACAAGCCATCACCAAATCACGAGCTCGTTAATTTAAATCTCCGCTTATCGATTTGTGCTTGAGATATAAATATATAGAGTATGCTTTTGATGTAATCTGGTTTGGATTGGACCACACTGTAGGAGCGGGGGAATTTTTTTTGTTTTAAAAAAAAGGCTGCCAACTTTTGTGAGGAGAAACCACATGTACCTAAAAATGATTCTCCGGGTGCGCACAGAGCCATAGCAACCCCGTCCACACAGTTCTGCATGAGAGAACGAGAGCCTTGTAAAAGTCAAGCCAGATTGATGGGTTCTGTGGAGAAAGAGGCGACACAGTACCATGCTCTAAGCTAACGCTACCGTACGACTTCTTTTTACAAGTTGTACATTTTTTTTATGTGCGTCCCTATTTCAATACTAAATGCGAAACACTGGTCATGGCTCAGATTTTTACACCCTTCGTGAAGAGACTTCCAATCCTCAAGTTCTCCTCTTACTCTTGATTCCATGGCTGATTTAAGAATGCGGAAAAAAGGCTCAGGTCAAGCACCACTCCAGGCCACACTTAAATGTGCCCCTCTTCACACTTTCAGAGCCAGACAAGAGACATCCACATGAGGCTTTAGTACTCCTGTTTGCCTGATAGACTGGTGGATTGCAACCTCACAGACTGGGAGATAAAAAGAAAATCATATACAGTATACTGTTCATATTCTTACTTGTCACACATCACCAAAGATTTCAGAATATTTAGTAGGAAGTAGGAAAGAGAACCAGTCCTTGTTCTTCTTGTGGTCTGGGTTTTGCCTCAATTGACCCATGGTGCAGTCTGTATCATGTATGGAAGCTATCCAATATCAGCACGGCATGCCACGTAACGTGATTGGTTCAAGTTTACATCATGTTACTTCCTGTTTCAAGCTCTGGAATGCTAGCGAAAGGGCTGTTATGGTCAGCTGAGGCGATGGAGCGCCTTACTGATATATAAAACCAGACTTTCATAGGACTGGAGCACTGTAATTAACTCTTCTTTGTGGTGCGATTGCTTGTACTAGGAGCACCGCGTGTAAGGCACATCTCATGTAAGCATGCACAGCTAAAAAGTCTTCGAGTACAACAGCAATGCCTTGTTTGCAAGTATTCCTGCACGATGCCATGCCATGCATCCAAAACACACTGTTCTTCACTGTTTTGGTACCAAAGGAATATAACTAAAAAACAAGACCAGTCCCTTCCCAAAAAAGCCCAGAACCCTGAGTGTGGACTCGAGTATTCAAATCGTTGTATTTAATGCCCTTAATGCCTCTCCATCCGTACACTACCTAACACGGCTGATTTAGAGAAATGGAAACAGGTCATACCTTGACCTGGCCCAGTGGGCTGGAGGACCTCTTCTCACTCTTTGGCCCAGGTGAGAGTGGCCCTGCAGAATTGGGTGGCTGGGGCAGTGGTGCCATCTTGGCTCCTGGAGAGAGCTGCATGCTGGCCAGCTGGGCGGCGTACAGTTGCTGCAAGGAAGGAGGAAAAAAAACCCACAAGGCGTTAACGTTCCAAGCCAGGCACCATTCAAAACCCTGTTCTCCCCCACACGCTCCCTTTCTCTCTCACTCTCTCCGTTTCTCTGTCATTCTTTTCTTTTATGTCTTCGTCTTTTTTTCCATCCTGGCCCAGAATCTCTGCTAAAGATCTAAGATAGATAGAAGCCCTGAAAAACCACATTTGGAGATCATTTTTGCTCTGTTTTTCTATTTATCAGGTTTGCAGCCTAAAAGAAAACTAAGATCTGATTTCTCTGGTGATTTATCTTCCTCCATAGACCTCTTTCTGCTCTGGTTGGTAGCGACTCTACATCACAATTCGGACACCTAGAGCTACCATTTTGCCTTCAAACAGTATGGTAGGATAAAATGGAAATGGTACATGTACCATCGCCCATGTACCATTTCCCAAACTCACTGCAGTTGAGTTTCCATGACACATACAAATCAAAGACTTAAGACAGGAACCCAGACAAAGCAAATTCTTACCACTCTTATTATTTTCCTTGGCTCAGACTCCCAGCCTGGCACGAGTAACGTTTCAGTTTTGGTACAAATTAAACAGACGGGCTATGGGCTGTTAAACCTCAGAATGTTTTTTTCGGGTAAAGTGTTGGGAATGTGCATTTGAGCAGTTTATATTTCAACTAGGCTGATCGTCTGCCATATCACATCGAATGTCATTTTAATTCGACTCGTGCAATATTAGCAGACAGAAGAGGGGAGAAACCTACCAGTAGTGTAGTCATTCAAATGAATTAAATTAAATTCTGGCAAGAAAATATAGACAAAAGTGTTCATGTGTGTCTTGCAGTATTAACAAGAGGCTGTGAATAATTTGGCTGTTTCCCATGCTCCATTGAGATTAAATCCTGGATGCAAGTCCTTTTAGACCAGAGGCTAGTATTGATTAGCAAGCAGGTAAGTGTTTAAATTGGCTTTTGTCTCCAAAAGTAGGTAAGAGGGGTCAGACTAAATAGCCCATGGCCTCCCTGGCCTGACACATAAAATTTGCATCTGGCTTGCATAACCCATTCAAGAACAAACCAGAGAGAAACAACTACTACCAAGTTTCTTTGAGTTTTCACCGGCATCTAAAGGGTTTGCTGTTCTTTGTGTCATTCGGCCACTTAACACGGAAAAAAAGAGAGCATATAAGCAGGCACGTCTGCTCTCTCTGCACTCATTTCCTCTTGTCAGCAAGCTGCATAAGGACTCCATTTGTCTGAATTGGAAAAAAGTGGCATGAGCATTAGTGGCTTGTGCCCCACCTCAGCTAGTCAGACAGAAAAACTCAGTCCTGGACAAAGCTCTTTGTGTCCACTGTGTATCAGAAGATATAAACACAAAAATGCTCTCCACCGCCCGAAGTTAAACACTTGCACACTAGTGGTACACAAAAGGGGTCATTCTTCGGCAGGGGAGCTGGGGCAAGTGACAGCACATGGGCACAGGAAATGGCAGGCTGATTAGGTTCACTCTGTGATAGTATAGCCTTACTGAGCCATATAAATAGAACAGCCATTGTGTGTTCACTTCACAAACACAATCGACATTTTGCTTTCACATGAATTCACATGAAGTGCCTAAACACAAGAGCCTGGAGTTACTGTTTTCATGTGACTAATCTATATCTTGAAGAAACGCAGGAAAGGAAGTCATCAGTCTGTGGCTAGCAGTGTGGATGTGGATGCTGCCCATCCTGGATCCTGAGCTCATAGGAAGAACTTTATCGTTCCTCAAAAACAAGATATATAATTGGAATTTGCTTCAAATGAGATAAATAGACAGAGGTGTAACACGTTAGAGATAGTGAGAAAGTGAAGGTGAGACACCGGTTAGCATGCCAGGACACATCTAGTTTTGGATGAAGGGCAGTAGTAGGTCTGGGGCAGGGGCAGAAGGAGCCGATGGTAATGAGGGTCATGCTGAAAGTCAATGGTCAGACGAGAAATGGGCAGCAGGCAGCCAAGATTGGCTTCATGCCTCTGGTGCACAACACACCCGCACCGAGAGTGATCAATTCTACCACCTCTTCAAATATCTCTACACTCTACAAATCCCATTTGCTCAGTTATTCTACCAACTATCAGGGCAACAAGGGCAATGAGTCATGGTTTAATTCAGCTATAAGGAAATGTTATATAAGTTTAGAATGCTTCTAAACTTTTCTATTGTAATGTGATTCTCACAAATTATGGATAAAAAGTCCCATATTACGCTTTGTAATTCTATAGAAGGAAGTGATGTAGTACTCGAGTCCTGGACATGAACATAAGTCATAGACTTGTAATGAGACTTGGGTAAGTGAACGCCCTTTCCCAGAGAAAGAAAGACTGGTGTCCCATCCAGTATGCATTCCTGCTTCATGCCCATCGTTCCTGGGATATTCTCCCTGACCAGGATAAAGCACTTACTGAATAAGAAGGAAGGAATTTCATTTAAAAAATACGAAATTCATAAGGCACCCTAAAGTTTGTCTCTTGGAAGCAGAACCCTAAAAGAGAGGCTTTCACTTTCAGAATAGAGCTCTTTAGACAGCTAGAATCTTTAAGAACCAAAGATCCCTTGAGGAAGAATTTGTTGTGATTCAGTTTGGTTTCAACAGTGCCCCTGATGGATTGAACTTGAATAAGGAATGGTAGCAACATCCTCCCCGCATTCAGGACTTGACTTGAGGGCTTTGGATTCGGATATGAGCGCGAGATAAATTAGGTCATTTTCATACTCGCACTTTTTCCTTCCCAAACCATAATATATTACAATCCAGAGTTTGGAACATTTAAGTGAACACCAAGTTCAGATCAACCAGAGATTGGCTGCCTGGAACGCACCCAGTTTCCGCACTTGACCATATTGACATATTGAACATATTGAACTCTGGGTAAAACTCAACAACTGATCTCTGGCTTGTGGGATGAAGCAGTCTACAAAGGAATGCCTTATAGATATACAGAGAAAAGTGTAGGCATTCAAATACAAGTGACTACAAGTATGAACAAACCTGCAATGATTGCCCAGAACTGATCATGGGTATAGCTTCCATCCAAGTGTGAAAGCATCCCTATACTTAAAAAGAGGTGACTTGACTTGTACACCGATGGAAGCACATCCAATACCTGTGTATAAGGGGAATGCTTCTGCTCTTCAAAGCTTTTCATTCAAGCTCTTACTTTATCAGGAGCTCAAACATTTCAAGAGGAACAGCCATGTAGCTTCTCTAGTAGATCCTGGTATATCTATCCAGCGTATCATGTCATAGACAAAAGACTTTTGCCAAATGTAGTAATGCTGAGTCATTCCACACATTCAGTCCCGCAGTCCAGTGGAGAGCTATTACACCATGTGCTGATTCTGATAGCTTGAGGGAAACAGGATGCTGACTTTCAGCAAGGCCTGTAGAGAAATATCTCGATCCACACCAGCAACTCGGGTAATACCTTTGTCCACTTGAGCATTAAATGATTCTCTGCGCTACAGCTTACTTAGACAGAGAGCAAGACTTGGGAAATGGAGCTTTTCAATTCGCTCACCTCACCTGCTGCAGTCGTTACACCTCCAGCAACGCACACACACACACACACACACACACACACACACACTCATGCACAACACTTCTCTCAAGCCCATGGAATGCAAATGGCCAAGGGCTGGCCCAAGGTCAGCCTGTTAGCCTCTGGTAATTAAAAGCAACCCCTCTAGAGAGCAAAGGGGTTAAATGAGCAGCTGCACTCGCATTGCTTGCCACAACATTATCCATAGATTACACACCCACCTCCACCTACCCCCTCCCCCGATCTCATTCGACACTGCTCGACACATCATCAACACACTTCTATAGCACCAAAAACGCTTTCACATTTAAACCTCAAAGGGCTTCGCTTTAATATACAGCTTTCTCGATACGGAGGCGAGCAAAACTGTATAATGTACCACACGCATTCGGTATACGTCCTGCCATTGCAAAGCTGAAGATTGTCATTGAAATTTCACGTCTGCAAAAAAAGCAAAGCTTATACAGTTATTAAAAAGTGATTTTAGTCAATTGCCCATGCACTGAGGGCAACAGCAGACTCAAATTCGTTCTTAACGCTCTGTGACAGATGGTCTGAGATTTACAAGATTTCGCAAAATCCCGGTGTAACAAAAATAGATAATCAAGACAAACGTGTAAACTTGTCATGCTGGAAATTAACACTGGGTTTCGCTTAGCTTGCCCGTCATTGCATATGTAAAAGGAATAAAACACATCAGAGCATGAAGTTGTAGAATAATAATCAGTGATGCAGTGCAGAGTTCTGTCACTACCGCGAAGTTGATTAGCGCATCCATTTACACGTACGTTCAACTCACCAGCCTCTCGTGTTTTAGTTAACGAGGCTGGAGACTAACACTGGAGACTCCTTCCAAAAATGTTAAATAAATATCTCCTTACAGACAATCTCTTACACCGATGTGTTTATGTAGAGCATCCGCCATACAAGTCCCTGTGAATGAGCTGTTACTATAGAAACTATAACGTACTAGAATGAGTGGAGTAATACATACCTATGATTTGCATTTGCCCTACAGTCATAGAAAATGAATCAACGCCTGTTAAATCTCACATTCTCTTCTGTATTAGTGAACACTAGTGAAGGTTTAGGCCTAAGTTACTGATGCATAGCGATGCCAGGAGTAGACCGGCAAGAACCCCATGCTCATTTGCCACAAGGCTTGTCGAGGCTTGGTGCCCAGGGGATGAAGGGGGATGAAGGGGAGGGAGACCCAGGCTGGCCCAGATGTCATGAGGAGAGGCGGTCGTGCTCTGGTGCACTGCGCCAGTGCTTTCCAGTATGGCCCAACATCTGTTTTATCTGCTGGCAACCAACCTGCTCCCACATCTCCCCTCCTGCCCAGCCCTTCCTCACTCTTCCACCCTTTTCCCCTCTCGCACTTCCCCCTACGCTCCTAATCTCTGCCCTGCTGGGTGACAACGGCCAAACTGTCCGATAACACTCACACACCCATACGTTATTTCCTTATTTATGTTTATTTTATTTTCCACACTTCACTCGGTTCTTTCTCCTCCCTATCTCTCCCTTTCCCTCTGTTTACCCGCATGTCTGTCCATCTGTCCCTCTTTTCAACAACCCCATCTATCCAGATGCCCATCTTTCCATCCCATTACAGCCTCGTTGCTGGCCTCCCAGTGCCTCTCTGCTTCTGGCTATCTCTCTAGAGCGAAACACACACATCTCTTCTCCTCCTCAATAACCTCAACAGCTGTTCACTCTCATTTCTAGAACTCAAAGTCAACAGTACTTCACTCGCTGGCCATGGCAGCTGGCCTCAGCTCTCTCTCTTCGTATCCGGAACATGGAGACAACAGCATCTAAACAAAAGATAACACCCGGTTTCCTCTTTTCCGCCACTTCCTGTGGAACATATTAAAGGCAAAATCCATCCCTGAGCAACATCCCAAGATTTGCATCCAAGATGTATTTTGTAACTAAATTCTTTCACCAACCATTCGGTTTCCTACATTACCCACAATGCTGTTCGACTACCTGCTGGTAGCGGTGCAGTGGGATTTAGCTCTTGCGTTATCTCCACCTAAAGAGAGTGATGCAGTGGCGCTTTACTCCTTTAGTCTGTCTGGCTTGCTGATCTTCTCATCTGTAGACTCTTCTCAAACAGATCAGCTTCCAAAGCTTCAAATTTCATGTTCATTCTGCCATCAACGGCCTCTCGCTCATCATCTGGTACAGCGCTAACTAGTGAGCCGGGTCTCTTCCTTCACATAGATGCAGTGAATTTTGCTACTTAGATCCCAGCGTTTGCACCAACATCTCCAGAACATCTACATAAGATTTCTCATGAATATGCTGTTTAATGTCATTGAAAAATCATGAATGAGAAAAGAAACTCTTGCTAATTTTTTTCTAGGAGCTAACAGCAAAACCCCACAGATATCACATATTCTTGAGGTCAATTAATTCGTTTTTTGTTTTTTTTTCCTGTTTTTTAAGTCAGCTAATTTTATGTGTTTCAGGGTAGAGTTTTCCTTTAATCCTCTCCTAAAAACCATCGCAGGAACCCACGCTTTCCTCTGCTTGGTTTAGGAAATGAAGCAGATCTACTGGGAACCATAAGAGTTTCTCCGCTCCTGGTGAAACGGGTGCTGTTTAGAGTTTACAGTAAATGATTGTAAATCAACCTCCATATGTTATATGACTATGATTTGGAGAACAAGAAGAAGTAAAGAGAAAGATGTCCATTGACTCATTTGTGCCCTCTGTAATGCGCTACAGGGAGGACGCAGATGTTCCGCTTTATCTAATAATGCTTACTTTAAAACTGCTTAAACCCAGAAGTCTGCTTCCAATGATAAAAAGCAGGCCTCTTACCATAAAAAAAAAGTTCAATTTGGATTTGTTTGGAACCCAACCAACCCGGCAATAAACTAAGCAAAACAAGGCAGATATCAGGCAGAGAATGGCTTTAAGGAAATTGTTTCTTTCACCTCAAGCGATTGAAGAAAGGTGATGTTGCGCCCTGGCAAATTAAATGCCAATCCAAAAGAGACAAAAAATAAAATGGAGTTCTTTTGTAGAATTAGGGTAATTCCTTTTAGGCTGGTCTACAAGCCGAGCACAATATCCACCTAGGGGTGAGAGGTGTCAGTATTAATAAGATAAAGGACACCTTGGGATGGAGGCATTGTTTTGCCGCTCGAACCCGGCTCATCCCGAGCCCTGAGTGGGCCTTAATGAAGAGAGGCATCCGGCCTGGAGGAACGGCTCGAGGTGCTTTTCTCCAGTGACTTGCAGAGGAGCAATCTGTCAGGGAAGCATTGAGTGAAATTACTCAGTGTGTAGGGGCACACATTGACAGTCACTTGTGCGTGAGCGTGTGTGTGTGTGTGTGTGTGTGTGTGTGTCCAGTGGTGGGAAGTGTATTGACAAGCCAATTACACTGAGGCCTCCTGGCCGCTTTCATTTCCAAACCCGAAGCCTTTATCAGGTCTCGCTGAGAAAACAGAGCATGAGATCTTAATGTCTCTCTCATAACACATTCTGTAATGGTACGGTGACATTAATGCTGAATTTACACTTAGCATTATCGCTTGTAGTTCGCTTCTTGTGGGTATGTAGTCACCACTACAATGTTTAGTTCCCAAGTAGGAACGGTAGTAGTGTATACGTCTTATCTTCTAAAGCTAACTTAAATCACACACTGCTTCATGCTACCTTCATTCTCAGATTCGATTAGCAAAGCGAGCTAACTGTGCTAGCTACATACGCTCTCTAGAGGCTCCAACGATCTCTTTTACTTCCTTCCTTCCTTCCTGTTTTTCTTAATAAAAGTCGCGCCATAAGATTTTTATCCTCATACGTAATTCTGATAGAATAGAAGTTTTGGCTCTGTATCGTGCACTATGTGCAGAAATTGAACGATCACGTGTCATATCGTCGCTTGTTGGCGTGAACGCAGAGCGAGACTCTAGGCTTAAGTCCCTTTTCCCTGTTTGATGAAAAACAGTCTAGCGTTTGCTGGAATTAATTCCTTTCCAATCAGAATTCTTTTTTTTTTTTTTTTTTCCAGGTTAAATCTAAATCTAGCAAATTGTGGAAAATGATACCTTGCCAGATAGAGAAGCAGAGATATTCTGATTAGACAGGCGCAGTGAACCAATGGCGTGACGGGTGGGCGGATTCCCTGGCACAGGAAGTGGGGTTCCTGCAGGTGAGGTCACATGCTTCAAATGGATCAGTGATGCATGGAGACTGAATGCACACTGATACCACGATTACTGACAATCATGCTCACACACACACACACACACACACACACAGACACACACACGCTCACACCTCATTAACACCAACCTGGAGCAGGCAAGCTCAAATTTGACAGATTTAAACAGAAAGAATAACACACCCTCTTTTGTTGGATCTTTCTTCTATATATGTTTATTTTATTTGTTTTTTCTCCCAACCCTATAACTGTGCGCTAGCGGCCATTTCCTGTTGGACGAGTCGCACTTCCTTTCCTCACCCCACAAAATGACATCCTCTAAGTGCATCTGTCTCTTGTTCTTGTCTCTTTCAAAAGACTGTTTTGTCTGCCTCTTTTGTCCTCGCTTGACGTGTGACATACGCAGCATAAAGTGCACAGTGCTGTGTTTTCTCTCTCACACACGTTTCTGCATCTAAATTCGGCTCGGAGAACTGAGAGGCACCGAGAGGAGGGATAACAATGTTGTCACCGCAACAAGCACGAATTAAATCATCTCTGTCGCCAGCTCGGTGACTGATATTATCGTGTGCTCAGTAATCCCACTATCAGTGGAGAAGTGTGTGTTTGAGACGCGAGGGTTACTATAAGGTACTTTTCAGCTTCTTTTCTGCTCAGAAGCCACTGTGGATACTTAGTACAAAAGAATTAGCAGTCAGTGAGCATTTATACAAGCTAAACTAACCTATAACAGCAGCTCTGGCAGTAGTGCAGCTGCAAACCACAGGATTGTTGTAATCGCTGGGAAATCGCTGTGGTGTAAGAGGAATAAAACACTCGGTGATGTGCAGCTAGATGAAACGTCAGGCTCCTGTTTACACTTTAGAAGACTTTTGAAAACGAAGGCGTGGCTTCGCTCACATTCGCCCCGTGATCGGGTCTTCGGGATTGTCGCGTATCATTCCCTGATTCGTCAAGCCCCTTCCACATGACCGTGACGCTTCCTCGATCGTATACACAACAACACGGAGACTGAACCGCAAGCTTTGCTGGCTTTCCCGTCATTCTTAGCAGCCGTCGTGCAGTTCAATTCTGTATTTTATAAAACTGCAGCTGCTACATGCGCAAGAGGCGAGCTACGATTAGAGCGATCGCCAACAAATCTCATTTCGAGCTGCGTAAGCCCTACACGGAACGCCGGTTTGGACTAGCAACCAACTTCCTGTATACACTGTGCACGAACGGTCATGTGACGTGCGTATCCGGTCGTGTAGCGTGGACGGAGATCGTTTTTGAAACACGGCGGAAACGCCAGCGTGGACGAGGATCGTTTTCACTTTAAAACCAAAACGCACTCGTGTACACACGGCCTCCGAGTGGTCACAATAAGTCCACTTTATCGCGCCACCTCATCACTCAGTATTTTACGTAAAGGAAAATCACAGCCTGCAACCGCACATGAAGTGTTCTTTTTTTAAAGGAAAAAAAAAAAAAAACAACAACAACACTGTAAAGTAACATTGCGTAATCGAATGTTAAAATAATCCCGCGGAATTAGTCACAGCTTCTACAGTATGAACATCAGGTTAGCATTTTGTTTGAATTCTTCAAAATGAAAGTCGACAGCTTGTGTTGTAGTGTTTGATTTATGTTTTCAGAAAGATTGAACTTTTTTTTTTTACCATTTAGTCTTTAGGAAAAATAGCCAGATGGCTAAGGTTAAAATCTCTCTCTCTCTCGTTTACTGTGCAGTTTAGAGATCAGTCAGATTGACTTGTGTGGCTCAGGTTCAGCTTATTCCCGGGGTTAAATCCATTATCTGAATGAAGGAACGAGTAGAAATCTTGGTGTATGTAGACATACAGCTGACCCATCACAGCACTATAAATAGAGAGAATGCAGGCCTGAGGCCTCAGCCATGGCATTGCTGCCTTCTCCAGAGCAGCAAAACAAGCATTCATACACTCACACACACACACTTTCTCTTTCACGCTCTTTCCAATGTCTGGAACCGCCAGTACACACACACACACACACTTCAACATGAATAGACTCATCCCACACCTTTCGTGCACTTGATTGTTCTTCACATAGAAGCGTGATAGTGGAGGCCCAGCTGCTCGCATTGTTCCGACTTGCCAAGCCTCATTAATGCTGAGAGCGATAAGCTGCGAAGGACGAATAGTACTCCTCCTGCAGCAGTGAGAAGAAAAGGTATGCTCTCCGCTCGCTCTGTCTTTCCCTCCTCCCTCTGCCATTCTCAGCTTTGTTTTGCAACAATCCCTGCTATCAGAAAGCTTAATGTCTAATTGCTATCAACAGCTTTACCGTGCTTGTTGACAAAACAACAACTGTCTGGCAAAAAAAAAAGAAAAAAAAAAAAAAGAAAGCGTGTGTGTGTAATTCTTGACAAGCTTGTTAGCTCGATTAGTCTCTTTCTCTCGTGCTCTTTCATGCTTGTTTACTTTTGTCTTAAAAGAAGGAAGGAACTTAGTCTTTAGTTCAAGTGCTTCCTAGGATTTAATCCTGGTTTTAAACAACAGCATCCGAGACCATTTCCTCTAAGCTAGCTAAGCAAGCTTCGAAATTCCACTTTCACTCCGCCCAACTTTCTCAAGTGTATTTATCCGTCTGAGAAACAAAGCAGTTCTTCCAAGCGTGAATATAAAGTATAAAAATGGCAATAACAAATCACATCACGGATGAATAAAAGTAATAAATACTGTCATTGAGACCTATCTGCAGGATCCGAGTAGCGTTCACTGCGAAGAAACGTTTATAGAGAAGCGTTGAGGGAATGTGGGATCACACGTGTACGGCAGACACTCCGAATAATCTAAGACTAATAATAAACTGATTAAAAACACGTAAAGACACGCGAAGACATTTATGGAAGGAGTCGTTGGTATCAGCGCTGTGCAACGATCAGAGGTAAAGCTGCACGTATGACATTAAAAGGATATAATACACTTCTTGGTGGTAATGTAAAGTAATGGCACTGATTGTTTTTAAAATAAACACAAACCCCAAGTGTTTTATTTATTACATATTTAACAGCGATGCCCACCATCAAGCTCTTCTAAAAGCAATCCAGTTCTTAAACAATTACAGCATAGGAAGATCCCTCAACCTCAACCATCCACTTCATCCACTGAAATACTTATTATCATCCTAACTCCCGTTTCCTAAGGGAAAACTTCGGGTCTGGAAACCTGTAAAAAGGCAGTGAAGTGCAGATGGAAGGTGTTAAGTTGGTAGGGATGGACCGGTGTGCTAGTAATTTAGTGCACGCTCGTTACTTAGCATACAGCTGGTTCTCCACTCGCTAAGTGCCGAGGGCTTGGCTCGGCGCCACCACATTCTTTTGTGACTGTACATACCTGGAGCTGAAGAGGATTGAGTCCTGACGCGGCGGCAGCTGCCATTGTGGAAGGAATGAACTGCACCGGGTAGTTATCACCTGTTGAAGGAAAAGCACAGGGAGGTGGGTGGAGGTGGAGGTGGAGGTGGAGGGAGAGGGGACACACACACACACACACACACACACACACACACACAATACACACAGGTTGAGACAATGAACGGCTGAGGCAAGTGCCAACACAGTTCCTGTGGGCTTGCCTGCACCCAGCCTCGGCACCCAGCCCAAACATCTGCTCTCACAAAAGAGTCAGCTGGCTACAGACACGTGGGATTTACTCGAGAATGTCTTTCAATTTCAATCCTTCTTTTTCTTTTTTCTTTTTTTTTTTCTCTTTTTCATCTCTCTCTCTCTGTTTCTCAACGTTGTGTTTATAATGCTTTTTGTTCAGTTATCTTTTAGAATATCTGGTATGTTTTGTTGCTACTTGTTTACAGATCATGTCTACTCAAGCACTTGACATGACTTTAGGCATGTTTCTCTATTGTTCTCCATGTCACAGTGTGTTTTTGTTAGCACGAGTTCTGGTACGGTGGGAAAAGACACTTTCGCACAAAGGTAAATGCAAAGCAGAACAATAAAATAATCATTTTTGGGAAAAAAAAAACACACATACCTCTGTCAAGGGTATAGGTGTCTAAACCTGATCTGGATATTCGTGGATTTAAAATAAAGTGAGTGTTAATTGTGCATGATGTGTTTTATTTTGTGGCTGGTGTACAATAACCCCGTTCTCTGGCTTAGTCCAGTACAGCAGCAGACAGGATGAAGTCTGCTGGAGATTTGACTGAAGTGTGCCTATAGAAGGAAATTGGCTCTGGTTCAGACCCCACTTCTGCCTGTCACTTCTTCTCACTAACATATGGTGCCATTAGAGCCACAGGCATGGGGGTAAATGTATATACACTCACCCTCACTCACTCACTCGCTTTTCAATCTTGTCCAGCACAGCACATTGTGATACAGCCGGGAAATTCAATCCCGGCCTGTGGTCGAGCAGAATAAAGCATGCAATTGAAGTGATTTCAAATAGTGCCATTAGAGGGGTAGAGTGGGCGTCATTACTGTCTGAGCTAGTGCTAGCTCACTTTCACTCTGGCCCTCCTTTTCTCTCCTTCATTTTCCCCCGGGTGGATGTCAAGGGCCTTGGATGTCATGTGAGTCCCTGGCAGTTCGGGTGCCAGCTAAAGATGTGGAGCCAGAGTTGGATGCTGAGAGATGCAGGGATTTTTGTGGGTGGCACTTGGACACTCCAGTCACCTTGGCAAGCCGCCAGAATGCTGTCTGTCTGTCTGTCTGGGAAAGGGAATCTGGTTTTTATATACCACTACCCTCTTGTCTCCAAGGCATTTCCGTCACTCTCAGGCTACCACCAGGCCATCGGGGTGCCAACATAGGCTCCAGCAGAGGGCACCTTACTGGGAGCTTATTATGTCACCCTGTGGGCTTAAATGGACACCTCTACCCCCTGCAGTTCTCAAGGACTGGAAAGGTTCAGTACCAGAGTGCTGCCCTAACAGCATAACAACAAGGCGAGTAGGTCTAATGACATTATGGAGAAAGCATGACAGTTAGAGGACTTACATTTCACATCCCAACCAGTCTACCCTTGTAATTTCCCTTTGATAACATCAAATCTAGTTTCCTTCAAATCCATCAAGCATAAAAGGAAAAACTTATCCTGATCAAATCACAATACTCCATTGTCTTCCTTTGTAGAGGAGACGGTAAAAAGCTCGAATAATGGTCTCATAAAGGCATTGCTAAAGAGCCGTGTTGTAGATTTTGTTTCAGTCAGGTATCACACCACAAATTCCAAGTCCAATTTGGGCTGCCAGCTTGGCACAGGGCCTTGGTAAAGTGGATTACTCCAAGAGACAAGCAAGGCACCACTGCTGTGGCCTCTAGGAGGAGAAAGAGCTGCTGTGTTCATGAAAAAAACCAAAACAAAAAAAAAAAACGAGTGGATGGAAGAGAGCTTCTTCATTTCTCCTCTTCCTGACACCAAGGACCAAGCAGGAGGAGTAGTTCTTCTGAACCACAGCTCTCTCACAGAGGTTTTGGTTGTGCTGAAAGGGGTTTACTGTATGAAAAGCTCACTTACGCTTGTTTGTTCAGGCCAGGTTTGAAGGTTTCTGCATTTATGTCAAAACAAGGGATGCATGAATAGCCGGTTTTTCAGGTCAAGTATGAATACATGTTTTTTGATACTTGTTGAAGATAAATTTTCCAGTGTGTGATGCTTGATCGCCATTATTAAACGTGAAATCCATCCAGATCGCTGTTGTTCCAGGTCATCTGTTCACTGTGGTGACAATGCACACTAGACTTACCTCAAACAGGATCATTTAATATTGGATATCAGTATCATGGCATTTTTATGATTCTAATTAGGTGTAAATGAGCATGGTATGATACTGATACCAGTACTGGTATCCATGCATCCCTGATTAAAACAAATACATGGAGAATCAATTAACACAAGTTAAGAGCTTGAATTTCTAATGCTATGACCCTCTTGGTAGCCATGTCCCTCCTGCTTGCTGGGTCTCTCTCTCAGCCATTGTACCCTCGAAACCGAGGACTTCATGAGGAAAATCTGCATCTCAGATAGTGGTATTGGTTCTGTCTTTATGTCCACACACAGCAGTGTCACCCCTGTCCTCTACTCATCTCCATGGGTAAAGGATGAGTAAAAAATCCCAGGTCATTAGGCACAGTGTGAAAGAAAGTGAAGCACTGGAGCATCACAGCTGGGTTGGAGGTCATCAGCACGTCATCAGCGCTGGACCTTCACTGAGACCTCAATGCTGGGCTGAATGCTCCTCACATGGGGTGCCAGAAACATCAGCGGGAGCTTTGCATCAGCCTCGTATGATCACGTTATCACGTTGCGAGCCACGCTGGCCGTCAACGATGCGGGTTGTTTTCTAGACTTTTCTGTTCTGTGCTGCTTTATAAACTTATGAATAATGCAGGTGCTCCGTGCACACAAAAGATTTCATTATAGCTTCTGTTATTTGTAGTGGATAAAAAAAAAAAAATACTTGCAGTGTCAAACATATTAAAAAATCAAACGGGGGAAAAGAATCCCCTCAGGCTCTTTGTTCAGCCTGTCATGCCTCGTTAGTTTCAAAATAGCTGACTTTCTTTTTCATCGCTCACCTTTATAGTTAATTTATTAGATGCGTTACCACACCTTATAATATTCTGCCTTTCACCTGCTGTCTTACAGTCCTTTCATCCCAACTCTGATCTCTTTACTGTCATTTTTTTTTCCTTTTGATGTGATGCTTACAACAAATGTGTTTTTCATAGCATCTAAAACAGGCCACGTTAGACATAGCCTTCTGATGGCCTTCTAACCTGCACTTACATAAATTTCTATTTCCTGAATTTTCTTTCTCACTCTTTCCCTATCCTTTTTTTTTTTTTTTGTATCCTTTTTTTTTGTACTTCATTTCCATTTCCATGGTATTCCCTCAGGTCCACAGATATATCTATAGACAGATCAGCAAGGAAGAAATAAGGGGGAAATCCTCGCCTCAGCATTTTACTCGTCTCACTGGCCTAATAGTCAGTAGTCAACAGAAGAAAGGAAAGAGAGAGAGAGAGAGAGAAAGAAAGAGAGAGCTTTTTTTTTTTTTAATTACACAAAGCAAAAATACACAAAGTGATCGAGAACAATGAGGGATTGGGTGGCGGGTTAGCGGCCTGGCAAAGAGTCAGTGTGCATGTTGTAGCAATTTCCTGCAAATTTGTTTTCAGATTTGGAATGCTTGCGTGAGGAGCAATTCTCTTTTTCACAAAAGGTGAAGGAGAACATGCCAGGACAGGTAGGAGATGCAAAGCTCCCAGAGGGTGTACACCCTGCAGGGGAAACAGTACACTTGAGTGCAGGTTACCATTCTCTATGCACTACACTAAATCAATGACGGAGCATTCCTCGGTGCTCACAGAACGTTTGGTCCATGCAACGTAGGAGAGGAGAAGAATATGAGGAACTTTTCCAGTGTGCCTTCTAATAACAATTAAGTTCAACGGTTTAGATCGAGGCTGAATCTACATTCAACCATGGACAGTTTAAGATGCTGTTAATAGGGATAGAAGATTCCTGGACGGTGAAATGGAGACACTTTCATGCTGATGTACTGATTACATTCCAGCCCGCATAGATCCTATATGTATTATTCTCCGGGCCTACATCCCTATTCTGGTATTCTGTGGTGTTGATGAATATCTGAAAGTTGCAGAGAACTTCCTCACCGGTCCTTCCATGGACATGACTAATTTTTTTCAGTCGATATACTTCCTTTCTTTGGATGGCCTCAGAAGAATTTTGGCCTCAATACAACCAGCACCTTCTATCGCTAAACCGTAAACACCATCCTAACGGGCTGTATCACTGTCTGGCATGGCAGATGCTCTCGTTGCAACCGCAAGGTTCTCCAGAGAGTGTTGAGAACAGCGATGAACATCACAGGCTACAAACTCACAGCCTTAAAGGACATCTACAGGTTGTGATGTCCAAGCAAGGCTTACCAAATTACAACAGACTGTAGGCTCATTTCCCAGGCTGCCATCTGGCAGGTGACCGTGGAGCATCCGTTACTAACAAGCGGGACAGTTTTTACCTTTAGTAAATGTATTCTTTCTTTTTTCCTTAAGAATTAGTGTGACACAAACACTTTAGTTCGTCGGTCCCTTTCCATCTACGCATGGGGTAAAGGGAGGCCAATATATTGTAGAAAGCAGAAAACAGATCAGTGATTGTATAGATATAAAGTGACCTGTGTGGTACGTGGACCTGATCAAATGGCTCGTTAGTGAAGGAAAGTCAAGGAAAGATATTCAGACTTGTTAACCTTGAAAAAGAATGATGCATATTCCCACTGAAGGAACTAACGTCCTTTGTAGAATCCATGAAATATTTCCACACGGCAGACATTTTCCCTGTTAATCCGTTAACGGGGGGGGGGCCGTAAATCTTCAGTGGCATCCCAAATGAATACAGTTACCTGATGGTAACGATATACCTGTCCTATCTTAGCTAACTTGATACAAAGATAGATTTTATTTGACATTTAATTAACTCAAAACCCTCTCCGTTTATCTTGACAGAAAGGTCAAAACACTTTTGCAAACAATTCTGCGCAGTCACAGTTGCACAGAGAAACACAATAAAGAGACAGATCAAGAGAGGGAGCTCCTACCTGGCTTGTAGGACATGCCTGGGGGGAAGAGGAAGCCCTGCTGGGCGGCGGCGGCGGCAGCCAGAGTGCGCTGGTCATGTGGAAAAATGGGGATCATGAGAGGAGGCATGTGACCCTGGACCTGCTGAACACAGAGAGAAAAGAGATCACACAAGGGCCTAACGCCGTTTGACAGCCGACATAACCCCCTGCCTTGTTCACAATACTTGCACCTAATATCCACCACTCACATGTAAGGACTTGGACATGGACACACACACAAACACACACACACACCCAAGAGAAAGCGGTTAAACAGCACTGGCTTCACATCTTCCCTTTAATCTAATAAAGTGGAAAAGGCCAGATTCATTGTGAAATTGACCTTTATTTGTTTTTACCTACAGAGGGAGTGTCGTATTTTTTTTTCTCCCCCTTTTATAGACCAGACTTTACTCGTAAAGTGTTAAGGTTGAAGCGTGGGAATCTTAGCGCACCTTGCGGGGGGGAGGAATGACAAACTGTCACGACTGCAACTTCCTAAAGCAAAACAGTCTTTGCATACCCATAAGTGAGATTCTCTTCGGCTAAAGCGCACCCTCAGGACGGGATCGTTCACGTATGGAGGACAGAGGAAAAGATCCTGGCCGATATATCAGGCTCATTGTATAATACTGAAAGATCGTTTATATAGACAATAAAAGTGCAGAAATTCCTCCCAAAAACAAACAAGCAAAAAAAAAAAAAAACAAAGCTGCTTTTTAGCCCTGAAGCTGAAAAACATGGACGCTCCTGTCCTGTTCGAGGTATTTCATTTTTAATGTGACTCAACACTGGCCCATTAACCATCAAGATGTCTTCTCTGTTCTGTTATTAACCTTCAACATCTTTATCCTTGACTTTCTGCTAACCTGCCATCACACGCTACATCAGGACACATTGAGATCGTTGTGGGATCGCTGTGTGCGTGCGTGCGTGTGTGTGTGTGTGTGTGTGTGTGTGTGTGTGTATTAATATTCCATGCGGGACAAAGAATGAGAGGAAAAACAGACCCAGGCGAAGCGAGACAAAGAGAAAGAAAGCTGGTATGTTTTGGGAACAAGCCACAGCAGCTTAGAAACCCATATGTTTGTAGAGCATTGGCTGGACCCAATCTAGCTGTCATCCCCTGCTTCCTGAATATGCATGATAAGCTGCAGTCCTGCTACCGTGGGCCTGCGAGACTTAACGCCCAGCCGGGCAGGCCCACCTTGGGGGGATCCGTCTGGAGAACGGGGTTAATAAAGGTCGGCCCCACCAAAATAAACACGTTATGAAGCGTTTCGCCGTTCAAGCCTCTTTAAAATCAACTCGCAATAAAAACTGGTCTGGGTGCAATTACTGCCGCAGCATTGGGGCATGAAATCAACCTGCTCCGTGCCACCACCACGATTTTTTTCCTCCTATCCATTCTCGCTGAGGTCTGCGTGTGATCACCACTTTTTTTTTTTTTTTTTTCTCAACTATTGCCTTCCCCAAGCCTCTAATGCTAAAGCTTGGTTTAGCAACGCGTTCCCCTTTCCCCATTCCCCATATTCCCTTGGCGCTTAAACAAGTGTTTAAACCCATGATATTGATCTCGGAGAAAGAAATTTCTACTAAGCAAAATAAATAAATAAATAAATAAATAAATAAATAAAAATAAATGCACTTTTCTGTTTGCTTTTAAACTCCGGACCTGCAGATTTATCATTGTGCTGGTGTTAGACACCTGTGGGTAAAACTGGTTTTCTGGTTCATCAGGTGTAAAAACGACTTTTTTTTCTTTATTAAAAAAAAAAAAAAAAAATGTGCCGGATGAGAAAGGAAAGGGAAACGGGTCCGTGTAAATGACCTCACGAGTCAGTGTTAATAACCATAATAACTTTTCCCACAGATGCTCAGAATATGTGCAAGATGTTTTGTTCTTTGCGATATGAAGTGCATCTTAAATCCCATCCTTCAGTCTCCCGTCGAAGGTTATTAAGGCTGACAGCACACATAATCACCTCCGTCTTTATTCCTATTAGTGTGGGGGGGGGGGAGAAGAAAAAAAGAAGAATTCGACATCTGCTCTTAAAGTGGAACCAACACGCAACTATTCTCCGACATGTCATCTCACGTCCAGCGACCGAAAAACTCGACTCGGCAGTACAGCGCTCGACACAGGAACGCCTGATCCTGAAAACGACAATATAACGAAATCTACGGGACGTTCTTCGATTCTAAAAATACACCGCGTAATCGGAAAAGAATGAAAAGGAACGACAGCAGGGGAAACATAAACGGGTAAAAAAAGAAAAGAAAAGAAAGGATAAACTGCCCTCCATTTGATCGCTTGTGATTTGCAGTAATGAGGTCTTTACATTAAACTTTAATTTACACACGGCACATCAGTGAGTGGCAAATCAAATCAGGGGCTTCAAAATAACGGGCTATTAGAGGAGGTTAGCTTTGAGGGTTGTCAATTAATGAATGCCGGGCGAGCTGAGCAGACAATGCCAGTATAGATTTAAAGATTATCGTTGGCAATTTGCTTTGACTGCTGATAGACAGAGAATGGAATTAAGTGCCTGCACTCAGACAGGCTGATTTTGATAAATTGCATATCGCACCGCATTTAGAGAGTTGCTTATTATATCTTGGTGAATCTGTCTCTTGCTCTTTGTGTGTGTTTTATCTCTCCTGCTGACTGCTTCCTGTCTTCCATCTCTCAATAAAACAGCCACCTCGTGGTGGACCGTCGAGGACACTCGACTCGTGTCACTATTCGATTGTTGATCTGCAGAAGCGAGCAGATGTGAGAGACGAGCCAGACGTGCTCCCGTCATAACCCCGCTCCTGCTCGGCTTTTGTTTTTCAGCCCGTCCCGAGCGCCGGGTTCTGCTCTTTCCTGCCATCTGCCCCCAAAGCTTCATTAAAGATACATGAAGGAGCCCTTGCTGCGACTTATGAGGAACAGGTGCTATTGTTTGTCCCTGAAGAGGATGTAACTCGCACTAGTTGGGGGAAGAACATCTGTGGCAATCGTTGGGAGATTCGAGACCGGGGTGTGTGGACCGTCTATACACGGACGGGAAGAAATGAGAGATAGAATAAAAACCTTATGTTACGCTACGGTATGAATGTAGAAGGTGCATGTGAAACGTACCGGGTTTGTACAGTCATTTAATTTGCGATGAGGTATTTCTTGTTGTTTTTAAACAAGAAACCACAAAAATAGCGTAAAATTAATATAAACCTGGGATCTGTAGATGTACTATTGTCGGAGCACGTCCTGACCAATCAGAATCCAGAATTCAACAGTGCTGTGCAGACATAGCTAGTTATTAACATAGTTACCGTGCTGTAAAAAAAAAACAAAATAATAAAAAAAACACTGTTAACTTGTCTTCACGTTCCATCACATAGGTTGAAAGACCAAAAAAAAAGAAAAGAAAAAAAAAGAACCTGGCATGTGGGTTGGAGGAAAAAAAAAAGCTTTGAGTAAATAGGAAGGTATGGATTAATCAATGTTGTTAGTGGAACTGTTGACATCAGCACTTAGATTCAGTAATGGTTTACAACAGAGGCTAATCCTAAGGTCAGGGAACACGGGTCAAGCCTGTGACACTGTCAAGGTAGCGTGTGCGTATGGAAGATATATGCTACTCTGTGTATGTGTATAGATATACAATCCCCAGGATGTTTACGCAGCATATTGTCTGGATATACTGTACACAAGTCTGCGTTTCCATATGTTTGGAAGCTCTATGAGGACATGTCTAAGCCATGATTACGCTTCGTCAACACCCATGCTCAAGCTGGACCCAGGAGACATCCTTCTTCGGCGAGAGGCCGAGGCTTTGGTGGCGGCGGCGGTGAGCGGGACGAGTTGTTTTAACACGTCCAAAATGCCTTTCAAATTTGACGAGATAAGATAAAGGGTGGGGAGGAGAACCTTTTCCCCCGTCTATCCGTCTCTCCCTCCGTCACTTTCCCTTATGAGTTGTTAAAAAACGGCACGCACGCTCTCACATGTACGCACTCGACGCCACGTGTGAAACCGACCAGCGAGGCGAGTCCGAGACGTGACCTGCAACTGCGCTAATTCTTGTGAAGGATAAAAAGAGAAAGCTGGACTGAAGAATTTTAGCAGAAAAGAACAGGATTTCCAGTGCTACTGTAAGCACAGACACTTTACACGTTTTTCCCCCGAGGGGCTCGGAGCTGCCCGAGCCTGAACGGATGAAATGAAAATCACCCTAAGGGATCCATTTTGAAAAGCCAAATGGATTCCAATGGAGTTGGCAACCTGAGCTCGAAGCATGTGGCGAACGCCAGCGGCGTGAACACGGCCGCCGCTACCGTAGAAGCGAGCTCAGCAAGAACTTTCTGGAAGCTCACCAGGAAAGAGAGAGAGAAAATCAATTCATAAAACAATCCCAGAGATCCCGGAGCACATATTAGCCTCACATCGCAGGTCATTTATCAGTTCAAGTCATACTTCAACGTTTTATTATGTACCGTGTGTGTGTGTGTGTGATTACCACAGACGATAATTTCACCCAGAACACTCCAAACTCACATAGCATGGAAGTTGAAGGGCAGATTTTGAAGTCTGTCTATTAACGTTTATGCCGAACACATGTATTTGTAGAAGTCTTTCAGGAATTAAGATATATTTCTGTAGAATCAGTGCTTTCAGAAGGGGAACTACTTTTTCGGAGGAAGAATGTAGTTCCCGGTGGAATACCGCAAATGAAAACCTTCAGGAAAGTATAAAGCAACCGGAACTTCTTTGGAAAGTTGGAAAGTTAAGATAAAATTCCGTACGTACAGCTCTCTCTTATTTCTGTCCCTGGACACCTTTACTCCTCATGCAGAATGAATGAACGCTCAGTTTGTGTTTCATAAGCACGTCATTTAAACTGTGACTGATTTCAACATTGTCTCTTAGACGTCTGTGAATAAGTGAATTTGGAGTTTGTTGTTTATTTTTACGTTCACTTGTCTGTATTCATACACAGGTATAAATATATTGTGATGCGCACACACACACACACACACACACACACACACACACACACACACACACAGAGCTGTTATCAGTGTGGCAGGTATTCTGTGGGGCCGCTGACTGCTGTTTCAGTCCCCGATGGCAATCAGGGCATGTGGATCGATACGGCTGAGTGGGACTTTGATCCCTCTGCGCAGGACCAGAATTAAGCCCGGTTTTCCGCCTCCTTGCCGCCAACTTGTCGCATTGTTCTCTCCTGCGATACAGGAGACCCCCCCCCCCACCCCCTTCCCGATCCATGGACACAGCTCTGGGTCAACAACAAAGCAGCTTTGTGTGGCACAAACACAAACCCTTTCCTCAAGCCTCAAGCCCACTGGCATCTTTAAGACTTTATCGACTTCTGAAGTATTTTTGGACTGACAGGTAAAAGATTAACATCTACGGGGGTTGAGCATGCTCACGATCCCAATCCAGCTCGGGCTACGTTTACACAGAAGAGACAGGCAAACAGTGTGTGTGTGTGTGTGTGTGTGTGTGTGTGTGTGTGTGTGTGGCTGGCACCACTAGCTGGTGCACAAAAGCTTGGACTGACAGCGACTAATGTGTCATGTGTCCCATGGTCAGTGTGTGTGTGTGTGTGTGTGTGTGTGTAAAACACGGGGGCTAGGTGCACAGAAACCAGACACCGCCCTGCTCTCGGCCAGACTGAAGGAATAACCAATAGACGACTTCTTGTTCCACTAATTCCTTACACAGTAAAACAAGCCCTCTTGGAAAAGTGCCATTCCAATATATCTATATTAAGTCCAGGGGCTGTTAAAAAGCAGGACGGCCCCCGTTCCCCTTCCTCGGACTCGACTTTCTCTCTCTAAACAACAGCTGAGAACAACCATAACAAGTCCTAGGACCAAAGCAAATAGGTTTTATTTTCTTAATCGTGATTCAGGAATCCTTCCGAAGGAAGAAAATAAAGTGGTGCTCCTTTCAGAGGGTTAAAAAAAAAATGACTACATGAGTAAACGAGTAAATGAGGACAATCCAAGAACAAAGAACATGGAGGAGAAGTTAAATGTAATTTCTGTGTCTCTCTATGTGTGTGTGTTTTGAAATGTATACTTAAGGCGATTTCTGGTATCAGTCCTCCAAGAAGATGAAATGTCATTTATCTTTGTAAATATTTAAGCCAATTAGGTTTGTATTGCATATAAAATATCAAAGATGAGCCTAAGGCTCCGTCCTCGAACAGCTTTGTGCCGAGCGAACACGCACCAACACACCCTGCTTTCTTCATGTATCCTCGTGCTACGGTATCTGCGACCCCCTCCTGTACTATTTCACGAATTCACTTTCCCTCTCTACATTCCTCCCTTTAACCGCTGATCATCGTGCCGTCTTTGGCAGGATTTGTTTTCTTTTCTTTTTTTTTTTTTTATCCAGATTTGGAGACAAATGACGTCAGCGTTCTGATAACACGCGGTCATGAAATTACGGCGGAGACACCCGTGAGGATTCGTTCAAACGGCATGGGTAATGAGGGGAGAACAGAACGAAAAATAAATAAATAAATCCACATGCGAGTCTGGGATCGGCGTCATAATCCCTAAAAAAAAAAAAAAAAAAAAAAAAAAGAATATTTTTATCCATCCCAAATCCATGGACATGGATAGCATGAGAATAAAATATGATCTTGATCACACATGTAGAGACTATCTGAGACGTGGTTATTAAAATGAATTAAATAATAATAAAAAAAAAATAATAATAAATAAGAATTGTTGTGTAAAAGCTACAGAACTTGCTTTATAGCTAATGAGACTTTATCTAGAATTTGATGACTGTTGATAAAAACGTATTTCACAGAAGGAGTAAACATTTTGGGGGAAACGTAAGCCCAGCTTTAATTCACGTTATAAACACAGTGCTGTTGAATTCTGGATTCTGATTGGTCAGAAGGTGTGGATTTTTCTGGTCTATATTAATGTTAGCATTTCTACAGTAACAGCTCATTCACAGGGAATTCACAGCACGGTGGACACTCCACTAATAGAAACGTAAGGAGACATTTATTTAACGTTTACGGAAGGAGTCTCCAGTGTCAGCGCTTTGCAAGAGTCAGAGGTAAAGGTGTAACTGTTCTCCGACATCTTCGGGACAGCCTCTCGTTATTATTATTGTCACTCGTAATCTTACTACAACAGCACAACACACCGGGGTTTATTCCATACTTATCATATGTTTGAATTTGTTTGTTTTTTTCCGTAATTAACGACGTAAATGTCCTTTAAAACACGACCGAGCTACAGGAGTCATTCGCAATCGTTGCGAAAACAATCCTCTCGGTTTCTGGCCATCTGTTCTTCAGATCTCGATTCACAAAACACACGTATCGGCTTGTCCGGGCGTCCTCCGAGCTTTCAGGAGCCTAATGAAGAAACGTTCTTGCGTTCTAAGGCAGGAGCGAGGGGGGAAGACGTGGAATCAGGCCACACAATAATCTAATAAAGGAGCCGTACAGAGAGCGGGGAGAAGCGCTTCCTCTTTCTTCCTCTTCTTCCTGTGGTCCAGGGGGGTAGAGACTGAGCCAGTGTCCTCACAATTGCCTCCGAGCAGCTGGGGCCGGCGCAAGAACAACAGAGGCCGTTCTGTTGTCCAACAGAAAGCTGAGATTGTTGCGCTCAAGACTTTATTGCACGCACATGAGCGCAGCCGGGACCCGAAAACGCACTCGAATGTCATGTGCACACCAAGTGACAGGGTCGGAATAATTATGATTTTTTTTTTTTTCAAAAAAAAAAAAAAAGGAGAGAAGGGAAGGAGGGGAAAAAAAGACAACAATTCATCGTCTATGAAAAACGGACGAAGGACAAAACGGGCCATTCATTGTGTTCGGCGAGGGAATGCTAGGACTCTCGTCTGCCCCGTCCGAAAAACAAAGCAGCCCTTTTTTTGTGCCGTGAGGCACAGGGGCTGAATGCTTTGCTTTGCCACCCTAGCCCTAAGAAAACACGGGCCCCCTTTCTAAACTGCCGGCTGGACACACACAGTAGAGACTATTAATGCCTCCCCCCACCCCAAACCCC
>JANDJT010000002.1:377478-392478 GCA_024331685.1 Stegophilus panzeri
TCCCCCCCCCCCCCCCCCCCCATGCCTTCTACCTGCCTCTACCTTCGAAAGTGTGACCTCACACCTCCCCCTTCCACCCTTTCCGTCCTTTCTTTGCCGTTTATCAAACACACAAAATGCCCTGTAATTTAAAAATATCTGCTTTCAAAAGGGCTAAATCATCCCCCTGCACCCGCGCGCCATTTTCCCCGCTGCACTTTGATCTACGGTGGCGCACACGGTGGGGAAAGAAGGTACAATGAATTTTCCATGACATGATTTACACATTGGGGATTCATTAAGGTTATTGCCGATGAATACACTTATTAGTGGGACTTTTCCTTCCTTTCTTTCTTCCTTTCTTTCTTTTTTACTATACAGAATAAATCTAATCTAATCCAAAAATCATTCGCTGTGACTAGTGCAGGAGTAAAACGCACAATGTTTAGCACAATGGCTAATGTTAAAAATAAATAAAACAATTGAAATGGTTGTAGGAATGTTGATGAATCCAAGATGGAAATATGTTGTGCCTGAGGGTGTGTGTATAAAATAAAATAAAAAATATATAAAATAAACAGGGTGTTGGTGGGACTAAAGGGGAAGAAAGAGGAGGAGAGAGAAACGGAGAGATAGCGATTAAGGAGGGAGGAGAGCGGAGAAAGCTGAACGCTGCAGTGTTATCAGAACGCTGGTACTGTGCCTGCTGCTGCTACATAAACACACGCCTGTAACAGTCTGTGCTAAGACCTTCAGCCAGGGGAGAACAGGAAAAAAAAAACAAGACGAGAGAACAGAAGCTGATCTTCGGTGAGAAGATGAGAAGGGTAGAACATTACAACAATTTCTGGTTCTCTAAAGAGCCTTTTTTGGTCCACAATAAACTTCACGCCATCTGTGGAACCAACAAACATAGTTAAAGATCCATCCATCAAAAGGCTCGTAAGGAAACGAGTAAATGATTCATCTACTGTATCACTCTTATGGATCTTATATCACATCCAGAGTTTTTCGAGTGTTTGAACAGAACTGTGGCGCGTTCTCTCCCTCGGTGTGAGGTCCTTCAGGCAGGTGAGAACACCCGGGTCCGAGTGCGTCCGAAAAAGAAGCGCGGATTCTCGCACGGACGCTTGAGTGAGAAAATGATTCGACTCGAATCGACTCACTGCGGGAAGTGAATCAAACATGCTTGTAGCGCTGCAGAAATGCCATGTGTTCCAGAGATGTGGAGAAAATAAATCATACACAGAAGAGATGAAACTGCTTATTTATATAAACTATGTGTGTGCTCGGGTGATTTTTCTGATTTCTACACACACTCGTGGAGCGTTTTCTGTCGTTTCGGACCGATGTACGAACGTGTTTTGAGGACGTTCTCAGCTCTACACACATCTCAGACAACTTTTCACTGCGAAAAGTGGTGTACAGTTTGAAACCAAACCAAACCTTACAGTAAACGAATCAAAAGAATCAGACTCAGACTTCGACTCATAGGTGTGAGAGTGCTCTAAGAGTGTAGGCCAAGCGCTGATTAGATCCCTGGGGGGGTTGGGGGGGGGAATGTCTGGATTTGCTGGATTTCTAATCACTTTTGATTTAAAAAATGTTAAAAACTCTCCATTTTGAAGCAAAGCAAACTCACCTTGTATTTCTCCCAAAAGCTCGCTCGTGTTCAGTCTCTCCATTTTCTCTTTCCAGTCTTTAGAAAGCAGTTTTTCCATGCAGGAAGTTTCTGGAGAAAAAAAAAAAAACATGAACAGAGGAAAATGTAAGTCATTAGCAGTAACTATAATGCGTACAGATTTCATCCATAAACAGAGACACGGTGAAAGACGGGACGAAATTCATGAAGAAAAAAAAAATAAAATCTGGCATAACATAAAATAACATAACATAACATAACAGGTCACATGACCTAGAATTCAATTCCACCGAACGAATTCATTTTAGTTTCATGAAAATGAACAATCCTTAAAGGTTTGGTTCTTTGCTTGTCTGTTTAGAAGTAGAACACTACTACAGAGGGTTTCCCTATCAAAAAAAAGATGTAGAAGCTAAGAGCCTTTAATTATCCAATGAAACCTTAAAGAACCCCCGGAGAACCTTTTTTTCCCTTCAGAGAGGGAACATAAATTATATTCAAATGAGGTTTGTTTAAAAGAAAATCTTGATATATATATATATATATATATATATATGTGTGTGTGTGTGTGTGTGTGTGTGTGTATGTATGATGTATGTATGTATATTCTATTCGTTCCTGTTTTGCTTCCAAACTTTATTTGATTATGAACACAAGAAAATAATAATATATATTTTGTTTGTTTTTGAACTTTTTTTTTTTTTTTCATTAATTTATAATTTTTTTTTATTAAACATTTTCTTCTGCTATTTTTATTTAAGCCTTTTTCCCTCCTTCCTTTTGTTTTTTTTTCTCTTCCTCTCTCTTAGAAGAGACACTAAAGGCCCCCGGTATAGATAAGTTCACATAGAAAGAAGGGAGGTGGTGATAGGGCTGGGCGATGGATATATATCCATATAATATCCATATCACAAACGGTAAAAGATTACGCGATACACTTTTCTGAAATATCGTCGGAACGGTGATGAATTTTCTTTTTCTTTTTTTTAATACGTTTTTAATCATTACAAATTAAACGGTACTGAACAGATGCTGTTGATCTGAGGTAAACATTTTTTGTAACTTAATCTTCTTTGTCTTTGTAGGCGTTTTTTGTTTTGTTTAGTTAATTACAGTTTTACTGATTTAGTTTGTCAGATAGAAATGATATATCATGATACGCGTCGTGTATCGTAGAAATGTCATCAAGTATCGTGATATGACATCGCCCCTGCCCTAGGTGGTGAAGGCTTTAAAAAAAAAAAAAAAAGAAAGAAAGAAAATGACTGGATCATGAGAAGAAAAACCGAGCAATGAAGGATTAAAGGAATCAAACCTATTGAAAACAAACATTAAGCTTAAATAATAATCCGTAACGAGGCGGCGTGTCGGAGCGAGGACACGGAACACGGTCACACAGACTGTAGTGGAACCTCCTGTAGAATAAACACAGCAGGGGTGGGAACTGGATTAAACGTTATAAGAAACATTATATTCACGTTAATGAACGTGTAATACGTGCGTCACTGAGGTCACGTCCATCCTCAGTGCCAAGGTGAAACCGTCTTTCCCTCGAAACGTGAACGTAAACGCGGAGTAGAGAGACGCGGAGCTGGACTTTCATCATAATTAAATATTACAATTCTTTTAAGGGGGTAAATAGATTTATTTTTCCTAGAATCATATTATTATTCCCTATTTAATTTTTTTTACATAGAAAACGTTTTATTATTGATTGGCTGATTGATTATGCTATTGATTTCTGACTGTTTGTAAAAGTTTTTTTTTTCTTTTCGGACAAAATGACATTTTCTAGAATTTTCTTCCCTTTTTGTTTCGACTGATGTTCGACTACACATGACCTTACTATTTGTTTGTTTGTTTGTTTGTTTGTTTGTTTGTTTGTTTTTTGGGGAAATAAAATTGAGTGAGCTATTATCAATCTGGAAAAAAAAATCTAAAAAATCATCGGACTAATCCCAGATCCTCGGTCTGAATCGAGCGAGAGGTAAGCAGAGGAGTGAGGTATGCTAACCCTTAGCGCTCTCAGTTAGCACCCAGCTCTAGTAGTTCGGGAGAGAAAATGTCATACAATGCTCCTCACGCTCAGGTTTGGAAAAACAGCAGCGATCTAGCGATCTCCCCGTGGAAGGAAAAAAAACCAGACGTGTCTAAAAGCGACCAGGAATCAGGAAGGTCAAGTTCAGGCATGGTGCCCGAGTCCAGCTTTAGATATCTCGCAGCTCTCGCTAAAAACACCACTCATGTTGGAATAAACGCTAACGCTAAATGTCGGGTTTAGACAGATGTGCTAGTGGTGGAACAGAGATCGCGAATGTTTTTGGAGAGTCGTAAAGTATTTTTCTAGCTCATTTTCTGGCAAGGAAAAAAAATGATACATGTGACTCATCTTAGAAAGAAAGAATGGTTCACTTCAACCGGTCTTTTTTTATTTATCTATTAATTTTTTGATGATTTTGCTATATTTTCCTCCGGGTCACGTTGGGATTTTTCCCAAAAGAAAAGAAAAATTTCTCTCCTTTAAAATTTTGTTGATGTACAAATCCACACGTGCACGACGGTTTATTTTCTTGCGAAACACTTTCTTCTTTAAAAAAAAAAATAATAATAATAATAATAATTCACTTCTCTCTTAGGAGTGGCTTTAATCGTCAAAACCCTTTCTATCAAAGTACTTCATTTCCTCTAAAGAAGCATGGTGGCGGCGGCATGCTTTACAGTAACAATATTATTTAATAAACAAGAGGTTGTTCCGTGTTGTTCATTATTATTATTATTATTATTAATATTATTGTTTTATTTTCTATGTTTATTCATTTAATCTATGTATTTGTTTTGCTCCAGCTTTGTCTCAGGAGGGTTCTTTTCAGAACGTGTAGCTCCTGCCGAGAATGTAATATCGGACTATAATAATAACCACTAAACGGTCAGCAGAACATTTCCCCAACGTTACGGTACTAGGAACGTTCGGTTCAGAGAACATGTAGTCCAGAATATTTTCAGAATATGCCTGAGAAAGTTTTTGCGAAACTTTGGGAAACGTTCCCGACAACGTTCCCGCGACATACGTTTATCCGTAAGAACGTCCACGCTAACGTTTCCGAGCGCTTTGTTTTTTTCCCCTTGTCTTTACAAGGAACGTATCAGACGGCGTATTAGAGACTGACGATCGAACTGAAATACTGTAAAGTCGCGGATTTACGACCCGGATATCCGGAGAGAAAGGGACGGAAATGCTTACTAAATGAAAATAGAGCAGAAAAACAAGGACAAAGACATCATATTACGTTCATACTTTCACACACACACACACACACACACATACAGGATGGAGTCTGGGTTTAATGAGACAACATGGATTTCTTGCAAGCTCTGGATTTGACTCGGGGCTGGCGATAAGGCCGATCAGGCACGCAGGCACTCCAGAGAGACATTAAAGGAGAAGTGGAGGGGGCACGGACGGGGCAGGACGGCAATGATGAAAACAATTAACATTTGTCCGGCAGACAATGAATCAGGAGGAGGAATGGCTGGAATCTGCAGAGAGAGACGCTGTCCGGGGATGCTGATAAAGAACACGCTGCTCACCAGGCAGAGCCTCGGAGCCTGGGTCAGGCCGTTCCCATCACACACACGCACACACACACACGCACACACACACACACACACACACGCACACAAGAACCCAAAAATTCCCATACACCACAGCGGGCCTCGTCCTATTTTACATACACACTCAAGCAAGACAGTTAATAAGAGGATCAGTATATGTATATATGCAAATGAGGCTTCATCTAATTAAACATGCACTCCAATGACACATCGACAATTTGCATATTGAATAAAACTGAACATTTATTTATTCATTCTCCTACAATCATGTCCCAAAGTGTTTTATTCCTCTTACACCAAAGCAGTTTCCTGCTAATACTTTTTTTTTTTTATCCATTTACAGTTACATTTAATGTTCTACGAAACAAGATCTCGCTTAACAGTCGTTCCCTTGTTCCACTCACCAGCCTGTCTTTTCTTCTCTCTTTTGAAATTAATAATACAAAAAACAAAACAAAAAAAAAAACGCAGCTTGTGTACGCAACGAAGTGTAAACTATTCTGTCCTTAAAACCTCTGACTGTTACAAAGCGCTGAGACCGGAGACTCCTTCCTTAAACGTGACATAAACGTCTCAGTACAGATCAACGATCACACGTGGGTTGTTGTTTTTTTTAATGTCGAGTGTACGTTGTATTCGGAGTCCCGGTGAACGAGCTGTCACTATGGAAACGATAAAGTATCAGAACGAGCTGTTGTTATCGAAAACTAATCAACACCTTCTGACCAATCAGAGTCCAGAACTCAGCAGCAGCGCTGTGGGATTAGAGTGATATAATCAGGATCATCTGCAGATGACATCAAGAGGAAAAGAAGAAGAAGAAGAAGACGAGGACGGGGAGGACGGAGAGCTCCAGACGAAGCTCGAGCACACAATGCCTCGCTTGTGGCGAACAAAAAGTGGACGTCTTTCTCTGGAGTCTCCGTTACTCCGGAGTCTGACGCTTTGTGCAACTGTTGTGGTATCAGAGAACATTCCAGCTCAAACAGATCCTCGTGAAATGTCACGTGAAAACCGGACGTGTCATCTCGGCGTGATACGGAGCGTTCTCCGTACGGGAAACTCCACAAACTCTGCTGTGGGTCAGATGTTCGGACGTATAAACGTCCGCGGAATTTTGCAACTTCTCCACGCCTTCGCGGACGTCAAACTCGAGCCGTGTAAGAGTGTATCGCGGTCTCTGTTTGCGGGTCACTCTAACACCGCTCGGTCTTTATTGACTGTCTGGATGCAGTTTGTTTCTTCGACCTCGTGTCAGTTCAGGGCTGAATCTGTGTGTGTCCTGGCAGGAGGATCACACACTCACAGGGGGTCTGTTGTGACTCTGCTTCTCCTCCAGAAGGCCGAAAGGGCTTCCTCTGTCAAATTTAACCCCCATCAACACACTCGACACTCCCGTCAGATTGTAAAACACACACACACACACACACACAACAAACAGAACCACAAATTCTTTCCTTGCAGATGAAAAGAGGCAAAAACAGAAACTTCCTTTTACGGCACACGGATGATGGAAACTGTCCTGATCGGGTCAAAGAGTTTATGGAAGAATTTCCCATATTCCTTGCTTTCTCCTTTCTCTCTCTCTCGCACACACACACACACACACACACACACATGCACAAACAGCACAGATGCTGCTCCAGCACTTGATCATTAAGCAATGCACCAACTGTTGGAGATAATGCGGTGCCAGCTCCCATTCTGCTCCACTCTGCCTCCCTCGAGAGCGGTCGCTCCCTGCACTCCTCCACACACACACACACACACACACACACATAACATCTGGAATGTGCCAGACCTGCCCTCTGCTCCTTTTTACCTGGAAGAGGTGAGGAATTTCCACCGTGTTTGTGTGCGTGCATACGTGTGTGTGTGTGTGTGTGTGTGTGTGTGTGTGTGTGTTCAATTCAAAGGAATGCATTGAAAGCTCAGTGGCTCGTCACTGAAACATCACAGCTCCGAATCTCACCGAGGGGGATAATAACGAGGTTAGAACGAGGGTCATCTGGGTTGTTTCAAAACCACAGTTACTAAAAGCCGTTGTGGAATTTCTGTCGGTTATAAAAGGAGGAATATTTCCGCGTTTCGACTCCCTAAAATCAAAACGGCTTCACGCTCGTGCAGAGCCAAAAGACACGCCCTGAACGATAATGCGCATTACAATTAACAGTGTGATCTTTAACTAAAACAACGACGAGGCAAGTCTCGAGTTTCTTTCTTTCTTTCTTTCTTTCTTTCTTTCTGAAATTCTCACGACAATAACAAAACTGGATAAACCAGCGGCAGAATCTCTAAACACATCGCACATATTTCGCTATAATAAACATGTTTAACGTGCTCCAAGATGGAGATTAAACGCAATCGTTTTAATTAAAATCTTCACGTGTATTTTTGAAAGTAAACCGTCTTACTCTTCTGGTCATGTCTTGGTTAATAATCAACACTGCGATTGTAAAAAAAAAACAAAATAAGTTCATTGTTGTTGTCCAGATGTGGGCCCCCGCGTCCTCCACTCCTCGGAGATAAAGCGATGAGGGGAAACGATTCAGCCTGGGTGACATTGGAATGAAAACAATAGGCCTTATCGGTCTCCTATTTACATTTTCCCAAGGTCCCCTTTCCCCGACAGCAGGCGTTCGAGCCTCGCCGGATCCGAGTCAGCTTCCTCTGGCACGGCTCCGCTCTGGCAGATCGGTGCACGGGGCACTTGGCGAGCGGAGCTTGGCGTATACCCCGCTGATCTGGAGCCTCTCTTGAGACAGAAAGCAAAACTAGCAGCCATGTGTCCAAAAACACAGAGTGAAAGAGAATTCCTTTACCCAAAACGACCGTCATGCCAGCACCCTGGAGCTAGCCTAGCGTGGTTCAAATAAACCCCGTGTTGTTGTTGTTTTGTATTGTAGCACCCATGCAGCACTCCAGAGATACAGTACGTCCCTCTTGAAACAAGAGGATTATGCAGCACAGCATGCTTCGTTAGCTAAACCCGTGCTAGCAAAACTTCAAACAATGGGTCTACGGACTGAGAAAGAAACCCTCCAACACCCCAAGCTACAACAATTTTAGCGCTCTATTACCAGCCTAGTGAGCTGAAATGAACTTCTGAGCTTTTTTAGCATGTATCTTGGAGATTATAGATGCCGCTAGCAAGAAAGTTCGACTAGTACTAACAATAAAAAGCGAGAGACTTCAATACACAAAGCTACAACGCTTCATGTTAGCGTTCCATCGCTAACCTAGCATGACTAAACGGACTCTCTACGACAGTGTAGCTTGCGTAGCTTTTTTTCTTTTTCTTTTTGTGGACAGCTCAAAACACACATAAAAGTTCGGCTATCGCTAGAAAAACTTTATTCAATGTCTCTGAAATTAATATGAGATACTAATGCTAGCATGAAAGGTAGACTAATGCTAGCAAAACTTCAGAGAGTGTGCCTACAGACTAAATAATAGCCTTGCGTGCTAAACAGAAGTGTCTGGGGCAGCCGTGTAGCTTTTCCTCACCTCAAAACAGGAATGGATCGTCCTGCTGCTAGCATGAAATCTAGCCTAGTGCTAGAAAAACATTAACGCTAACACTAACGCCAGTCAGAGTGGATTATTAATACGCAAAACCGCCCTGTCGTTCTAGCATGACAGCTAGCAACATCCTCCCGAATAAACAAGCCTCGTTTTAGCTGCGGAGGTACACGGGCCAAACCGCCATGCGGCGTGTCTCTTTGACACCTAGACAAAAACTCCACGCCGCTCTGGGATGGATCTAACCGCTATCTGCTAACCAATCTCTGCTAAAAACCTGCCGCAACAGATACGCTCTCATACTCAGATCACTAGAAGGAAAAAACACACACACACACACACACACACAGAGCAAAAGATAGAGCAACCAGATTGCAAACACGGCTTTAAAGACGTAAAACGGAAGACTGACGGCACTCATAAATCTCCGCGTGTTTTCTGTAAACGGAGATCTCAGCACCTGGTAAGAAACCACAGCCAAAATGTCTTGTTTAACACTTGCATACACTCGCACACACTGCGTAAACAATGATCATTTTGCTCGGGGTGGGGTGCCAAAATTTTTATATAAAAAGAAAAAGAAGAAGATTATTTTTATCTAATGATGTCCGCTGTACTGTACACGGTGCTAATCTCTTGCTAGCAAACATCTTTCACTAATGTTTCATTTCGGCGTTGAACCGAGCGAGGCGATCTGATCACGTGATATCAGTACGTGATAAGATAAATAAAACGCTCGGGGTGTGCTGTTACAGGACAATTTTTCCAATAACAGCGCGTCCCCACGGGGTTTATCCCGCACTGCACTTTCACAGTTTTACAAAACCATTCCAGTTTTCTATTTATTAAAGAACGGCACGTCGTACTTTTTTATCTTTTTTAGGACGTTATTTCGGAAACATTCAAAACTCCCAGGTTTTGTTAACGTCACTGGAAGAACATTTGTTCATAACTTTGACAGAACCTTGTCGGAACGTTAGCAAAAGCTGGGTAGTTACGTTACATTAGTTGGTGTAATTAATTTATTTCTATTTCCTGGTTAAAACGCCAATTTGTTGTTCATTTGTGCTACCAAATATCGTGACAGATTATCGTGATATGATATTTTCATCATATTGACCAGCTCTACTCTAACATGACCTTGTACTATAAAAAATTAATAAAATCAATGTCATCTCATCTTCAGTCTTTCTCTTTATTTATCCATATCACGGTGGAAATGATGCTTCTGAGTTGGACTTGAGTGTGTGTGTGTGTGTGTGTGTGTGTTTGTGTGTGTCCATCCCAATGACTCGTGCCCCGTGGCGTGATGCCAGCACATCTGCCATTGCCCCCAGGCCTCACACAGCCGTCGTAATCCCCACTACAGGAAGCTGCCCTTCCTCATCAATCCCTCTCTCTCTGCTCAACAAGAGATGGAGAGAGAGAGAGAAGTAGAGAATGAGAGAGTGGATTACTTCACTCTATTCCTCTCCACACTTCTTCACTCATAGTTGGATATTGTTCTCCATGAGCATGAATCGTACATTGTGTGTTTTCCCACAGAGTCCCACCGACTTCCTGCAGCTTTTGCACTTTGTCTTCCTCCTTTAAGCTCCTCTTAGTTCATCTAGTGCACGATCTAACAAGTACAGATAATATTCACTTCTACAAAAACTCAATTCTATCATGATATAAAGGGGAGAAATCTATAAAATATCATTTTAAAGTTCATGTAAAAAAAAAAAAACCCCTCAAAATATCACAATGCTATATCACGACGATATCATCATGATTCATTTATTACGATATGGACAGTAGAATGCTATTTCATGGAGAACTAAAACACACAATTCACACACCTGTTTAACACAATCTGCTAATACACACTGTCCTGTGTGACTCCATAAACGTCTCTTAATATCTTTTCTTCACCTTCGAATATATATATATATATATATATATAAAACCAGAATAATAATGTCCCATCTTTTCATCCTCTCAAGCCTGGCTGTCATCAAGCCACCAAATAAATAAATAAATAAATAAATAAACAACTCTGAGCCTGTCTTACCAAAAATATGTCACAAAATGCTTCATCACTTTAAAGAGGAGCAACTTTAAACACGTGACCAAGGAAAGTTCGCTTCAAAAATAAAAAGGCAATTTTTGTAATGTCCGCGATCAAGATGGCGGACATTACGATTATTATGACATTATGACGTCATCGGATCAGGTTTAAGCGCGGTCAAAAATGTCCACATTTCTAATGGGCCTAGGGAATTATTATTTCTTTATTTTTTTTAAACAGAGAAAATACGTTGAAAGAGCGGGATTACGAAAGAAAGAAAAAGCCCTAAGCATTGTTTTCCAGTTTGTGTGGGAAAACAAACCATTCCGGATGCTCCTCGACGGCCAGGCCGGCTTTATTCCCGAATTCTGCCGTCTTTAAACCTTTCCTCCTCCCCCCTTTAAACAATACCAATACGACAGTACGTAAATCAAAAAGCCCTGCGGATCTCCGTCTTTCTCTTTCCTCGTCTTGTCATAAAAACAAACTAGAGGCACAGATTAACAAAAAAAAAAAAAAAAAGAGAGAGAGAGAGAGAGAGAGAGAAGGAAAACTGCAGGCGCACACAAAACGTTTGGAGGGGGAATCTTCTGAATGTCTTAATCACAGAGCGACTAAAACAAGACTCCATCATCATCACAAAATGAGAGTGTAATAATTACAAGAGGCAGACAGGAAAGTGAAACGGCAAAAAGGAAACATGTTTTGTCACTCCAGTCAGCGAGCCTGCAGACAACAGCTGTTAGCGGCGACGGCATCGCGCAACGCTCCTGAAGTCTCCATAATCACGCTGTTATTGAAGGGAGGACAAAAAGGGCACTAATTGCAAGGGAGCAATCTAAACGTAATAGGTTACACACCCGGGCGACGACGCACAATGCTCACCGCTAAAACTGAGAGTCAAAAACATACAGAGAGAGAGAGAGAGAGAGAGAGAGAGAGCATCTGGATAAAGAACTCCACTACAACACGGTGTACAACACTGCCTCGTCGCTCATTTTCTGCCAATTACCCTCCCTCCCTGTCAACAGTTTTAATAACCTCTATCATTTCTAGAAGATTTTTTCTTTTTTTCGTTTTTTTTTTTTTTCCTTCTTTTTTTTTTTTTTTTTTTTTTTTTTTTTTTTGCGCCTCGGTTAAATAATTTCGTCTCTTTAATATGCAAATGCGCCTTTTGGCATGCATGGGTGAAGTGGCTCAGGCTTCTCGAGACGTGTCAGTACAGTGTGGAGCACCTGCACCTTGGGGAAGGCTTGATTTAATTGACACCTAATACTGTTCATTATTCCACTTAGTGAACACCTCGGTTAGTCACCTGTAGGTCGCTGAGAACCCCGGCAGCCGTTTCCGCTTGTCAACAGCTTGTAAAAATAGATCCTTAAAGATTTAGGCGGGGGGGAGAAAAGAAAAGGACAGGAAAAGAGACTCCGAAAAACGCTTAAACGTCTACGTCGTTTTTGATCTCCAAATATTTTTCAAAATGGAGATACACACACACACACACACACACACACACACACACACACAGAGGGAGAGAGAGAGAGAAAACAGCACTAACTTTTAATTTATACTTCCTAAAAGCGCCAAATCCTAAACGAGGTGTGTAATTCAAAGCAAAACCATTTCACCGTAAATACCAGGTCTGGAGCTGCTGTCTAATTGTAGCTCTTGGGTCAAAAGCAAACAAATTCAAGCACAGGTAGACTCTTCTTTTTTTTTCTTCTTTTTCTTTTTTTTTTTTAGCCGGTCTGACAGTAATCTATTCTTCGATTCTTCGTGTCGTCTTTCTCATGGCCATGAAAGTGTTTCCCTATCAGAAAGGCTTCCAAGGGGTTCTTCATGGGGTTCTTTTTTTTTTTTTTTTTTTTTTTCTTTTTTTTAAGATAAGGATTCCTGGCTTCCTAAATGGGTTGGTTGAAGTACCCTTTTCTACCTGGAAGCTTTCCTGATAGCGTCCAACAGTGTCCTTTGGTTGCTAGATATCCTAGCTTCCTAAAATGGTTCTTCTTGGACATATTTTTGAAAAGGAAAACCAAAGCACAAACAACAACACTTAACTGGTTAGTTAAGGGTTCTTAGCTTCCTAATTGGGTTCTTCTTGGAATCATACACTGTTAGAAAAAAACTAAAATAAAATCAAGATCACTTTCTGTTCTTTCTGGTTGAAGTTGAAAGAAAGGCATCAGAAAGGCTTCCAAGTAGACAAATGGTTCTTTGGTAAGATCATGATTCTTGGCTTCCTACATGCAAATTTACACACTTGGAAATAAAATTTTTAAAAAAGATTCAAATCTAGAGCCATTAAAGATTCACTGACTTTCATTCTCGCTCGAAGTGTGAATATTTCCTAATGAGAAAGTCTTCCAAGCACATAAACAGTTCTTTAAGGGGTTCTTTGGTTCGTTAAGGATTTTCGAGCTTCCTGATAGGGTTCCACAGAGGAGGAAATCTGAAAAGATTCCCAGCGCTTCCCCTTTAGGATGCTAGACCCCTGAGGAACCCTTGAGAAACCCATTTTCCGAAGAGTATCACCGCTCAGGCCATGACTACGAGCCCTGACCTGTCTGAATGAGACATATGCACGTCAGGCGTGTATGAATTAACCACTCTCAAGAGCACGCTCGACACAGGACCTCTTCACAAATCCATTTTAGTGCAACGCTAATCAAGCCTTCAATTATTCATGTGGATCGAAACCTGGAACAAAGAGCCAGCTCATTAGGAAAAGGAAGAGACTGGAGGAATTCTTCTCAGGTACTGATACACAGAGGAGATGGATTTATTTGGAAAATAAAGCTGCCGTAAGGAATCGTTTTAAGATCTGCCGGACAGTGGCCTGGTTTCAGTGGACCGAACCAAGCACTTGAAAAATACTGTAGTAAAAAAACTGCCAATAGTTCAGCGAGTAAAGGCGGCTCATCGACAAAGGAAAGTTCTCAGAGTCTTTGCAACACAAGTTAACTGTACTGTGTTAGCTACGTACGCTCACCAAAAACACCAACGATCTCTGCTACTTTCTTTCAAGCTTCATTTTTCTACACAATGTCTCTATACACATTTATGACAGTATAAGATGATTGGTCAGTTGGAACTAACTGCGAGTGGGAAGTTGTGAGTGGGGAACTAAAGAAACGTTGGACCACATGCCCAATAGGATTGGTCCAAGGAATCATTTTTTATGGTATTTGGCAGATGCCCTTATCCAGAGCGACATACATTTATCTCATTTATACACCTGAGGAATTGAGGGTTAAGGGCCTTGCTCAAGGGCCCAGCAGCGGTAGCTTGGCAGTGCTGGGGCTTGACCTTCTCCTGACCTTCTGATCAGTAACTCAGAGCCTTTAACCACCGGGCCACCACTGCCCCTGTCATTTAAGTCAATCATTTGTATTTGTTGGTTATGTCATACATAATCTGCATACGAATGCTAATGTCGCTGTAATTGTAGCTCAGTGTTGCGTACGAAGAACATAAACGTCACCTGATAGCATGAAGCGCCAGTACAAAACAAACAGTCACTTCAGATTGTCTTTATTCATCTCGAACATTTAAGCATTAAAAGTGTTAAAATCACTGGGATTTCGTGAGAAAGGGATTTTACGTAGCTGGATCTTCACCCATTATAGGCGAATACCTCTGATTTAAGGTGTTATTCTGAATGTAGGATTAAACTTGCAATTAATCAAGGATGCAGTCTGAAGATCCAAAGCCACAGGTGAAGAAGACAATTAAACACTCGAGAATAAAGGTGAAGAAGCGTATCTGATGAGAACGCTGGCTGTTGTTTTTGGGGTTTTTTTCCTCGACACTGGTTAGACAGAGTGCCAGCTAACTTCCCCTCCAACCCATTCCACCTCTTCCTCCTCTCAGATGCCAATGCCATCTCCTGATCTCCTCAGGAGGGGCTCTCTGGCTGTCCGATGTAAAGCCTTTACATGTTTATATGAAAGGACGGCGCTGAATTATAAATGTCGAGCAAGACCGAGGCCAGCGTTTTCTCAAGGCAGCTGTCCAGAACGAAGACTCGAAGATTTGGCCTGGAGATTAAAAACTCCCCGAACTCCAGAGTCTTGCTTTCCTTTCAGCAGAGGGAGAAGAAAGGCAAAAGATAAATAAATAAATAAAACAAAGTTAGTTAAAAGAGCAAGAAAGATTGCAAGGAAGAAGTACAACTTGAGGAATTTTGAGAAGAAGG
>JANDJT010000002.1:422370-432944 GCA_024331685.1 Stegophilus panzeri
TCTACCTCTGTCTAAGCCCATCTACCACCATCTAACCTTCGTCTACATCCATCTTTATCCATTTACCCCTATATATGCCTGTCTATCACCGTCTACATCCATCTTTACCCATCTACCCCTGTATATGCCTGTCTATCACCATATACTTCTGTCTAAGCCCATCTACCTCACATCTATATCCATCTATACCCATCTACCCCTATATATGCCTGTCTATCACCATTTATCTCTGTCTAAGCCCATCTACCACCATCTAACCCTCGTCTACACCCAACTACGCCCCATCTACACTGTCTAATCCAATCTACGGCCATCTACTGCTGTCTACACCCATAGCTCCCCATCTACTTCCACTGATGCCTATCTATCCTCTATCTGTGCCCGCCTACAAGTAACTCTTGACCCCTTCTGGAAAAAAGAACAACTACTTCATTTGAAAATGTGCCATCCATTTACACGCAAAAACACACAACACACTTGAGTGAGCACTTAAACCGGCCGGCGCTCTCGATATGAATCATTAAATGCAGTTCATTAATTAGGGCAGTTCGCAGCGCGGAACAATACAAGCTTCTGTGATGATTGCACGCATCCACACTCATCGTGTGATGAGCGCACTCGGACAATAGACGGCTGTGGAAGTTTAATCAAACACACCATAACAGCTGTGTAAACATGGGGCGTGTCCGTTAACATGGACAGCGAGGAGGAAGCGGAGACGCAGACCTGAACCTCAACCTCAACCTGTGATCGCTCCTGGTTTCTTAAACGACACAAAATCCTTACTTTTAATCAGCTATAATAAAGCCGGTTTTCTTTCTATCAAAAAAATAAAAAAAAAGGGAAAAATTCAGAATTCAGAGAAAAGTTTAGGAACACGAGGAAAGAAAGAAGAAAGAGCACAGCAAGCGATTCTGCCACCATTTTTTATTCATGGATCCAAAGCGCCCGGCGTTTCTTCAGCGGATTGCAAGTGAAACAAAGCACTTCTTTTGTATTACACACTAAATCAAGTGGTATTATTTTACCTCTAAAATATTCAGTCTCTTAGGCACTTTTCCTCCAGTCTCCAGCCATCAGTCAAACTGCTGAGGCATGAGAGTGTGTGTGTGTGTGTGTGTGTGTGTGTGTGTGAGAGAGAGAGAGAGAGAGAGAGAGAGAGAGGAGCTGACTCCATCCTCCCGTAACATGTGTCTACAGCAATCTTGTTAGAAAATGCAACAGATCTGCGCCCGGGCTCCGTAACTGTATTTGTCAGTTGGAGTTAATAATTTATTAGGGGAGCCGGGAGGGTCGAGCTGCTCGTGTGCGCAGCCAAGGCTGAGTGCTGGGGTTGAGCTTGTGGCTCACACACACACACACACACACACACACACATATATATACACATCCTGCACAGCCCCAACCTCATTGCCCACATGTCCATGAGGCTAATATTCACCCCCTCCTCCTCCTCCCTGCTGATACAGTTATGATAATTAAACAATATGGGCCAAACCAAATTGAAAAAAAAAAAGACTGGGGGGGGGGGGGCTTTGCTGTGTGTGTGTGCGTGTGTGTGTGATTCATCATCCTTTATTCCTCATTCTTAAGGCACGTCCTTGCGGCTTTTTTGTTCACGCAAACCATAAAACGGCATCCTGTTTAAAATTACGGCTGGAATATGACAAGAGTATGCGGTACACATGTAAAGAGGCGCTATAATTTATTAAATTAAATCCTCTTCCTCATGCTGAGAACCCCCCCAGCCCCCCCCCCCCCCACACACACACACACACACACACACACACACACACACTGACACGTTCCATCATTTAGATGAATAATTCAACGTTTCTCCGGTTAATAACTCGGATATACGTCGACCTTTTGCGCATGCCGAGCGGAGAATAGAGCTGTAACGCAGCAACACTATCGGTATCTGTATCTGTATTTATACATGAAGTGGGTGTGGCCTAAATATGAAGAGGGGTTTTTGGGGGGGTTTTTCTTTCTTTCTTTCTTTTTTGTTTTTTTTGTTCATTCTTTTCTGGAATTAACAGCGGGATCTAACTCTACACCCATATAAACACTGGAAAACACCGGTAGGGGGAAAATAAAGTAAAAAAAAAATAGTGCTCCTCCCGTTCGTATCCATTTAGAACTTGTTATCTGTTCAAATGGAATAATTGGTATTGCAGGGAATGTTACAGTGCTGCTCTTCGTATGAATTCCTAACCAGGCCTCTCCGACTCACACTCGGTTACACAATAACAATAGACAGCTAACAAACCGGATTAATCAATAAATGGAGAGGGAGCATGGCGTGTCTATAATCTCTCTCTCTCACACACACACACACACACACACACACACACAGAGAGAGAGAGAGAGAGAGAGAGAGAGAGAGAGAGGAGACGAGGCAAACAGAGAAGGCCTCTATATATAGCTGACAATATTGCAGCGCATTTTAAAAGGATTAAGAGTTACGTCCTTGAGCAGCGAGGGGCTCATGTGGCCGTGTGTGTGCGCGGAATGCTTTGACTCATGAATTGTTGCCCGTGCTAATGTTTCATCACGCAAAAACAAACCTCTGTTTAATTGGTCTGAAGTACAAGGAGCGAGCAAAGCAACCACCCACACACACCCTCCTCCATCCTGCGCACTGGTGTCCCTGACGGTCTTATGACTCGAGGCCATGTGTCTTAGGATATCCGCTTTCACCTTTCTCAATCGTAAGACACCCCCTTCTCTCTCTCTCGGCCCGTGGTCCCTCACTCTTGACCTTTTATAGACAATAGCGATCAGTAACTTCTGAGCTGGGCCATTAAAGCCAAGTCTGCCCCCGTCACACCCCCCACCATCCCCCGACCTACCCCTCGGTCTCCAATCCAGTTCCCTAAATCACAAAGTAAACTCCAGAGAAAAACATTACACACACACACACACACACACACACGCACACACACACAAACGCCACCGTCTGATTCAGACGTATGGGAAGAGAAATAATCAAACCAAAAAGTGAAAAAGTGGGGAGCAAAAAAAAAAAAACAAGAGAGCCATTGTTCCAGGAGCTAACGATGGGCGAGCTGAAAAATGGCAAAAAGCTGCTTTATGACGGGGCTTCAAGTTTCCATGGCGTTACAGAGAACACACACACACACACACACACACACAAAATCATAATAATAATAATAATAATAATCCTAGAGCAGTGAAAAGTAAAAAGTAATTCTTCCAACTTTTAATTACAACAGCCTGCTGTTTTGACCCTGAACATTTATTTAATTCTTTTTTTATTTTTGAAAGTGTTGGTAATTATCTAGCTGAGATTACTCACTTCTATACAAATAGCACAAAGTGTATAAAGTAAAGCGTGTCTTTATTCCTCTCCTTTTTTTAATAACAGGTCTGCATTTCTAATGCGATATGTCAATCGTTCGATTTCTTTCTTTTTTTTTAAATTCCTTTTAAAAAGCCTGTCGTTTCCCGGGTTACAGCCGTGTAAAGATCATAAATGAAATTATTGCAAATGTCTTTTCACTGATATAACTTTTCTTTCTATTTTCACCAGATGATGACGATATCAAAACCGGCATACACACCTACACATTCTGCAGAGAATACATGAATGCAAACAGAGTGACAAAAGAGCATGAGACGCAGAGAGAGAGAGAGAGAGAGAGAGAGAGAGAGAGAGAGAGCACAGAAGCTCACACAGGTGACAAGGCCCTCGGCGTCCTCACCTCCTCTAATGAGCGTTCTGTTCCACATCTGGAAACATCACTAACGCACCTACAGCCGTTTAGCACAATTCAATTATCAAGAGTCTGAGCGAGCGTTTGGATTGTTCATACGGTTTCACACAGCCGAGAGAGAGAGAGAGAGAGAGAGAGAGAGAAACACCACAGTGATCTGAGTGACTCGTTTGTACCAACATCATTGCTGGAATTGTCCTTTTTCTTTATAATAATATTTAATAAAAATGTAAGAAGCTGGGCAACATGTGAAAATTAGTTTAAAATATTATGTATTATTATTATTATTGTTGTTGTTGTTATTATAATTATTATTATTATTATTATTGCTATTATTCTTATTCTTATTATTTCTTTCTCTCTCTTTCTTTTAATGAAGAATTTGTCCACAGCAGTCAAATTAAGGGCGAAAAAAAACCCAGCTGAAGTTTTAATGGACCAAAACACAAGTGCAATAATCACACAATTACAGATGATGATACTGAAACACGCCAAATGCTGAAATGAGAAATTCCTGCGCTCTTCAAAAAGCCACCTCGAGAGTTGTCCAAATTAATTTGTTTAAATTGTTCCTCCATAAATGTTGACCAGACTGTTCTCAAAAAGTCACCTTAATTATGACAGCACTACTTCATATCTCTCTCTCTCTCTCTCTCTCTCTCTCTCTCTCTCTCTCTCTCTGGGCTCGCTCTCTTCTCGTACGCGTTCAGGGAAATATCCCTGATACTTAGAAGAACCCTTAAAGCGAGTGAGTGAAGAAGGGGAATTAAAAAGTGCACTTCAGATATCAAGTGCTGAAAATGACTTTTTGCTCAGTGCATTAAAACTGTTACAAGAAATAATATTCGGATCGGCTGCGTCTCGATTTAACTACTTCCATCGTGACGTTAATCCGAAAGCTGTGTCTAAGTGTGTCTGTCTGTGTGTGTGTGTGTGTGTGTGTGTGTGTGTGTGTGTGGTTGAGAGATCAGGTAACAAATCAGTAAACACTCACAGTCTGTCCTCCTCAGCCACTGGCCCTCTTTCCTCTCCGACGCTCACCACTTCAGCACTGGATGGCATTACAACTCCGAAAAAAAAGGAAAAAAAACGTCCGAAAGAACCGATTCACCCGCACACGCTCTCACACACTCACACACAACACATACTCCCCCTCTCTCTCATACACACACACATGCACACACACACGCTCTAGCATGCACTTGTCCCGGTCTGACGGCACGCCGTCTCGGGGAACATCGAGAGAAGCGGAAAAGATAAAATGCACCCCCCCCACCCCCCACCCCACACACACACACACACACACACACACACACACACACACAGAAGAACCAGCGGAGGCAGTGTTAAGCTCCACCGCTCGCTCACACACACAAACACACGCTCCGCTTTGCATCGAGATCCCGAGACGAGAAAAGCGCTGTGTTTTTCGTTCCTTTCTTTTTCCACACGCTCGCTCGCAGCGAATCAGGACCTTACGGAGGGGACACGGTCTCTAAAATCCCTGCTATCGCTGCCCGTGTAGTTAGGCAAACTTTTCAGCCAGCGGAGCCGTCGAGCGGAGCGTTTAATCCGAGCAACACTGGGGCGCTTTGTGGCTCGCCTCGCGAGTTGACAGTAAGTTATGAGCCCTTTGTGAGTACACGGGAAAGCAAACAGATTGGAATCTGGCAGGAAGGACATCATGCACAATTCGCCTGTTGACTCTGAAATTCACCTTCAGAGTCTGAAATTCTCTCAACACAATTTACTTTTGTGGTGAGAAAAAAAAGAAAAGAAAAAAAGCATCAAGCAACTCAACCGACATGGAATATTTTACAGGGTTTCCGTTTTATTATTATTATTATTATTATTATTATTATTATTATTATTAGCACAAAAAGTCCACAAAGCAACAATCAAGCACAAAGCGTCCTTTCCAACATTTATAAACTTAAAGCTATTTTTCAGTCAAAAATACGCGAAAGGGCACTTTAAAAGTAAATTAATTATTAAATAATTTCCCACAATGCCCGATTGAGAGTGTAAATGAGTTTGGAAATGACATGTCCTAAGAATGTTGGCGGGGTTGTTGGGTTTTTTTTTGTTTGTTTGTTTGTTTTTTGTTTTTGTGTTTTTGGAAAAGGGGAGGAAAAATACAGGGATGGGAGCATGGTTAGTTAGTTGACAAATCTTTTATTATTATATATATATTTTTTAATAAAAGAAAGAAAAAGATATATAAAAGCAGCATAGAGAAAGAAGAGAGCAGAGGGAGGATGGATGAAGTTGAGTGGAAGACCGGAGGGGGGAGGGGGAGGGTTTGGGGGAAACAGTGCCTCAATGATGGAAGGGGGAAACAAAAAGGAAAAACAAGAAGGACTAGCCAAAAAAAGTGGTGGAACAATGGCTAATTATGAAGGAGCGATGGGAGTAAATTTTCGCAGCAGTGACGGGAATGAGGAAAAGAGGGACGCCGGAGAGAACGAAAGGCACTCTGAAAGAGAGCAGAGAGAAGAAGTGTGTGCTTAAAAGTTTTCATGTAAAACACAAAACAAAGAAAACAAGAAGAAACAAAAAGTTGTTTTAAAAAATAAATAAATAAATAAACAGCTGGAGGCTGGTACGACTGCCGTGTGGACATCTGGAACGCTGGCACACACTGACCGGCTTTCTCTAGGGACCGTCTATGTAATTCCTTTCTCTTTTTTTTTTCTTTTTTTTTTTTTTTTTTTTCCAAAAATAGGCCTCCTAGTCAGGCTGCGCTCCCCCAAATTGGAAAATTTGCAGCGCTTAATCCAAAGAATAGCCGTTTTTGTTCCTTTCCATTCTCGTCTCATAAATGGGATTTATGTGGAGAAGAAGCAAATTGAGGAAATTACCTTTAACGCTGCTTTGATTCAGCTGCTATTTTGGAAGCTTCGGGACGGACAACAGCTCGTAAGTCAGTGCTTTGCCTCGTCCCCTTAACTCCACTCTCTCTTTTGTCTTCAACTCCATTTGCCAAGTTTCTCTCCTGAGGGTGATGGGGTCCACCCATAAGAGACAGTGGAATAATTGTGAGTCCGACCGGGACTTTCTATGACATAAGTACAAAAAAAAAGGAGGAGGAGGATGAAGGAAAGGAACGAAGGAATCGTTCGAGGAGAGAAGTCGGATTTCGGTGCGGCACGTCAGTCGGAAAATCAAAACCGGGATAGTTCATTTGCTCCACCCAGATGAGGCCATGTTAAGCAGTCAGGCTCGGTCGGGCCGCACCTCGGCAATTTACGATTAAGCCTTATTATTTTGGTGGAAGCTGACATTGATTGGCGAGTGGAAGAGCAGAAAACCGATTCGCCGGCCGCTCCTGGACGGGGAAGTGTGGGCAGCCGTGTGTGGCCGGGTGACAGTTCAGACAGGAGGGCTGGGGTAAATACCGGAGCAAATGAATACACTCTGAATTTTTTTGGACACGGAACCTTGTGATTGACAGCTAATACAAAAAAAAAGAAGGAGCAAGATGTGGGTCTGCTTAAGAGGTATGAGATTACGTGAGGTCAAATAAACCGTCATGTCGCTTGTAGTTTATCTCTTGTGGGTGTGTCCAGTGTTTTTTTTGTTTTGTTTTGTTTTTTTACCTCTAAAGCTAACGCTAAAGCACACTAATCAGTGTGAACATTGATTTGATTTACTAGACTAGCTTCTCAGATCAGATTAGCGACGCAAGCTACCTGTACTAGCTACGGACACTCACCAGACACACCAGTCATCTTCCTACTTCCTTCCTACTTCCTTCCTACTTCCTTCCTGTCTCTAAGCACGTGCAATGAGACAGGATAAAATGAAAACGTCGTCATACGTTTTTCTCCCACGGACGTGACGGAAGTGTCGAACACGAAACGTGAACGTTGTTAACAAGGAACCGATAGAAACGTGGGATTGTTCAGGGAACTCGTTGAAGCCACTTCTACAGTGCGCCGTACTTAATTCGCGTTTAAATCTCGATTTCATCGTCACCGGCGGGTTCGTTCGGAAACTAGCGGTCACGTGTCACTGCGTCGCTCGCTACAGGAAGCACAGGTTTAGGCTGAACATGGAGCGATAAAATGATTCGGAACAGATCTCGCCCCGAAATGTTTGGCTTCATCGGCCTGATGTAAATTCGGATACGTTCTTCGGGATGAAACAAGACGGTAGCTGTGGTTCTGGAGACGAACTTGGGGGGGGGGTTTGGGGGAAGAACCACGGTTTGTATGGTTCGTCTGCGGCTTCTTAAGCAACTTCATCTCTCCGGTTACTCAGCCAGAGAAGTCATGTTGACTAACACGTTCATCTTTAACTCTCTATTCTACCCTCTTTTTGTCTTTTTTTAAATCCTACCCACTTCTTTTCCTGGCAGACGTGTGCGTCACAACACGGGGCTTGGAATGAAATCACAGCTTAAATTGCTTCCTTTAGTAAGAGTAAAGAAAAAAAAACAAACCTCATGAGTGTGAGTGTGTGTGTGTGTGTGTGTGTGTGTGTGTGTGTGTGTGTACGTGTCTGTCCCTGGCTTCTATCCACGGCTCTGTTGTGGTTCGTCTCCACCGCAGTCATCTTGCTCCATGCGGTTTTTCAGGAGGCTCGTCCGAAACCAATATGAAATGATCAGGATAATCTCAGCTCTCCTCATCTCCCTAACACTGCTCGGGAACACAAAGAAGCTCTTTGTGTGTGTGCATGTGTGTGTGCACTAAAGACAGGCCGCGTAGACGCAGATCACCGTCGGCAAATCAATCAAAAGCATATTAAGCAAACACGTGTGCGGAGTCGGGGACGTTCGGGAGAGGACTTGAGGGACGTGGAGGAGGAGGAGGACTGAGTAAATTAACATCACTTCTGTTTGTCTGTTTGTACAAGAGCACCGAGCGCAAGGGACAAAAGATTTAATGGTGTACCGAAGTCTTGTAGGATCATCAACCTCCTCCTCAAATACAGATATTTCAGACCAACTTCAGCAAAGCAACTATTCTTCTGCCAAAAATATTCTTCAGCATCAAACACATTTTACCCGTATATAACGTGCAGATATTTTGATGTAGGACTTTGCCTTGGTCTGCGAGGACGTTATACTGCACGTAAGATGCCATTTTACCAAACGCAGCGCTTAAAACCCTCAAAGTCAAGTAAAGACGTCTAAAACCTCACGAGAGGCTCAGTGAGATTGTCTCGCGTGTTTTACACGACAGTGACACACCAGAGAGAAACGGGAATTCCTCCGTTCCACCATCAACGATCAGACTGCAGCTTTCAAAATGTCCGCCATCATCATCATCATCAGCGTCGTCGTCATCATCAAAACAGAGAAGAGCGCTTACACACTGCGTACAACGTTTTAAAATGTCTAAAGAGAAACGAATCAGCGGCGAATTATTCACGTATCGATGATCGGTGGCGTGAACAGACGGCGGCGAATGAGTTTCCTGTCGTGGAAATTATTATTATTCTTATTATCCTTTACAGTTTATCTGTAGACGTAGACGTACGGCGCGGCGTATTTCTTCCTTTTCGCTTTGCAAAGGAGAAATATATTTCCGTTCAGGGAAAAGTTTTCAGGACTATATCTTATAATAATAATATTAATAATAACAATAGTGCAATAGTAAGAGAATGAACTTCCTGTGAGCTGAATAATACATTAGAGGGAGTCTAACGCCATGTCTGTAGCCTGGTTAGGATTAAATACACAGAGCAAACAAGAGGGAAGGTAAATATCTAGTGAAGGCCAGACAAATATTTGATAAGAGGATAGGGACAGAGCCAGAGACAGACTCCGCCCCTTTTCCCCGTGCCCTACGACCGCACTTCCCTCCTCATCCCTTTATCCCCATACACTCCACCTCTCCGTCACTCAGGCAGCAGATGTGTGTTTCACAGCCCCGCCGAGCACGCAACCCGATCCGCAAACAATAGCCGTGTGCTGACAAAGGTCGCCTTTCGCAATACATGTGTTATCCATGTTATCGGAAACCTTAAAAACACACACACACACACACACACACACACACACACACACACACACAAGCCAGACCAGTACGCTTTGGAAAGCACACATCAGCCCATGTCCCGGACGACACAATCCCGACCCCTTATTATGCTGATTACTCGAGTTTAAGCTCCTTATTTAACCCTAAGCTGGAAGTCGGTGTAAACAAGCACAATCCTATTAACCTAACACTTCACAGGAAGAAGGCTAACAGCAGCCATCACGCTAACATGTGAAACACAGCGTGGTAAACTCTTAACTATAAGTTCCTCGGGGGTTCTTTAGCTGTACGAAAGGGGAACCGAACGTCGCCGGGTTCTACCAGGACCTCGAAAAGTTCCAAAACCAAAGAACACTAGAGGGTCCTGGATTTAATTTTAGACGTACAATTTTAATATTTTAATAGCGTACGTTTTGTTTAGTACATAAATTAAAAATAAAAGTAAAAAATCTCAATTTTTTTTTTAAAATCAAGTAAAATGTTCTGCAAAGAACCTCGAAGAGCTCCAAAACTGAAAAATATAGGGACCTACATTATTATTATTATTATTATTATTATTATTACTATTATTAGTATTATTATTATCATTATTAATAATAATAATAATACTGTTGTTATTATTATTATTATTATTGTTGTTGTTAATATTATTATTATTATTATTATTATTATTATTATTGTTATTATTATTATTAGTATTAATACTGCTGCTGTTATTATTATTATTATTATTATTGTTATTATTATTATTAGTATTAATACTGCTGCTGTTATTATTATTATTATTATTATTGTTATTATTATTATTAGTATTAATACTGCTGCTGTTATTATTATTATTATTATT
>JANDJT010000002.1:435895-446381 GCA_024331685.1 Stegophilus panzeri
GGGTGTTAGTGTGTGTGTGTGTGTGTGTGTGTTTTTGTGTGAGTGTGTGTGTGTGTGTGTGTGTGTGTGTGTGTGTGCATGCATGCATACTGTACATATGTCGGTATTTGTTCCGTTAGCTAATTTGCTTCAGCGTACGGTGAATGAATCATGCATATAAAGCACGTTAACGCTCTTTTGTGCCTCTGTGCCAGCGTACGCTCTTAAATAATGTTCCTTCAGGGTTCTTCAGAAGGTTTGATGGTTCTGGCTTTTCTAAGGGGTTCTCCTTGATACATTTTTTTTTTTTTTGCTCAAATAAATGGTTCTACGCAGAACCCTGAAGAGGTACAAACCTAAAGAATCATTCAGGGGCCTGGATTTGTTTATTTGTTTGTTTATTTATCACAGTACAGTACTAATATGGGGTGCCACCATTTAATAATAATAACAAATAACATACAGAAGAATTGTATTATTATTATTATTATTATTATTATTATTATTATTATTATTATTATATAATTAAAAGTTTACTTTTCTATTTAAAGGTTTCATTTATATAGCACCTTTCTATTTGGAAAAAGGAATACACAAAAACCCCAAAAATTAAATTATTTTCATTACTGAGTGAGACGTGAGATACCAAGAGGTCCAAGCAGGGACGTGTGGGCGGAGCTAGAAATAATGCAGACTACTGATTGGTCAAATGACATCTTCAAAGAGAGAGAGAGAGAGAGAGAGAGAATGGTGAGAACAGCTTTTCTACAGAACTATAACAGCAACGCAATCATTTGTACACTCGTTGAAGACTCACAGGGTTACTTACGGCTTCTTTAAGATGGTTCTTAGTTTTAGCTTTATGTAAAGGGTCTAACTGGAACCTCCTGGTTTTTGGTGCTAGATGGAACCTTTAATGTGCCTGATAGAGAACATTCCCTTTAAATGAAAAATGTGGAAAGTTCTATAAAGGTTTATAAGGAAAACATTAAACAAGACCTTCAAGCTCCTCTATTGTTGCTGTCGTTTTTAACGGGTCACTGTGAGTAATGATGTCACCAAGCCACACCCTGTAGAGAAGCTCCGCCCACTTCGACATGTTATGCGATAGGAAACGGACCCAAAAACTCACCCAGGGTTCGGATACTCCAGTCTTAGAAATAAAAAGGTGTGTGTATGTGTGTGTGTGTACTGTATGTGTGAGGGGAAAAAAGGAAGGGAACTCTTAGGGGGGTGTTTAGGTGTTTCCAAATATCCGAGTTTAAAGATCCTGGAATCTTGAAACTCGTCAGCAGCGGTGCAGTTCGGCAGCAAGGCCACGGTGCTAAAAATGGCAGCTCGGCTCGGCGCTCTGTGCTAAAAATACACCGGGCTTCTCTCGGGCGAGCGAGGAAGCCTGAATTAAACACAAGAGGAGCCGTAACATGGATTCAAATCCCTGCTTTGGCTCTGAAAGTCGATACACCTGAGGGGAAAAAAACAGCGCAGGTACATAACGTTCACGCAGATAGGCGGATGACGGCCATCGTTTTATCAGCGTTATCATTGGAGTGGCATCTCAAAATGTCCTATTCGTACCCTTTCCCACTCTCTAAGAAGATTACGTCATGACGCGGCGACCCTGCACGGAGCGTCAGACGAAAATACCTCGCGGTGAGTAACACACAAACACCCGCCGCTCGTGCCAGCATGCATATGCATACGACGTCGCTAGCCGCTCAGATTACGCTAGTCAGTGCCCACGCCAAAGACTGAGAGTGGCAGCTGCAGCAGTATGTCCTTACACACACACACACACACACACACACACACACACACACACACACAAAACCAATCATAATGGGAGTCTTAATTGAGTTTCGCCATTTTTCAAGCGAGCCATTATCTCGAGGTAATGGCGTCCACTGGTCCTCTCTCGCGTTACTCAAGTGGGTCTTGAGCGAGCCTCTTGTTTCCTGCAGTCGGAGATAACGCGACACTAACAACTACACCCACAGTCATCAGCGATCTGCATATTCAATAACTTCCGTAATTACGTGTGCAATTCATCAGATCCCATCTGATTGCAGAGGGGAAGAGAGACAACGCACGAGCGCGTGCGCGCACGCAAGAGAGAGAGAGAGAGAGAGAGGTCTGATTCCTCGAGGACACGAGTCTAATCACAAAAACTAACATGATAATTGAAATCGGAATGGAAAGGCTCGGAGCGACGCAGGCACAAGGCTGCGGTGAGACTCGGAGAGAGCGGAAGCACTTGTGGCTCGAGAGGCTGATAAAGGATGCTGACAGATGCTGGAAGGAGAGAGCGAGAGAGAGAGAGAGAGAGAGAAATGGATGCAGGACACGTTCAAGGACCTGTGAGTCGGCGCGTGATGCCCTCAAAGCAACATGAAACAAGAAGGAACATAAAAGTTTTTTTTTGTCTTATTAACTTCAAGAGAAATAAAAAGAACATGCACTAACATTAAATGTAACCATAAACGGATAAAAAATATACGCTTCATTAATCAATAAACAATTCTAAGCTTTGACAAATTGCTCTGGAATGCTTGCGATAAAACACCTCGGGACATCCTGCCGCAGGAAAATAATCACCGTTAACATTATCCTCTTAAAGTTTGTTCCTTCTGCGAGAACCCTTGAACATTCTACAGTTTTAGGACGTGAAGAACCCGTTATTATTTAACAAACCCTTATAGGTCCGCTCTTAGAAAAAAAAAGGCTTCTCGAAGCATTTCCTAAATAACTAAGGATCCTAAATCTCTTAAAGAACCTGTTCCAAGAGTGTACCAAGAGCTAAATGTGAAACTCCTGACAGGTTCTAGATATTAAGAAGAAAATAATAATACTTTCTACAGCATACTAACCCAGTTGTTATATACTCTTGTAGGAATTACGGTTCTCCAAGGGTTCTGTAGGCGTTCATTGGATAATTAAGGATGTAGAACCTTTAAGGAGGGGGGGCGGGGTTGATAACCAGCGTGTAATACTTTCAGTAATTCGTAGACGATAAACAATAAACTCTAGAGACGATAAACACCGTTTCTAACGCAGAAAGACTTCCCAAACAGCTGTATCCGTGTTTAATCGCTCATAAATACTCCGTTGTTCCACGTTCAATTTCACTTCATCAAATTATAGATCATCTTTTTCCATTGAAATCCTCCGTGTGAGGAATCTTCCGGAATTCTTTTCTCCGTTTTTTTTTTAAAGGACAGAACATCAGCCTGACTTTCTGCGGGGGGGAAATAAATAAATAAGTCTGTCCCTGATCTCCAACACTCTACGCCCCGGTGTGTCCGTTTCTCCGATGGCCAGAAGATTAACTCGGAGATAAAGCTGACGATGAAGATGAATGTCTCCACGTCCAGCGCGCTACTTTACAGTCTCTCCCATCTGCTGAATCTCATACTTAGCGATAATTAGTGATGCCAAATTCATTAACCCGAGCTGGCGTTATAGCGGCCTGCGCCATAAATTAGCTTAATGTGAGCGGACATATTCCAGTTATAGGGGATATAAAAGGTGAGGAGAACCACCAGAGGAACCGAGACTGTACATCATGAACATACTGTCTGTGACACACGTAACGATAATGGATCTCGGGCAATTTGGACGCGAGCGGTGTTTCCTGAAAGACGTTACTTCGACGCTCAGGAAGCCGTCTCGTCGCTCTCGACTTACTGTACGACGCGAATACGAGTTCTCGCACTGGTTCTACACGACCCTCGGTGTGTTATTTCATCAAACACGATACGATTATATTTCTACGTTTGCCAGATAAAATGCTAAAACAACACAATCGCCAGACTCTTGAATAATATTGGTCGTGGACACGTTAGCTGTTTGTGTTGGACGTGGCTGAGAGAGAGAGAGAGAGAGAGAACGAGCGAGTGGACGTGCGGGCGAGCGAATCTGCTTATCTAGGGCCAGATCAGGTGCCAGAAATGAAAGAAGAGGTGTCCTATCCCTCACTTTTTTCTTCTCCCTCTGGAGCCTGTACAAACAGCATCGTCTAATTCGCGCATTTGTTTTTCTTTCAAATCTCTGGCATGAATCTCATTCATGTTTATTTAGAGTCAGTTAGGGAACAAGTAGATTTTGGACAGCCATTACTCCCCCCCTTCGTCCTGCGTGGTGAAGTTTGGCACGCCCCTCTTTTTCCCTTCCTTTCCTTCTCCTTCCCTACAGTGTTTGAGAGGACGATTTCTGCATCGGTGTTTAATTGAACGGCCTGAAACAAACCGCTATTGTAAAAACAGACGCGGACTTGTGCTGTCCTTGGATTACACGTCGTCTCCTTGTGTCCCTCGGCGATCTTTCTCCCAGCTAAGAGCCTGTTAGGCCAGGATTCCACTTTGTTGTTAAAAAGGGTCCTGTCCCTTTCAGCTCTCTCTCGCTCTCTCTCTCTCTCTCTCTCTCTCGTTCTTTATTTTTTCAAGGCAAGGTGGTGGAGAAACACAAGTTCATTGTTCTCCTCACAGATGGACGCTGGAGTTACTAGGGTAACACGGCTAATCCCCGCTTTTAACCACCTTTCTTCATATTATTGGCTCATCAAGTGCCTACCTTTTAACTCGTGAGCGGGACGGACGGGGGGCGAACTCTGACACTCTCCTCCTTCTAATTAGCTACGATTCGCGTTTGCACAGATGACATGATGAGCTAATCGAAAATTTGCAAAATAATGACGTACCGGGAGCGAGCGATTCGGCGAAGAATAACAAGAACGAGGCCATTATGGAGCAGCGGACGTTTCCAATACCGCTCCGTCCACCACAACGGAGAGCGTAATTGTCCCGCCGTTTGTCCACACAATCAACAAGCCATTGTTGGAGACTTGAAAAATAAAAGGGGCAGAGAATGGCTGCCATCAGGATTGGTCCGCTCCTCGTTTCTCAATTGTTCTCCGAGAGAAGACGGAGTTTAATGGATTCCTGCTTTTTTTTCTTTCTTTTTTTTTCAAAACTGTCTAGTTTTTGGAGGAGAGAGGAAAAAAAAAAGGAAAGAAAGCTTTATAGCTTTTTCCAAAGCAATAAAACTTAAACCATCTAAAAGATCTGATTCTGTGGTCCGATCACATCGTGGTAAGATTAGACAACTGATTCCTCAAGGGTAAAACTGGAAGTAAAAACCATGTAAATAAATAAATAAATAAATAATTTTTTTAAAAAACTCTCTGAATAGAGTCTTTTGCCCTATTCAGACAGGATTAGTTTTACACAGGGAAGTAAATATTAACACGATTTCTGGGATTATCGTCACGTCCAAATCCAATTTTTTTATTTTTTTTTTATTTTTTACAAATGTGTGTGGTGTCTGGAAAGACTACATCGCATTTTACCTCCTAGAAAATGAGCAGCATTAAGAACTCCATGTAGCGCGCGCGTGTGTGTGTGTGTGTGTCGAATGCGGAACAGTCGAATAGAGGCGACGTTTAAAAGGACGTGTCAGAGAAGCAACACTTCCGGGTTTTGTTTAGTTTTGAAACACATGTACAGCGCACACACACACACGTGTTACGGTCATGTGACCTACTATTACTCTTAATGCAACTCACATGGCCACGCCCCCAAAACCAAAAATCGAATGATGTGTGTAGTGTAGGGATTCGTAGTGTCACGAGCATACGTAGGCTACACGGTGAAGACACGCCCATCTCACTAATCCCGTCCGGGTTGAGCAGAATTACAGAATCCACGGTCGTCCTCTGGAAACATCACACGCACGTGTGCGGAAAACTAATCCCGTCTGAATAGAGGTTAGTCATTAAACATGCTGAATTAAAAACAAGAGCAGATATGTTAACATGAGTTATGATTTCTTTATTGTTTCTGTCTGTGTGTGTGTGTGTGTGTGTGTGTGTCTTTGTGAGGTTTAGCCAGGCCAGGAGGAACAAGGGAATGAGTGAAAAGAGAAAAGAATGTTAAGCCGGCCCCCTTTTTCGCTTCGTCCACCTTCAGCGGAGCTTCATTTATCTTCATCTTGTTAGACTAAATTAATTAACAATCTCACTGTTACACACTTTCTCCTTTCATTACATCAAATAATGACAGGAGGATGAGGTGGAGGAGGAGGAGGAGGAGGTCCCGTCCTGTGGGATTAGGACGGCGGCTGTTAGAGACATCTCTGTGTGTGTGTGTGTGTGTGTGTGTGTGTGTCCACCCACAGGGCCGATCATTTCCTTTATAGCACACCTATGGCAGCAGATAAATGAGATATGCCACAGGGTTTATTTGCCAGAGTAGTTGCTAGGGAGTAATTCATCGGAGGAGAATAAAAACACTTCATGAGCGTTCGTCATGACCGCGCAAAGTTCAAAACAAACAGAACGTTACTTTACTTTGGAAAGAAAGCACAAAGACGGAGTTTTGTAAGAAAGGCGCATAGACTCGGGACTGATTTTTTATTTCTTTATTTTTAAACAGGAATGGCAGGATTCTGACTTCGACTTCGATCATTTGTTTTAAAAACCAAAACAAACAAACAAAAAAAAAAAGAAAACAACATATAGCTTCAAATGATCACTTTTGAATAAATAAATAAATTTAAAAAACGGGCAGAAGATCAAACCCGGAGTGAGTCTGACGCGTTTATCTCGTCCCGAGTACCTGATGTCTCCGTAAATCCTGCGTGTGACGTTTTCTTACGGAATTGAAAAAAAATCGTGACAAATGCACGAGAATTTAACGTAAATCCCCAACGATGCGTTTACTCCAAAAAAAAATGACACTTCAGACGGAGGTCAAGAACCGAGGAAGAGGATTTACAAAGAAGGACTGCAGGTTGATGAAATGATGATCAAATGATGACTTTTACAGCATGCTAAGCTCTCTGACTAGCAAAACTGAGCCAACGTTACGGAGGAAAAGGTCGCGGTTGCCACAGTAACGCTATATTTTGTTATAAAGGTCATAAATAAACGAGTAAGAAATGACAACCTAAAACAAGACTCCTACTCCTGAAATCCCAGCGAATCGCCTAGCCGAGTTAGCTCGTGAGAGGCTATTTAGGTAGGCAGGAGGTTTCCGAATTTGCATAATCATGCATATTCATGACTCCTGTCATTTTGAATGATCGTGAAGGTGTAAACATGTTCCTGGGACTCTTTTTCTTTTAAACTTTCATACGATAGTTTCTAATAGTTTATTTCAAATGCCACGTTCCGGGGGTTTTTTAAAAGGCAGACGAACGGATGGATGGATGGATGGATGGATGGATGGATGTAACTTCCGAAGGCACACATAACGGTCCAAAAACTAAACGAAATGTACTTTGCTTTTTACATACTGAACAAACACTTCGAAAATCACGTAGCACAATATCAATTTCAACACCGAGCAGTGAATTTGTCAAGAAAACACATCTATATACACACACGCACATATATATATTTATATTAAATAAAGAGGAATAAATAAATTATTACTCAAATCTAAAATAAACTATTATTTAAGATCTTGAGCTCTTATTAAAACAAAAAGTCCTGAAAATCAAGTCACATTCATCATATCATCATAGCATCATGTTTTTCTACATCTAACTGTATTTCAGCAAACGGCAGAGAGAGAGAGAGAGAGAGAGAGAGAGAGAGAGAGAAACAGAAAATATATGCTGTTAATTTAATCAAATAAATGACCTTATGAAAATGAAATCAAAGGGGATTCATTAGCTTTAGTAAAGTTTGGCTGACAACAGCTTTGAAAGGCAGACGCTGTCACTGCTTTTAATGAGAGATCGCTAATTAGGGCTGCTACTCGCAAATTCAAGACAGGGGGAAGGTGCTCGGTGCACAAACAGCCCGATGGCCTACACACTCGCACTCTTATTTACTTCCTCTGTGTAATGACAAGCACAAATTCTTAATTAGAATCACAGGAAGGTGGTGGAGGTGGAGGTGGAGGTGGGGGGGGGGGGGGGGGGGGGGGGGGGGGGGGGGGGGGTTTGTGGGGGGGGTAAAAAAAAAAAAAGTCGTAACTGGTTTTGACTCTTATGGTTGTTGCACAAACACACAACAGGAAGTGGTGAAAAACAATAAAAGAGAGAGCGAGAAAAAAAAAATCTCAGAGACACGTGCATGCAGTAAGAGGGAGCAGAAGACATCTTTCACTCTCGGAGTGATGGGAGGGGCGGGACACACATGCTTTCACTCGGACTGACTTACTGAGGCAGTGTCGTGAGCATGCATACACACACACACACACACACACCTCTATATATACACACACTCCTGTTCAACAGCTAAAATGCTAGGTGTTACTACTAGATGAAAAGACAGATGAGTTTAGTTTTTGTTCTTTGGTTTGTTTGGGGTTTTTTTTGTTGTTGTTTTTGTTGTTTATTTGTAAACTAACCCGCCCCCCCATCCCCCCCACCCCCGGACGTAAAAACTAAAGCAACTGACCTCAGTAAAAAGCTGCTACGCAGAAAGCCCTCCATGTTCAGCATTTGGGTTCTGTGGCAGGAGAAATACACAGAGAGCCATTGTAACTTTTTAGTACAAAGAAATTGGCACACATCGACAACACCAAAAAAAAATAAAAAATAAAAATAATAATAATAATAATAATAATAATAATGATAATAAAGAAGAACGTCAAAAAAAAGGAACGACTTTTCTTTTTTTTTCTTTTTTTAAATCTTCCAGGAAAGAACAAAGCCCGTTTCCACAAACTGGATTCTGAAAAGCAGCCATTTGTCATTAGCGCGTATGGTTTTCCAGCCTCAAGCTGATGATATGTTATCGTATAGCGCCCGGTTCCCTCCCTGCGTTCCCCGCTAAAGAGCCGAGCAGCCGTGCTCCAGATGCCAGCCATGTGTGACGGGGCCTCGGCGGCTTCTGGGCTTCTGGGAGCCCGACCGCAGGGGCCCACGCCGCGCCATCGCCGTGCCAATGCCGTGCCAACCGAACAGCGTGTCCACCATCCAGGCATGCAGGGATATGGTCATGATGTCACCACACACACACACACACACACACACACGCAAACTCGGCTCACTCAGCAGCCTCTTGCACCGCAAATGTAAGAGCACGTGTTTGGAAATTGAAGCCAGATGTTCTCCATTAGTCTCTGTTATTGCTCTTTATATATACATACATCAGAACACTGGAGTAGGAAAAAACAGGTCTGAGAACCCTTAACTGGTCTATGTGGAACCCTAGAACAGCGTGTTTACCTTCCAAATGGAACCTAAGATCAGATTTAAATTATTATTATTATTATTATTATTATTATTATTATTATTATTATTATTGGTGTTGTTGTTGTTGTTATTATATAATTAATATGAATAAATGTTACAGAAGATCATTGCACTCTTACACAAATTGGATGTTAAGAAAGAAATAAAAGTTGAAATGTAAATGTTCCATCAATCTAGAAATTCATTTCTGTAATTTTTTATTCGCTCAGGCTACGTTTTATTTATTCATTTATTTACATAAAATTGTTCTGTTTCCTTTCTATTCGTGACCCTGAGCAAAATAAATCAGTTTATTTATTTATATCTTCATACATTCGTTTACGTTTTTTACTTCTTTCTTTTTTCTTTTTTTTTTTACTTCCTTTTTTTCCCCTTTACTTACTGATTTATCTTGGCAATACTATTAGTGTGAATGATGTCATAAAATAAAAAATAAAAAAAGCCCAACAGTGAACTCATTTCTCGGTAACATCCACAGCTGGAGATGATGCATTTCTTCAACAGCGCTCGAAATTTGTATTTTATTTTGTATTAATTGATTCATTTATTTTTTTTTACGTTAAACGCGTTACCGCGGCAGCCGAATTCATCAAGCGCTGAAGCTAATTAGCGATTTGTCTCAGGTCGTTACACGTCGCTCTCTCGCCGCCGCCTTCATCATAAACGAGACACATCGGAGCAGAAAGACGCCCAAACGCTGCGCTCCTTCCTAAATCCTTCAGACTGCACTGAGATGAGTGTAATTTAGCCTGTCTCTCCTCCTCCCTTCCTTTTCCTCCCTCTCTCTCTCTCTCTCTCTCTCTCTGCGGGGAGAGACAAAGTCTTATGAGAGAATGGAAAGACTGAGAGAGGGATACAGTGTCTTTGCTCCACTGACAAATCCATGGGTCTGGTTCTCACAATCAGGTGTTTGAGAAATGAGAAGAAAAAGAAGAAGGAGATGGAGGAGAAGAAGAAGAAGAAGGAGAAGAAGAAGAAGAAGGAGAAGAAGAAGAAGAAGGAGAAGAAGAAGAGAATGGGTTAAAGAGGAAAAGAGGTTCTCTGGGTGCCATAGAAATGACACAGCGAGAAAACAACAGTCAAATCGCAACCTGCTCAATCAAGCGTGTCTCCTCGTTATTTGAAGGGAGTGTTAAAAACACACACACACACACACACACACTCTCACACTCTCACACCCTTTTGTCAGCAGGGCGGTCTGAAGACAGCAAAAACACACACGCCATCTATTTTATGTTTGGCTCCATTGTAAGTGCTTTATGTAACACAATACACTGTTTTCACGTGACCTCACGTCCGTTCT
>JANDJT010000002.1:489800-500039 GCA_024331685.1 Stegophilus panzeri
GAGAGAGAGAGAGAGAGAGAGAGAGAGAGAGAGAGAAGGAGAATAGGAGGCTTCAGCAGGGAGGGGTGAAGGAACAGCGATTGTGGCCTCTCCAAAAAAAAAAAAGAGAGACAGAGAGAGAGAGAGAGAGAGCGCACACGATGCATTAACTAAATCAATGAATGCATGGTCAAGTCTAAGGATTAAAGGTTCCACACGGGTGCTGTGTGTCTTCATGTCATCCTGAAAATGTGAAGTACCTTTGCAACAAGAGTGCAGACTGGAGACTTAGGGTTGGGACAAGACGAGGAACTCGATAAAGAACCTTCCGATTTTAGAAGCAAAAAATTGTCCGTACGTGCGAATAGTTATGAAGGTTCTAAAGGTTTTCAGTAGTATTACAGCAGGTCCTGAGAGTGAACTGGTTTTAATAAACATGCTGATATAAACAGAAAGAAGCCTGCGCGCGGATAGGAAGGGAGACGGTATCCTGCCTTGGTGCAAATAATGCCTCGTTAACTGCATGTTTTAGAAGTCAGTAAAGCTTTTATTTATTTTTTTTTACTTTTATTTTATTTTTTGCTTGTTAAGTGAGCATGTCGGGCTTCAGATGTGACCCGATGTTTGCTCTTTCTGTACAGAGGATTAACAGACTTGGCTCGGGTTGCTCGAGGCTATAGCCTACTACATTGATATATTGAATGATGGCTAAGACACACGCGCGCGCGCGCGCGCGCGCACACACACACACACACACACACACACACACACACTGACTCGAGCTATAAGGTAGAAAAAAAAATAGCCAAGTTTAAAGTGAGATCATTTACAGGTTTGTCCTTAAAGCGTTAGGAAATGATCCCTGCATCTCCATCACAAATCTTCGTCCATCATTTACTGATATAATTTCTATCTGTAGATACGCAGTGATTATTGCACCAGACTGGAATTTGTAAAAATTCTAAACATGACTGTAATTATCTGATGAATTAAGTGCATGCCGCCAATTATTAATAAAAATAAATAAATCCCGACGCTTCAGTTGATGCGACTTTAACCAGCTTTAACTTTAAGTTCAGGTCAGAGGACAATAGCTGTCATTCTGAATACGCTCATAAAACCACCTTAATGCATAAGCGTACCTTAATTAAAAATAAATACAGCATATGATCGATTGCTCGCGTGACGTTGAACCCGATTTCGGCTGTAATTATGTAGAATTTGAACCAGCATCATTTATTTGGTAGATTTAGAGCTGGTCGGGGTTTTATTTGGGGGTTGTTTTTTTTTTTGTTTTGTTTTTTTTGCGGCTTCTTTATATGTTGAAATGTTAAACATTAGACTGCAACTAAATCAAATTTCACCCTATAACCAGGAGCACACTTAAACAAATGAAATGAATATAATATAAAAGCGTTATCCTGGTATCCAACAGGTCATTTCAACAATGCAAAAACCCAAACCATGACTGAATTTCTTTTTATTCCAGTCCTGTATAAAAATGCACGGATTGGAGTGTGAGGATAAAATAACTATTTGTAACAACCAGGTGAAATCAATAGCAGGCTGTCAATCATTTGGGTCATGGAAACCCTTGTGGACTGTGCTGTCAATTCCACTAAAGATGTGTCAGGTTAGTTAGAAAGAAAGAAAGAAAGAAAGAAGTAAATAATTGGTAAAAATTTATCAAATAAAGTCTACTACCTTATGCATCTGACCGTTTTAAACTAATGTGGCAACATTTAATAATAATAATAATAATAATAATAATAATAATAATAATAACCTTTAGAATAGAAAAGACAATATAGAATAGAAAGTGGTACTTACAATTACAGGGACAGATGCAGAAGAAAATGACGTTTGTTAACAGAAGAGTCACACAAGGCTAAAGAGAGAGGGGAGAGAGAAAGAGGGAGAGAGGGAGAGAGGGAGGGAGAAAGAATGCGTGTGTGTGTGTGTGTGAGAGAGAGAGAGAGAGAGCGAGAGAGAGCGAGAGAGATGTGTGTGTGTGTGTGTGTGTGTGAGAGAGAGATGTCCTTTCACAACATCTCACAACATCTCTTCACATCTACTCATCGGCTCTTGTCTTTCATTTTCCCCATTTTCACATTCCCTTTGTTCCTGAGAAGCAAAAAGAAAAAGAAAAAAAAAAAGAAAAAGAAAAATCATATCCACGCGTCACATCTTCGTCCCCCAGCTTCTATGAGCAGCGAAAAAGAGAAAAAGAGACGATTAATTATTCACACGGAGCACTGACTTCAAGGCAGCAGCGGGGTTTTTTTTTTTTCTGCTAAAACTTTTCCTCTTTTGCTATAGAGCTCGAGCACCAATTCACAAATTGCTGGAAAACAATAAATTAAGTCAAAGTGGGTTTAAAAAAAATTATTACCAGCTTATTTCATAATCATTAGGATAAGCTTCAACTCTTGGATCTTCATGTCGCAAATCAGTTGAACACACTTATAAATGAAGCTTCTTCTTAAAAGTAAGAGTTTTAAAGGACTCACTGGTCTCTGAAGAACCTTTGCACCAAGGCTCCTGTAGGCACTTTCTTTTGTCTAAAAAACTAAATCTACTGGAATTTATTTTTGGAGTACAGCAGCCTACACAGCTCTCCATGCTATACCGACTGAAGGTGTACCTACTGATATACTAAATAGTATGGTAGTATGCATTGCCTTAGTATTAGTACTTAATAATCACTGTGACGACTGTGATCACTGTTTAATACAGAAATATATCGCATTTATAATGTTGCCCTTTTTGTACTGTACGTCTGATTATTATTATTATTATTATTATTATTATTATTATTATTATTATTATTATTATTATTTTCTTCATTATTATTACAGCTGTTTTTGTTCATCCAGAAGAGAGGTCTATAAAATACAAGCAAATCATTTGTTAATAATTATTCATCGTGATCATTAGTGACATTAAGATTCGAACAAAAAGGTCTTTTAAGCGATTTAATTTAAGAGCGATTAATAAACCTTCTTTTTTTTCCCCACTGAGTTCAGGTATCGTGACTGGAATAGATCTATAGGTCTCAAACGCCACCTAAAGGTCAGTCCTGGAAGTGCATCTGTGTTTCGTGTGAAATTTACCGGATTAGTTAGTTCTTCTGTGGTTCTTCAGTGTTTCATTGGATGATTAATGGTTCTTGGCTTCTTAATCATGTTCTTCTACAACCCGTTTTGACAACAACAACAACAACAACAAAAAACATATGACGGTTCTACGCATCTAAGGATGCTTAATGATTTGATCATAGGCGATTGAAGAATGTCACACAGTGACGTTTTAAATGCAAACGAAATACATTTTGGTGTTTATAATACAATATATTTATTTATATTCAACACAAAAGCATGAATACTGACACAAACATGAATACAAGTCCGTTTTTAATTTTCATACAGCATTCTCCAAACCCCTTTTTTGTACCAAGAGGGTTCTTTGAGTTTTCTTTAAGCAGTCACTGGATTATTAACGGTTCTCAGGTCCATAAAAAATAGAAACCTTAGGGTTCTTCAGTTGTTCCTCTGAGGGAATGTTCTTTGTTGAAACCTGTAGCACAGTGTTCCCTGTCAGAACGGTTTGCAAGTACAGACCACATTTAGGAAGCTAAGGACCTTTAATTATCCAAGGACCCCTCAAAGAACCATTGAAGAACTACCAAGACAGCTAAATGTTAAACATCAGACAGGTTCTAGGTAGTATGGAGAAACTAACGCACAATAATTTGAGGTTTGTTCTACACACTTACTTACACTCTTATAAAAAGGAGTTCTTCAAAGATCTTTAAAAGTGTTGATTGGATAAATAAGAGTTTTTAGCTTCCTTAAATTGACAACCCTTAGGGCTTTTCTGCTGTCTCTCTGGGGGAACGTTCTTTGGAGAACGCTTACAACAGAGTGTAAACCTATCAAAAGGGTTGTACGTTGAACCACTGCTTTAGGAGGTTTCGGACACTAAATTATACTATCAACGCTTAATGATTTTTGTAGAAGTCTACAATACAGAGTTCCCTGTCAGAATGGGTTGCAAGTAGACCACATTTTAGAAGCTAAAGACTCTTCATTAGCTAAGGAACCTTCAAAGAACTGTTAAAGAACTACAAAGCTAGGTAAAATGTTAAACACCTGACAGGTTCTAGGTAGTAAGGAGAAACTAATGTGCAATAATTTGGAGTTTGTACTGCACACTTGGGAAAAAGAAGGTTCTTCAAGCATCTGTTAAGTGTTCGTTGGATAATTAAGAGTTCCTGGTTTCTTGTAGAGTAGTGTTTTTTATTATTGCCCCTCTGCGGGTATGTTCTTTGGAGAACGCTACAACAGAGTGTAGACCTATCAAAAGGGTTGCAGTAGAACCAGGAGAAGTTTGGAGACTTTTTTTTTTTTTTTTTTTTCAAGTACCAAGACAAATAAATGTTAAATACACAAAAACTATATTTTATTGCTTTACTGTATATTTACTAAACAGAAATGCTTACAGTATTCTGCTTAGTGATAATTGTAGCACATGTACTGGAGTTAACTGAACACAACTAGCTTCAGGCACAATCGAATACATTCAGAAATGTCAAAAGGAAATTTGGGAATAGTCTTGAGTAGCTGAAGAGCACAAAATCCAAAGCAGGAGGGACCAGAAATCCAAACATAAGAGAGAGAGAGAGAGAGAGAGAGGTGAAAATAAATAATAAAAACATTATGAGGCAACTCTTACTCCATGTCTTGTTAAAAAATAAACGTTCCTCATCCAAAATGCATGCGTAGAAGTTTCTGTTTTATTTGCAATGTCTTCATGGGGCTTCGCTGCTCCTATATAGATGTCTCCTGCCTTTTGAATTTTTTTTTTTTTTTTTTAAATCAGGAGGTCATTACTGGTCTTTTAAGGCAGTAATTAAGGCATTCTGTGGCACTGAGGCAGAAGATTTAAAGCCTACAGGCCTGGTCTGTAAGAATGTTCCCATCCAGCTTGTTAGAGAACGAGGCAGCACGCATCTCATTAGCATATCGTGAAATGCTTTGATACGTTGCGAAATGCAAAAGCCGGCTCTATTAATATTTCAGAAGGGCCTGCATAAAAATCAACATTTTTGTTACATTAAATTAACACGTGTTCCTCTCGCATTCTGCATGTTTAATTAGGGCGAGCTCTTGTGTCAGAAGGAATACGAAGAGTGCCGTGTGATTTGTTGTGATTACTCGGGAACAGTGAAGAACCCTCCACGAATATATTTGTCTGCTACTCGCAAAAAAGAAATGCCTTGTATGGACTTTGCTCAGGAAAAGCTCGATTGCACAGATGGTAATAGCTGAGAGGGAACTGAGAACGCTGGTGTGTGTGTGTGTGTGTGTGTGTGTGTGTGTGTGTGTGTGTGTGTGTGTGTGTATACGAGCAGCGCAGAACATCTAAACACTGATTTATTAAATGGTACAATATTAGAACATTCGGAACTCTTTGGTTCTCCTTCTGGGGGATTTCTTAAGTGTTCTTTGTAAGAATCTGAAAACAGCGTAAAAGAAAAGAAAGAACCCACAATGATCCAATGAACCCTTAAAGAACCCTTGAGGAACCCTCTTTCTTTAAGAAGGTACCAAGGTCCATGAGTAAATGTTGCAATACCTACACTGCTGACAGGTTCTAGATGTTAAAATGAAAACAATGTGCAATCATTTGGAGTCCGTATCACACACTTGCCCAGCTAATACACACACTCTTAAAACAAAAAAGGGTTCTTTAAGGTTCTTAGCTTCGTGAAATTTAGAACCCTAAAGCTTCTTTAGTTGCGCCTCTGTGGGAATGTTCTTTGTATAAATCTACAACACAGTGGTTCTCTGTAAGAAAGGGTTTCAAGTAGATCACTTTTAGCAAGATAAGGACCCTTATTTATTCAAGAGACCCTTAATGAACCCTTAAAGGACCAATAAGTTAGCTAAACTCCTGACAGGTTCAAGGTATTAAGAAGAATGAGCAATAATTTGGGAGTTTGTATCCCAGGTAATCCAGGTTCTTTCTGGGTTCAATGGACAAAGAACCATGCAACAGGGTCTTTTCCTATTCAAAACGGTTGCAAGTAGAACCATACTGGTTCTACTATCAAAGACTGTAGCAAGTGCCAAGAAGCTAAATAATAAACATTTGACAGTTTCTAAGACTGTAGGTTCTAGGTTCTAGAGTCATACACTCTAAAAAGAAAAAGGCTCTTCAAGGGTTCATTGGATAATTAAGAGTTCTTTTTTCTGATTGGAAACATTTTACTGTATAGAACTGTATAGAGTTCTGCATAGAACATTTAAGGGTTTCCAAGAGGTACAACTGAAGAACCCTTAAGGGTTCAACATTTTTTAAACACTATCTTAAGAAGCTAAGCTTAATACACAGTTAAAACGTACACTCTTAGAGGAAAAAAAAAAGGTTCTTCAAGGGTTCTTTAAAGATTTATTAGAGGATCAAAGGGTTTTAGCATCGTAAAATTTTGAATTCCTAAAGGTTCTTTCATTTTCCTTCTTGAGAAACCCTTAAAACTTCTTTGTAGAACCCTACAAGCGAGGGGTTTCAATATCGAAAAGGGTTGCAATATAGAACCCCTTAAGGAAGCTAAGCACTCTTAAATAACCCTTAAAGAACCAAAAGAAGACAATAACGAGCAATAATTTGGATTTTTGTAAATTAATCGGATCATTTACGGTTCTTCGTTTCTTAAAATGTCACTCAAAAATTTAGAAAACTTCACTGTTCTTTGCAGCACCCCATATCAAAAAGTTCAACTCTTTTTAGAAAGCTGTTATTATTATGAACTGTTCATTATCCATGAAACCCTGAAAGGTTAAAAATATAAGCAAAAGATCGCATTTTAAGAGAGGATGAATTTAACTCACAGCACTACAGCTTTCAGGAAGTGGGAGTATTTTAGCCTTTAGGGAAAGTGCTAGAATACTTCTTTAAATGAACTTGTTAAGAGAATTGTTTTTCTCATTGACAGCGTGGACATTTCTGAACACCTGAAGGTGATGGCTTTGTGATCTTTTTCTATGCTAGTACAGCGTTAGCATTAACAGTACCTCTTATTCGCATTCACAGTCTTTCACACCATAATAACCCCACTTTCATTCTTTCTTTCTTTCTTTCTTTCTTTATTTATTTATTCATTTAATCCATGCTCTTCTTAATTAATTCAGCTTTCTTTAATTGAAAAGATCACAAAGATATTTTTCCTCCAGGAGCTACAAGGCATATTTGACACTGGCGGTTTAATAAAGCGACCTTGAAACCTGACACAAAAGGCAAGGTGGATTTATACTGTATTTCTAGACAAGGAAAGAATGCACTCATTGTGCATGAGAAAGACATTCTTATTATTTATTTATTTAAATTTTTGTCAGAGTAATCCTCCCCCCCCCCCCAATCAAGCCTTGATATGGTTCTTCCAACAAGGCAGCCATGAGCACTCAATTATTTTCAGCATTTCTAACATTGCTAAGTGCACTCATAAAAAAAGGGGAGAAAATGACAAACTGCAAGCTATTATGTGGCAGGAAGAGAGAGAGAAAGAAAGAAAGAAAGAAAGAAAGAAAGAAAGAAAGAACAGGACGAGAATGTCAGCGGTTGGAAAAAGCAATTCATTAAGAGATCTTGTGTAGATTCTGAGACTTTAGAAACATTTTAATTATAGATAAGAACTACTTGGGAGGAACACGTGTGGAGCGTGTTTTATTATGTTTTTTAATGAAACGATAATGGTGAAAAGTAGCGTGTTGTTTGAAATTAAATGACCCAGAACATTATCTTTAATTCACATCTGCATTCGGTTACAAACTGCTAACAGACGTGTGCTGTAGAGTTCGAGTGATATGACTTTCTCTGTGTCACGTGATGCAAGGTGAGGAGGATGCAAGTGCGGTATGAGCTTTTATTGAAAGGCAGGCAGACGAATCCAAAACCAAGATCAAAAACGTGGTCACAAACAGGCAGAGGGTCAGGCGATCAGCGAATGGTGCTTTTCCAGCGCACGGTACGGCTCAACTTGGCTCGACTCGACATCGACTGGACTCGGCTCACTTTTTCAGGGTTTTCCACTGTGGATAGTACCTGGTACTTTTTTAGTACCTCCTCGGTCGAGGTTCTGAGCGAGCTGATCCGATACTAAATGTGATCCAGGCACTGAGGGAGTAGGGGATTCTCCTTAACGAGCGGTTCTGTATTGCGCCTCAATAAATGTGCGTCATTTAATACATACTTTGCATATGGTAATATTCTATAAATTGAAAATTATGCATTCTTTCATCTCATTCCAGATAAAATGACAACAAAGGATTCTGTTTCAGGTTTTTACACATTGCTCGTTAACGATTTCCAAACAGGCGTATATCGAAGTCACTCCTGTCGCGGCTGAAACTAACTTAGTCATATCGAGCGCTACGTAGGTTCTAGAACGGCGTTATTTTACATCCTGAATAGGCTCCGTGTTCAGTGAACAGGAAAGGAGCTTGGAATACGGCCTGAGCGTGTGTCTGTACAGGGCTTCGATAATACAACGTTATTCCTGCGTGAAGGCGAGCGGAAGACGGAACTCGCGTCGAGGCGGTCCTAAACCGCAGTGGAAAAGCAAGCTCGGAAAAGTAAAGCGAGCCGAGTCGAGTCGAGACGTACCGTGCGGTGGAAAAGTGGCTAAACAGACTAAACTAGGCAAAAACCCAGAATCACAAAAATACAGAACGAAAACCAGGAACCGATCTAAAGGCTCAGTACAGCTCAGGGAGCAAACACTGGAACAATACTTCACGACTAAAGACTGAAACACGAGGGTATAAATAAAAGCCAAGCTAAATCAAGGGGGGAAACGGGAACAGCTGTGAATGATGAAGACACACGAGTGTCTTCTACTTGAGTGCGCCGAGTGTCAAATGAAATTGTTGGCTGAAATGTTCCTGCTTTCTTTTGAGGTTTTCTTTGAATTTAACGTTTAAAAAGTTTCATCTTTTAAAGTCACAATAGCTAAAATGACAGCAGGAAAAGGACTGGTGTGGAAGAGCTGTCAGAAACAAAACTAGGACAGTGGTAGCTCAGTGGTTAAGACATTGGACTACTGATCAGAAGGTGGTAAGTTCAAACACCACCTCAAGTTCAAACTTGAGCAAGGTCCTTAACCCTCAAATGCTCAGATGTATAGATGAGTTAATGTAAGTCGCTCTGGATAATGTAAATGAAGGCAGCGCGATGGCCCTTCTTACGTTGTAGGTCACATGACAATGCTAACACGGCGGACGTAGTACGTCTGGATTGTATTCACACACTGATCAGTACATACCGCGTCAACGGCCGAGCAGTATGTACTGAATCGAATGTCACAGTACGTGATTCTGGACGCAGCCGTGGTCTTACAATGCCAAATGCGGCACGTTGACATCATCAGCTGCCAATTTAGTGGCGCTGCTACCAAAGATGACCAACAGAGTAAGTATCAGTGTGAGAAATTTCCGAATAATATAGACACTGCTATGACGCTCGTCTAAAATCCACCAGCAGGAATGCTCTTCGTTAACTCAAGCTCACTTTGAAAAAAATGTGCGTTTATGCAAGTCATATGATTACGTCATACGATTACTCTTTAATTGCAGGTCTATTAGGCTACCTCGGTCAATCTGACATGAAGATCACACCGTCTGTTATAGAACCCAGAACTGATTTTATTGGGATCCCTGACAGCATGAATAATAATATAAAAAGGAATAATATGAAAAGCGAGCGGAGACTGCGCAGTCTAAAACTGGCTTATAAACAGCATTAAGTCATGTTCCACTGTAGAAAGCAGGATGGAAGTGAAGTTTAACCTTAAGTTACTCTATAGACGAGGATTAATATTCGTTACAGACAGTCAGTGGAGATGAAGAGTGATGAGACAAGAAATTTTTTTTCTCCTCAACATCTTATTTAACCTTTTATTATACAATTTAGAACATATCAAGGCCTTTTCATCAGGTCATGGCTGTGCTGCCATGACATATCTGAGAGCTGCTTGAATATGTGGTTATTATATGTAAACATCATGAGTGTGAATGCGATTTGCACCAAGGACTCATACAATACGAGAGAAATCCTTCCTTATCGCACGACACGACTCCGACAGCCATTGAAACCTCCGTCAATTCAATTCAATTCAATTCAATTTTTTGTATAGCGCTTTTTTACAATAGACATTGTCTCAAAGCAGCTTTACAGAAATATCAACACGGTATATAGATATTA
>JANDJT010000002.1:575701-590083 GCA_024331685.1 Stegophilus panzeri
TATCCATATCCATATCCTTAATCCATATCCTTATCCATATCCCTATCCATATCCTTATCCATATCCCTATCCTTATCCATATCCATATCCTTAATCCATATCCTGATCCATATCCTTATCCCTATCCTTAATCCATATCCATATCCTGATCCATATCCTTATCCCTATCTTTATCCCTATCTTTAATCCATATCCTTATCCATATCCTTAATCCATATCCATATCCTTATCCTGATCCATATCCTTAATCCATATCCTTTATCCAAATCCTTATCCATAATCTTAATCCATATCCTTATCCTTATCCATGTTTACAGCCCGGGATCTAAGCAGAACGTTTTCTGCTTTTTAGTGAAATTTGAGAGGCTTGTGCGATAACCACCCCACCTCCACATTCATACCAAATGGTTGTGTCAGCATGTGTGTGTGTGTGTGTGTGTGTGTGTGTTTATACATATATAGCCCTTTGTGAGGACCAAAAATGCCAAAGGCCCTCATAAGAACAGGACAACGTCAACCGATCTCACAATCGCCACATCCTCACAAAAATGTTTTTACAGCTTTGATTTAAAAAAACAAATTTCCTTCTGGTTACTGAGATTTAATTTAGACATTTAGACATTTAGAGATTTAGATGTAGCATAGCATTAACTAGCTATTACAGTATATCACACAGTACAGTATCATTATGTCAATGGAAGGTCCTCACAAAGACAGAGAAACATGCATGTGTGTGTAAATGTGTTTTTGAACACTGCCTTTCCAAATCTAGATCGTTTTTTTTAAGGAGAACTTGAACCCCACACACCCCATGTGTCAGGAAGGCTGATACAGACTCGGGCGTTTCCACAGATGAGCAGCTGCTGGGCGAGGTTTTACTTTCCAGCAATACATCGGAAATCAGAGGAACGTCAGGCAAAAAAAAAAAAAAAAAACAGAGCGAGAATACGCTATGTTCAGTTGAAAGCTTTATTTTACTTTGCACCGTGTTGTATTTGCGTGGAAAAGTATAGCTTTTTAAACAAACAAATTAATTAATAAGTAAATTGATCCATTGCAAGATTGTATAAATACAATGTGACGGTCTCCTGTAACACGTAAACAACACAAAAAAAAAAAAATTGTTGTAAATTATGTAGACATACAAGGGGGATGCAAACTTTTGAACTGATATCGTTTTGATTGTTTCACTATTAATATATTAATATTAACACATTTAACATTCACAGTTTGTTTTTACAGTTTGTTCTGTTACAAGAATATGATAATATAAAGCCACAAGCAGCGATCACAGGGGTCCAAGCACTAAATAGCAAATATGGCCAAAATTAAAGCCGGAGCGGTGTCTGTACACTCTTTCACACTGACATCAAATAAGGATTTTACATTTAGTCATCATCAAATGAAGCTTTTTTTTTGCCAATTATATCACAATGTTATATAAAATTAAAATGTCTCATTCTGCATAATTTGGTTTTTTACGCCTTGTGGTCTTTGTTCTCTAGCGCATTTTTAGAAAGGATTAAAAATTTTGAATAATACAAAGAAAAATAAGGAAAAAAGTTCCTAACAAACACCACACACCTCACGGAATTCAAGCAAAAAAAAAAAAAGGACCGAAGCAACTGAACTGCAGATATTATAAACAAAGATTAAAATAGCAAACGAAATAATGTGCTGTTCGATAATTATTCAGTTGTTTATCTTAAAGCATATTCTTCAGTACCTGCAGTGGAACAAATAATAAATCTTGAGGAACACAAATCTAGACCCATAAATTTCGTTTTGATCACTAACACGAATAAAAAAATTAAAAAAAATTCCTTATTTAATGATTTTGAAATCCATAAATTCCTAACAGAAACACATCCTAACATCCCGACACTCAGCATCTCTTTTACAAGCCAAAAATCTTCCGGCGCTGCACATTTTTCCTGCTAAAAAGCTCAATGAACAATGAAAGAGAACTGAAGAAGAAGAAAAGCTCAGTCCCTCGCTGCGAGAACTTTAATTGTGTCCTGCAGCCACCGGAATGCAAAGGTTCGCACCGTGACCGTGTCACACGTCCACTCCAGCTCTTAGCTCACTCCTTTCTCAAACGCCGTTCCTAATGAGACGCATCAGTCAGGCTCAGCGTCGTCTCTCTGAGCGAATCCGTATAAAAGTTTGGAATTCTGCCAGCATCTGTTACTAAGGATAGACGAAGTTCTCGGGTTTATCTGGAGCAGGAGAAGGACATTAGGCATGATGACTATTTAATTACTAAATTCTAAAATAGCGATACGTTTGTGGGTGTGCCTCAAGTGATTTAGAAAAAGCCATGGGGAGGAAACTATTTAACTTACTGTACTATTTAACACTACACTACGCTGACTGTACCCACTGTCCTGTTTTACTACTTACTGTACTGTATTGTGGTGTTTGGACACGTTCGCACGTGCACTTTTTGTAGGAATGTGTAGGTCTTATTTAGTGGTTAGTGCGTTGTTTTACGTAGCACCGTGGTCCTGGAGGAACGTTGTTTTCGTATATGGTTGAAATGACAATAAAAGCCACTTGACTTGACCTGACAAGCGAGGGACCAAATCAATGTTATATTCCTCATGTAAAATACACAATCCTCCACAGAGCATGTCACTAAATCAGCATCTTTTCTGCAACCCCCACACTATGGTGAGGAAGTAAACCCAGCAAGGAGAGACGAGAAGTAATAGCCATTACGGTCATAATGTCTGGACATCCCAGGATGATTTATAGCGTTTAAAAAGCCGAACCCTAAAAGAGGCGTGTGAGCAAAAACTTGGCTCATTACCATAAATCCATTTCCCACGATAACGATACAGAATAATGCAGGCGGTGAATTTTATAGGGCCGTATTAAAAGCCGAGCGTGTGGGCGCGAATTAAAAAAAAAAAATTAAAAAAAAGTCATGAATAAATTAATTTGGCACGGTAATGTTAACGTTCTAATATGTTATCGTTTCTATAGTAACAGCTCATTTAAAGACACTTTAACGGTAGAGACGCTTCACTAATAACATGACAAGCTACGTTTTAAGTAAAAACCACTTGTTGTTGTTGAATAAAGGAAAAAATTGCGATCAGTGGCGAATTCCTGGGGTATAAGAGGAATAAAACGCTTCAGGACATTGCCTTTAAATGAAAATAAATCCACTTCGGCAGTGACTCTGTGTCGTCACAGTGCACTTTGTGAATTATGAGATTAAGATGAGACACTCACAGTTCCTGCACGAAGAAATCCGTGTTCTCCGGAGATATCTGCCCCGTCACGGGATGCCGGAACGCCGTGGTTCTCTGGTTGTGGCTGAACGAGAGGAGAGACGACAGAGAGACCATCAGAAACAATACGAGAAGAGAAACGACATGAGCGATCCATCATTATCCGTTAGCATGCAGCGGTCATGCATTCTACAGGAACACACCGAGAGAGCGGATGAGTTTCCCAGCACGGTGCAGAATGTGGAACGAGGCCAAAACCCGGCTCACGCTAGCGCGCACAGAGTGCCGAGCTCAGGACAAAAACTCACCAGCAGCACTGGAACTTTATTGATTTTAATTATATGGGAGTCAGCCGTTGCGTCAACTAGGCCATTAAGACTGAGACGAGCTTTTCGAGACCACACACACACACACACACACAAATGATGTCATTTTAATTCATGATCACATCCGTGTGGTACTTTTAACACTTAAATACACTTCTAGAGCAGTTGCATGGAGGGAAATATAAACAAAAACGAGGGAGGAAGTTTTTCTAGAGGCTTATGCTTAATGAAGTGGAACTAATACACTCATAATAAAAAAACACAATAAAACTAGTGATGCTTGTAAGGAAAATTTCACAAATTTAGCATTCGTAGACCATCAGTAACATGAACAAAATAACCAACACTTATATTTACTGATTTTTTATTTTATTTTTATTATTATAAGGCAAATAAACTGAATTATTAACACTTGCGTTAACCACTACACACTGAACGTCCCACCAACCAGTAAAATATTACATAAGTGTAAAAGTTTTCATTACAAATATAAACCAGTATCATTCATTTGTGTGTTAACGTACTATGTTACTGTTAAAATGACAAATTAATTATATGCTACTACTGTATTAGGTTTAACATGAAATATTAAATTTAATAAATATAATACGCTTCATCCAGCACTGCTTGAATGTATGTGGGTTAATAATAACAACAATAATAATATACAATTTTTTTTTTTAAATTATTTTTATTATTACTACTACTGTTTTGTCTTTGAATAGTAGAAACGTTCGTCCACAAATTTAATACCTGCCCCTCAGTCTCTCTCTTTCTTTGATAATATTTTTTTAATTATTAATTTTAAGTAATTCTTGGCAGGTCGATGTAGGATACGAGGAATAAAACACTCTTTACAAATGTAATACCTGCCCTTCGGTCGTATTCTTTTACACACTATCTCTGTTCCTCAGGTGACTTTCAGGCTGCCGTTAATCACGCCGATGGTCATGAATCGATCTGTTTGTGTTGAATTCACTCACTATGGTAGACTTTTAAGTAGAAACACCAAAATATTGCATATTCATTAAAGAAAATCTGCAAAACGGGAGAAAAAAAATGGTATTTTGCTTACACGCAAAAAAAAAAAAACTGAAATGAAATTCATTAACCCTTGTGCGTCCTCATGGACATTTTTTGTCTTTTTCATTTGTTTATTATTTTTTTTTTATCATTTGGTCTGTGTTAATGAAACGGCATTAAATTTCAGAAAAGGTGTGTATTTTTACTGGAATTTTAATATTTCACCCTCATTTGCGTTCATAAATCTATTTTAAACTATGTACACAAAATAGTTCCGCTCAGGACCTTAAGGACAAAAACGTCCCCATTGAAACTGCAATATTTAATCCCCGTGACGTTTACGCATCAAATCGTGCGTTCTGTGTTTATCTGATTTTATTTCGTTGACAAGGTTTCAGAACATTTTTCTGAAATGTGTAATATTTTATAAACTCAGGTTTAGCCTCCGGGGAAAATCCACGCTTTTCCTTTTTTCTGTATTATAGAGCGCCGCGGACCAGCTGTATACACGATGCAGATGTGTGTGTGTGTGTGTGTGTGTGTGTGTGTGTACTGAAGATTTTATGTGTGTGTGTGTGTGTGTGTGTGTGTGTGTGTGTGTGTGTGTGAAGTTTGAAAGGAAGAAATGATACTGAACTGGAAATCCCTCCCCATGTATACGAGTCAAAGAAGGTTCCTGAACTTTGAAGATTTTTGCATTATGTAAACAAGGCGGTGTTTAAAGGGTTAAAGTTCTGAAAATGGATGAATGTTGGGTGATTATGATCAGACCTGACGCTGGGGGAAAAAATCGAAGTCAGTGAGAGTGGAAAACAATATGAATATATAATATTTCTATGGACCTACGTGTAACACACACAAGGGTTAATTAATTACTGAAACACGTCCTCGCTTTACTGATGAAGTAAACGCAGCGACGTACGTGCACGTACGCAACGTCTGCGCCGACGTTTAAAGATGTTTTCTCGTCATCTAGCGTCATTTTTTTAAATCAAATTTCTACCAAGCACGAGCTGAAGAACTTATTCACTAACGTGTAGGGTTTACTCGTCACTCTTATTGTCTTCAATCGGTCAAAATCACGTTCCGCAGATTCACTCCGTTCTCACGTTCACTAAATCCAGCCGTCTCTTCGACACAAACAGAGTTTGGTCTATTTTAAATCCCTAGCCATGTTCTTATCTAGGCTGAGAGCGTCTGGCTCTTCAGCGTGACGTGTGAGGAACATTGTGCAGTGGCGTCTGAAGTGTACCTGAGTGACTCTTGACCTCGCACCTCAATTATCACCTACACGGAGCTGGAACACTGGGAACTTGGTTATGATAGAGACATGAAGGTCTGAATTCTGCTCTACATCAGTAAAAAAAAAACCCACAAACATTCAGTCTTTAACCTTTCTGCCTGGGCAAATACTTATCACCCACACACACACACACACACACACACACACACACACACACACAAACGTTTCTGCCTTAATCAGCTGTACGTGAAGCATGACGGGAAAAACATCCCAAACTCAACAGCCCTTCCTTATCTCACACCCCGCCTCCCCTGTCACCATGGAGACGGGGCTGTCAAACACTCCCCGTGGCACTGCATGACCGAGTGTGTCGGTCTGTAAATAGTCCGTCATTCACACAGGAATGTGCATCACTGCATTATCTCATATGGCCAAGAAGAACTGATAACACCGGGTCTGTTTTGTCCTCCAGCAGGATTTCGTCTGACACACATGAGGACACGCACGAGGAAACACCTTCCTTCACTTCGATTAAAAAGGGAGGGCATGACTGTACACTTAAAGAGATCAGAACGTCAGTAACATTTACGGACCAGCTGTAAATAAACGTTTGCTAATCCGCGTGCGTGTTGCGTTTCGGAACGAATAAATATCAGTCTGTATTTTTATTAGCATCTAAAGAAACGTCCGTTCATCGACGTTCTGAGTTTGTTGCTTTAAAGTGACTGTTCGAATTACTGCTAAAGGTTTTGCTTGAATGCTTTCCAGAATTCAGAATTCAGTAGCGACACCTGATGGGTTTTCCCAGACCGCCTCAGATTTACTACATCGACGGTATGTGAATCGCACGAATGCGATTCGGCTGAGAGAGTGAGACGCTGACGTGTCGTTCATGAACGAGTCATCGTACTCTATTTGTCCACGCGCATTCAGACGGCCTTGTTGATTTAGCAACATGATAATAACGCAAAGCGAAAGTAATGTAGCTCGAAGAACAAAAAGAACAAAGAAAAAGAAAATCAAGTCGATGAGTCGTTCAGGAGTCGACACTGAATCAAATGATCTGATTAGCTGAAACGAGTCGGAATTTCCATCGCTATACAAGAACGGAACAATCCAGAACCGTGTTCTCTGAGTTTTACAGAACCGTCCGATATCGTTACGGCTCTGAATATAATCGTTGATCATCGGCAAAGAGAGAACAGGTTCTGCGAAAGGTTTGCGCAGAAAGAGTCGTGCTTACTCTCGCGCAATCTCTGCAGAACGGCACTGCGCAAAAACAAAGGTAAAGCCTTCGGAAATAATGAAATTAAATGCTTCTACAGTGAACAGTAATAAATGAAATGGTGTGACAATGCTTTGTTTTAAAAGGAAATGAGTAGTCTCAGGTAGAATGTGTGCGGTTTTATAATGAAATGAGCTGTAAGTGTTACTGAGCATCTTGCAGAACCAGTCACGGTTCTTCTGGAGACTTCTGGAGACTGTCGCACTCGCTTTTTATTTCTGCAGCGAAACCCAACGACCCTCATAAAGTGTCTCTCATATCGTAATACGCTGCTTTCTTTACTGACGTACAAACATTTGTTTCTGTAAAAATTTATTTTGTACAAGAAGACTAATGTTCGGGAATCTAAATTGACATCTTCGCAGGTGAAAAAATCGTGCATATGGTCAGATTTATCCAGAATTTCCTGTTCGAACGTCTCACACTTAAACAAATATAAGAATATTAAACCTATTTCGGGACAGTATTACTCAATTCTATTGGCAGAATATTTCGCTTCTTTCTAGAAATAAATGCTTCAAATGAGCGAAATGATCTGCCGATAGAACAAGCCTGGAATTAGTACAAATGTCTAGAAATAGGTTTTAGTAATCTTACATGTGGTCCTGTTGTAATCTTGTAGCAGGAAATACTAGACGCATTCGACTATATTCAAGATATTTCCTCTTTCTAAGATGTCATTTGTACTTGCTTCTAAAAAAATAAAGTTTGTAGTAAAAAAGGGCTGCCTAAGACTTCTGCACAGTACTATAAATCCTGAGATAATCATCAGCACACGTTCTGAGAAGGTTCTTCATCACAGCATCGTTTTCTCTCTCGTGTACGCATCGGCCTCCGACTCGTCTTCCTCACGCGGCCGATTCGCAACTGGAACAATTTGTGACGTGATTTGGCTTCGTTCTGCGCCTGTACCTCCACATAAAGCACAAATGAAAATAACCATCCCCGTTTATTTAAAATAGTCCTGGAGATCTACCTTCCTGAAGACTTTAGCTCCAAAAAGAAATGGTGCCCTCCTGACCATCTAATCGTCGCCTTAAGAAGTTCTTGATCGACTAAAAGAGGTGTGATAGATTTTGGCTGGAGATCTCAGGAAGGTAGATCTCAAGGAAGAATGTTCCTGCGCTACGCCATTAGCCTCATTAAAAATACCAGAAACAATCAATATGTATGAATATGCTAAGTAGACACCGCCCCTATGTCCTCCTGCCACCGCTAACAGCCAAACATGTCTAACATTAGCTGTCTTAACTAGCACGTGAAATGTCTCGCTCATTAAGGATCTAAATCTAGATCCAGATTTCTGTAAACGCTGTTGTTTAAGAAAAATTGTTTTCATCTCACAATCTCACAACACAACCCATTATTATTATTATTATTATTATTATTATTCTTATTATACACAAATCTTGATTATATGACTAAATCAAAGCATTACCTTTCTCTCTGTCTGTCCTGGGCATATTTCCTGAAAGCTATGTGTATAACTCAGTCAACAGCGCTCGTCTTTTTCTCTCGTCCACCAGCTTTCTTAATAACGAGCCAGACCGGGCCGTCCAGCCCTTTTGTTTGGGCGCCGCATTACTTCTGAACTATTTGTCACGGAATCCATCAGGCCTTTCTGGAGAGGCACGTGTTTGTTTGACCGTGGATCAGTTTAAAGAGAAACGCAGCTCGTTCCGCAGGTCTGACGTCGAGCGCGAAAGGAAAAGCAACTCGTTATCGTCGCTAGCGAGCAAAGACGAGAGTTACTCGGTTCGTCTCTCGAGCAAACCGTGGCTTCACGAGAACGCCGCGCACGCTGGTGAAAATATTCTTCTTTTTTGGTTTTCGCTCAGTCTACACGTGTTGGGGGTTTTTTTTTTGCACACAGACGTTACAGAAACACTTTTTATGGAAGGAAAAAAAAAAAGCTAAGCTCTGTTAATAAACACTTCCAGTAAAATGAATACGCTTGAGGCTTTCAAACATGCCATTAAGAGCAATTTAGCTTTAAATCGCTTTCAAGAACCCAACAATCACAAAGCACTGGGTGCACAAACATGACATCTGTCATCTCTCTCTCACACACACACACACACACACACACACACTGACATTTTATTCTGACAAAAGACAACAGCGTAGTCGATCATGTGACTAGCGCATTCCTGCACGATCTGGTATTAACGCTGGGGTTTTTGAAAACTTTTTTATTACAGTTTACACCCTAATGGCTAAACTGTACATAAAGAAAATAAAACATAAAACTGTTCCACGGAACCCATAAACCGACTCTCGATGAGAAATTTTATTATAGTGTACTTATTTAGCGAATCCTACTGCGCTATAAGTATTACGAGTACCTTTCCCCAAAGGTACTCTGCGGATTTTCCGCAGATCCGGGCCGAGGAGTGTCACGTGACATCATCGCGACGCGCGTTCAGACAACGCCCTCTCCGGTTCACGTGCGTTCAGCTAAAAGTTCTCGTTTACCAACAAACATCGCTGTGGAAGGCCGTGCGAATGCGTTTTCACCAATTCGAGTAGTTTTCTGAAAAAAATAAAAAAAAAAAAAAAGCAGAGAAAACAAATAAAAATCGCAAATTTTGAAGAAATAAATAAAACGCAGTAAAATCGAGCATTTTTGGCTGCAGCTAACGGGAACAAAAAAAAAAAAAAAAAAAAAACACCTTTTGGCGGTTTCTCAGCAAACATTTCCACCATGTTGAGCGCTATAAGAAGACACCGCTCTTCCCACTTCCTCAATCTCAAACTTAACCTCTGATTAAAGACCACTTAACAGACGTGGTTGTAAACAGCAGCTGTGTAATTACACCACGCTCACGCTCCACAACCTAATCATGAGCCTCCGTGTAGGAGCTGGAATCGAAAACATCTTTCCATGTTGCTGGTTTTTTTAAAAAAAGTTTTTAAAAACATTTTTATAAATGCCGAATACAGCCCAGTGAGTCGATATCGTCGAGCAACCTTTTAGAAATGCAATAAGATCCATCGTATCTGATTAAGACCGCTCTGTACGCTTCATCGCTTCGCTCTCACAGTACAGGATAAATCCGTCCTGACGATCAAACAAGGTGAAAACTACGAGATCAGAGAGTTTCGTGAAGGCTGAAGGGAGAAAATCCGAGGTTCGAGGTTCGGTTAGCGGCGTAGCACGGCATACAAAAAGGTGCACAGGTGGTACCTTATCAAACGGCCCGAATTATTACCCGATTGTGCTCGTAAATGCTTAACACAGACGTCTAACCTCTCGGCAATGAAGGGATTTAAAAAAAAAAAAGATAAAAAAAAAAAAAAAAAAGCAGAGGCGGGAAATTAAAGATTTCTTTATTGCTGTTTTTAATTCATTTAATACTTTTACTCGCTGAGAGTTGAGTAACGTCCACACAGTGAAGATTTATTGTTTTTAAACCCGAAATTACATAACTACAGATTAAAGCGCTATTGAGAAGTTACGTGCATGGGGGCGGAGTCTGAGTGAAACAAAGGCGTGTCTCAGTTATGCACGATTCTGACCTTTTTTTCCCCCCTGGGTTTTCTTGCGTGATTACGGGCTCGAGTGAGGAGCAGGGTGAAGTCCAGCGCTTCCGTCCATGAGTGCAGAGTATTTTTGTGAATTTTTTTAACAAAAGATCAACAGGTTAAACAATAAAGACAAATATTCACAGTCTTCTTTGCTCATATTTACCAAATAGAGGGTGCCAATATTAGTGGAGGTAGCGCTGTATTTGTAAAGTGGTGACTTTTTAGCACACTTTTAGACCGCTTCAGAGTCGATAACTCTTTGCAGATGTTTTTTTTTACATTCACGAACAGCCGTATAACACGCTACGTGAAAGGTGAAAGGTAATAGTTTGTATCATGCTAGCTGACATGAGCTCATTTTGGAGAAAGCTGTTTATACGTTTATCATTTAAGATTATCATTTCTGCTTTAAATTGAGTCCAGTGTTGCCACTTAGTGACTCTGTTGTTAGATTTGGTGACTGTCTAACCCTAACCCTAACCCTTTATTACCCTAGCGACTGTCCTGCACTCGATACGGCCCTCCAGCTCACGTGTATTCTTTAAAATACAGAATGTCGTAAATAGTTCGTTTGGGGCGCAGTGACCGAAGATGACTTCTTTCTATAAAAAAAAAAATTGTTTTAAAAAGCAAAACATTCTTCTTCATGCGATGCATGTCGATATTTAAATGATCACGACGAGTCGATGAATATGCAAATGACCTCTATTTGACATCTGTAACACCTAGCATGAACTACTTTCTCCTCAAAAGAGCTCGGGCTGCTTGACTGAAGACTCTGGAGCTGTATTTGAACTTTTCCTTGAGTAGAGTCAGCAGAATAAAACTCATGAAAGATTTAAATGTTCTTCTCCGACCTTTTCTCCGTCTCATCCACTATCCTGCTATCTCATCTCACCTGAGCGAGGAAGAGTTGATTATCTACTTCCTCCTCATTCTGAAGGTGTAGCTGATCCTCCAGATGCTGGTGGGACAAATGAAATCTCGGCGAAATGATAGATCCGAAGCCCAAAGTCGCTCTGAAGTATCTGAACAGTCTGAATAAAGAGAGCTCAGATCTAGCGTGTCACAGCTGGAGCTTATCAGATCCTCCTCCACAACCTCCACAACCTCCTCAGCCCAGCAGCGACGAGGTCAATCAGGAGGCAGAACCTCAACTGAGAGAGGAAGTACTAATCCCAAAAAACACTGTGTGTTTCACTTAGACTCACACCTCCCCGGCACATACACACACACACACACACACACACACACACACACACACACAGACGTCCTATCGCGTCGCTCCAGTCTGCAAACTTTCCACCTTACAGCACTTGAGCTCCCAAAAGACCTCGGCTATTTTTACTATTCATTTACTATTCACAATTCATATCGCCGTGTCCGAGTTTCCTCCTGCACGCCTCGCTGTTATGCCACTTTTCAGGTTTCAACGTGGGGGAAAAAAAAAAAAGTTCTCCGTGTGAACTATTCTGCCAGACGAGATATCCGACACCATCACACTGCGTTCTGTTTCAGAGGAACTTCCTATGTAATCTGAGACATGACTAAAGAATTTAACCGCAACCTCAGTTTGAAACTCAACCCACCTGATGTGAACTTCACGTCTCAGACGTGTGTCACGCCGGCTCGCGGGGCCATTGTGCAGGTTTTAGCTCGTAAACACCCTGAGGGAATGACCTCATTGGTGCAGCAGAGATAACACCACGTGACACGCTGTTATTTATTCACCTCCAGAGCAAATATTTGGCCTGATATCTAACTACAAGCGCCGACGGTTATGGACCTCTGAAACTGTTTCGACTTGATTGCGTGATCATAGTTTAGTGTGTGTTTTCAGATTTATTTATTTATTTATTTATTTATTTATTTTTAAATAGAACTACAGCATACTGCTGTGAATTCATAAATAACGTTTCTATCAGTGTAAATGAATAAATAAATAAGGATAAAATAATAATAATGATGATAATAATAGTAATAATAAGGAAATGCAACAACAAAAAATCTACTTGACTGAACATTGCCAAACAAAGTCAAAAGTCTTAAAGCGCACCTATTATGGATTTGAAACGTGCCTAATTTCGTTTTAAAGCTCTCATAGAATAGATTTACACACATCCGAGGTCTAAAAACACTTTAACGTGCTCATCATTTAAATTGCAGCATTATCTTTTTTCCCCCTCAGTGTCACAAACGACTCCTTAAATGATTCGTTCTAAAGGATTCATTCTAAACTCCTCCTTTCAGAGAGCATACTCTGCTCTGATCGGTCAGACGTCCCAGTCTGTCGTGATTGGTCTACCGCTGTCAGCGAGCAGTCGATGAAGTCCGGAGGCGGGGCTTTTTGTTACAAACCTACGTAGGTTAGTACAGGAAGTAAGTCTGGAATCACTAACGACTCGTTTCAGCTGTTCAGAATCGGTTCCTTCTTTTGGGAGTCGATAACTCCGCTTGTTGTGCGCTTTGATTATTGAAACTTTGCAGACACAAACGGCCGTATAACACACTACGTGAACAGTAGTATTTGAAAAACCATAATAGGTGCACTTTAATTTAGTAAAGTATTCAAGAGTAACGTGAAAACAGTTTCAACGAAAATTTCCTGATGGTGTTGATTATTTTCTTCTTAATACCTAGAACTTGTCAGGAGTTTAACATTTAGCACTGTTTGTACTTGGTACGCTCTTAGAACCTAAGATGGTTCTTAAAGGGTTCTTTGAGGGTTTGTAGTATAATTAATTGTAATTAGCTTCCAGTCCGTGCTCATAAGGGAAATAAAATGTCTAAATTTGCATATTATAATTGGCTAATAAAAATCCAGTAAATTAAAGCTCCATTATTAATCGCAGGGTGTCTGTAATCAACTTTTAAACCACGTTCAGATATCTGCTGAAGCATCTCATTTAAAGTTGAAATCTGCCGAGCAGCCAGGCAGGGCGGGGCAGGGTGTATTATTCATTTTATTATTCTGCGCTTTCGAGTGACTTACTCATTCTCAAAACACAATCTCGTAAAATCAATACTATTCAGTTTCTAGTAAACGTCTCACATACTTTATCCTGTTTTTTTTTCCAAGCGTCTGTTTATGAACAATCGATGCATCCACCAGTAGAGACTGCTCTTTTCCCATCAGTAACTTTCTCTTTATCACACCACATGACATCATCGCCTTGCCCTTTCCCCCTTTCTGCTTCCTGAGTGAGCTGTACAGCTCGCTATGGCAAAGAACCGGGACACGCTGACTCTATCCAGCTGAAATGCGTCCCTCGGACGCTGCAGAGACTCGTTAAGGAGTCGACTCACTGAACGCTGAGTCGACTCGCATACCTAGGGAACTGTTTTGATTGTTTTAGAAAGATCCTGTGACGCTCCCACTGACAAAATATATCAGTATTTCATATACAGTCCCCTCCAAAAGTAGTGGAAGGGCAAGATCATGTGAAGACATTTGGGTTTGAGATCAAAAGCTTTAGATGAGACAGGAGTTTAGGATTTCAGTTTTCATTTCCTGGTATTTACAGCTAGACGTGGTAAACAACTTAGAACATGTCACCTTTTGTATCAAACCAGATGATTTTTAGGTGAGCAAAAGTATAGGAACAGACAAGTCTTGAAGTAAATGAAAGTAAATGACACTTAATATTTGGTTGCGTATTCCTTACTCGCAGTAACTGCATCAATCCTGCGACTCACTGACACCAAACTGCTGGTTTCTTCTTCTGTGAAGCTTCTCCA
>JANDJT010000002.1:624235-635534 GCA_024331685.1 Stegophilus panzeri
CCCTGTGTAAATACTGACGAACAGTTGAACTTAATTTGCGCAAACTGCACAGTGACAAACCCGTGTTTGTTTACATACCACATATGATTATGTCTGAACACACACACACCTACACGGACATGCGTTCACGCTAAACGACTTGCACTACAGACGTGTTTGGCTGGCCTCGGATACGCCCATTTGCAAATGAATTAAATGGAAGCAGCGTTACAGCATAGCAAGTTCAACTCGTTCTGTTAGTTATGACTGCCTGAGGCTTTCCTGATCAAAATTTCCAGAAACAGTTAGCATGACTTGGTGAAAGGAAAACAGTTTCTAGCAGAACTTGTCATTACAAAACCTTACTTTCTGAGATTTTGCATTATTGGAAACAACTAGCACAATTCTGGGTGATAGAAACATAGCTGCTAGCAAAATTAGTAGAATGTCTTGTCTGATTAATATACATCAATGAACATTATTTAGAATGATTGAACAACAGCTGCTAGCATGATTTGGTGGGAAAACAATGATTTGGTTTGAAAAGAGCAGCTATTGCCGTTTTGCATGATTGGAAGAGCTAGCATGATTTTGTGTGGTTGTAAAACAGCTGCTAGCATGAATTGCTGAAAGGAAGACACCTTCTAGCATGACTTTGTATGAATAAAAACAGCAGCTAGCATGATTTTGAATGAACAGCTACTAGCACAATTTAATATCACAGAAAAATACCTGCAAGCATGATTTTTGCATGATTAGTATCGAGCTGCTAGCATGATTTTGTGTAGCTAATGTGATTTCATGTGATTAGGAAAGTCACACTAGCATAGTATTGTTTGGTTGGAATACAGCCACTAGCATGAAAACCAGCTAGTGTGATTTAGCATGATTCGAAAACAGCAGCTAGCATGATTTTGTGAAAGCAAAACAGCTTCTAGCATGAGTTACGTGATTAAAAGACAGCTGCTAGCATGATTTTGTGTCAAAAACACTTGCTAGCATGCCCCCAAATGAATAATGGACCATAAATCTGTGCTGCTAATATGCCAAAAACACTGCTCTGTTAGCAGAGCTGAGAGATTAGCACCTGAAGTTCACACTTTACACATTGTACATGGTTAATTAGCGCATTCTGTCTCAGGTGCTACACCAGAACCAGATTACAGGGAACAACACATGAACGACTTCTCTTTTTTTATGTATTATTTTTTTTCTATTCTTTTTAGTTACAACCGAAGTGAAATTTGCATACAGCGTCAGTCAACGTAGGGTCGCAGTCTCATGAATATCAAACACCTGGGATGTAAACCAAAACCATAAGGAAATCAAATCTGAAAGAGATGTCATTAACCTCGCTGTAGTTTATTTTGAAGAGCAATAACATCAGAGGCTTGCATAAGTATTCACGCCCCCCACCCCCACACACACTTCCCCCTTGAGATTTTCCGCTTTTTTTAGTGAATGAATCTTTTCAAAGTTGTTTGTATAAGTGATTGCATAAGTATTCACCCCCCCACACACACCCTCTTCCTAGTCACCATCAGAAGTCACATGATTAGTTAAACGGAGTCAACCTGTGTATTTATATTCAATATAAATACACTAGTTCCTGGAAGAACCCAGAGTTTGTTTGGAGAATGTACATCATGAAGACATTCTCCAAACAATAAATAAAACAATAAATTCAAAATGTACATCAAGGAGTGAACTTTCTGGAACTTTATCAGTCAGCATTTGGTTATAAAAAAATTATATATATATATATACACATATACGCACACACACACACCAAACTTTTAAACAGTTAAATACATAATATTTTTTTTTAAATAATACTCCACACTGTACCTGTAAGTTTACTACAAGAATACTAATATATATTTTAGAGATGTACAGAATTCTGTATTAATATGCCGGTTAATAATATGGTTACACTACAGCTATTGTTCTGTCTAATCTCATCTCATTCTGTTTCTCCTGAGCAATTCTTTGACAAATTTGTCACGTAAATGAAAAACAAGTGAGAAACTTTTTTCCATTAAAAAAAATAAATAAATAAAAATAATTAAGCGGTTTTCCTATGGGGAGGAGACAAAAGAGACATTGTCCAGACAGGACTCCATTGTAGAGCCATGTCTTTGGGGAGCTATAGGATTGCAGCGGTTCAATGCAGCCTGACCTGCGCAGGTATCCGTTTGCATGGATCGAGGTGAAAACACTTTCAACTCCTCGCACAAGTGGAGCGCTAGACATTCCTGTGTGACTTTCCACATCACTCACAGCTGTGCTAAGGAGAATGGAGAACAATCCGGAATAAAGTTTCCCCGTCAAACTTGGGTTCATTTAAAAAAAAAAATTTTTTTAAAATTGCCATTATATGTAATAGTATTTAAAAAATTGTCTCATTGTCACACGGGAATGTGTGTATGGGGTTGTGCTGTTGGATGTTTTGACGAGTGATGGGTCAACGTGGGGGGGGGAGAGCGTTTTTACTACACTCGCTCGAGCTTAACAGTCCCTCCATTGTACCACGGAGCTTCTCAATTCCAGCAGCCTGCTGCACCAGAAACAGGCCGTTGTCAGGGCAGCGACATGTGGACTTGGACCGGGCTAAGCCTCTTCAGCACACAATGGGAACGTGGTGGACGAGGGAGGGAGGGAGGGAGGGAGGGAGTGAGTGAGTGGGGGGTGGGTCCCAGGACAAGAGTTCACCACCGACTCACACCGACTGTCAGCACAATTGAAGCTAATTCTGCCCTAAACAAACATTCTACCTCTGTACCTTAAATTTAAAAAACGTCCCAGAACAACAGAAGGAAAACAAATAGCTAGTCACATCACAATTTGCTTGTCCTTTATACGATAATAACATAATACCAGATATTATTGTCCTCCTGGCACTCCTATTACCCCAATACCACTCAGATTAGCTAACTTACTTAGCCAGGCGCTAGAAAGCTAAAGTATCAGAGTCTCGATTTGCATCATCGTTTCATGTCAGTGTTCATGGCTAACATTAGCTAAAGTTAGCTAGCTAGTTAACTAGCAGTCAGCTAGCACACACTGGTCATCAAAAGTACGATTTCTCGAAGGGTCTCGATTCGCATCATCATCGTCTCAGTGTTTACTTAACAAATTTGTCAAAATATAGCGTTACCATGACAACCACCATCTGTTCACAACTAAAAATAAAAGGTTTCATAGAAGAAAAAAAAAGACAAAAATACTAAAAAATACTAATATACATTATAAAACAGTATAATAAAAATGCTAAAATACTAATAACATTCTGAAAATACACGTTAAATATAAGAATAATTTGAACAGGAAATAGCTGCAACAGGTCGGGTCAGGGTCGAGGGCTGATGTAATAGACCATTCAGGTTCGGGTTTAAATGAAAATACAGATACAAATACGGATATTCTGAGCTCTGAACAGTAGAATAGTGTTACAAGATGTTGTGAGTGCGAGTGTCATCCTAAAAGAGACCACGCCTATCGAGACAAATGTTTTATCAAATGACGAGGGGGATCTTCAGGACTGATTTGCAGTGATGCTTCCTTCTAACCAGCTAAGGAGACAAAATAATCGCTCCCCGCCTCACAGCGTAACAGAATCGGGGTCGGTTTTTCAGCCTGGACGTAAAAATGTCACCTCTGAGCTGCGTGAAATTCCAGCGCTCATCAATATCACCCCTTCTTCATCAGAGACTGGAGTACAGAGAAATTTCTCCGTATCTCTTAATTATCTCGTATCTCTTAATTAGTGCAGCAGGGACCGGGTTCTGGGTTCTTGTGCGGCTCTGCACTTTGCCATTACCTGTCATAAGCGACGTATTGAATAACTGGCAGCCACACGGCCGAGGGTAAATCAAATAAATTTCAGATCTGGGACTCGCCAGAAAGCAGCACGCTCTCTCCGCTCTCTCGGTTAACCACAGACTTAATATCGACATCAGCAGAAAAAAGAAAGGACCTCAGGAGATGAGCCTAACACGCTGCCGTTTCATGCACATTCACACTTGATTGCATTTACATGTTCAAACACGTCTCATATTCCTGTTTACATGCTGCTTTATTGCGGGAAAAAGAAACAGGTTTCAAACGAGCATAAACTAACACTTAGTGGTTTTATTTTTATTTTTCAAATGCCTAAAAATATCATTAATTATACAATTATACATGTAATTGTTGTACCTTTATTCTATGCATCATTACACATTTTTAATCATATATTTTATATTCATATTATATTATATTATATTATATAAGTTCCTTCTTTCTGTCACTGCTATTGTTTATTGCGCTTATTTGCACAGATTTATTTTTGACTGCTTTTTCTTTCTTTATTTATGTTTTTTTTTAATACTGTAAAGCATTTGAAACTTATGAAAGGTGCTATATAAATAAAATATATTATTTAATTTGGTTCTATTTAGTTATATTTACTTTTTACGTGTTACATGACTATACAGTTATACTTACAATAAAAACTTTTATTGTCTACAACAATACTACAATAACTACAAATGTTTAAAAAATAAAAATAAAATATAAAGGATGCATTGTTATTTTATCATTTTAAAATATTGACAAAACGCTGTGGTATAAGAGGAATAAAACACTGTTATAGGAAAATAATAAACCTCTGGGTGGTAACAGTAACTCAACCTGGTGTTGATTGATTATTTTCCTATAACAGCACAACATCAAAGCGTCACTGTTATAGTATTTATTTATTTATTTATTTATAAGCACATTTATTCAGGTCACTTTGCGTCCTGACGTGACGTAGTGTGTGCTTCTCATAGACCATGCTAATTTTATCATCAAGTTTTATTTATTTATGTTCAATGTTCTCCGTGTTGCAGTGCTGCATATTACATATTATACACTAACTATTATACGTATAAAAACGTGTGTCGTTAGGAAGCTTTGCAGAATGATGAGTTTAAGAGTTTAAGTGATTAAAAAGTTTAACACAAATAATATGTCACTAGTTTTAAAATGCCTCAGACACCCGCGTCCCACGTCACGAAGCTGTTTGACTGGTATTTACTTGTGAAGCTGGTTCCCGGGTGGTGAAGCTGATTTTTCGTAAAAGAGCCAGCGTAAATTCTCTCCTGACGTGTTTCAACCTAAAAACAATTCCAGTTTCCTTTCCCACTGATGGTAACAAGCAGAATGTGACACTGAGACAATGTACAGAAGCAGCGTTCAGGATCCAAACAGGAACCATAAACCCCTCTAAGGCACGGACACGCACGATATTTCACCGCCGTGACATTTGTGCTGTCGTACGTTCCAGAGCCGCGGTGTTGGGTTTTTGTCGGAGTGTACACTCGACACAAAGACTGCCTTCATGTGAGCGGACAATCAAACCGTCAGCAATAACGCAGTCTGAGAATCATTTTCACTGACCTTTATAAACTCGGCCGTTATTATGCGAATATTGTGGCTGCGTTTCTCAGTGGTGAGCCGGATATTTTTTTATGTCTTTTTTTTTTTTAAGATATAGTAGGGCTATTGATGTGCAAAGCTGCGGGAAAGCCATTAATGCACTCTGAGTCGTGTTGAATAACGAAGCTACAACAATGTGGAGCCAAGAATAACCACGCTCGGTGTTCGGCGCTCGGCTTTGCTGCGTGACGAGATGTTTTTTTTATAAGGTCCATTTTCACTTGGGTTAACACCTTTCCTACATGTGACTCAGAACCTCGCTTCATCTCAACGTAAAGAGACTGATGCAGCAGCGCTTTACTGTTTCAGCTCTCTCACCTCCTCGTCTGTACACTCTGCTCAAACAGATCGAGCTTGAAACAGAACGCTTCGACTTTCCCGCTAACACCGCCGCCAGCGCCGTCGCCCTGGCCGAGCCGAGTCTCTGCTGTAGTATCGCTGTAGGAACGTCTCCTAATTCTACGTCGGATTTCTCATGAATATAAACTTAATAAAACGTCAAGGTGAGTCAGGAAAGCAGGCTCTCGCTCTTTTATTTATTTATTTATTTACTTATTTATTTATTTATTAGAGCTAAGTGAATTTTTGTTTGAATTTTAGGAGCTAAAAAGCTCTTATTAAACAGCGTTTTAACTGAGCTAACAACAGCAGTAAGAGAATAACTTCTCACAGAAATCAACACAAATCAACACCAGAATCACTAAACACATCACAAATATCCCGCAACCATCCATCCTACAGGGTCGCAGGAAACCTGGAGCCTATACCAGGGAGCACGGGGCACAAGGCAGGGTACACCTTAGATGGGGTGCCGATCTATCTCAGGGCACAATCACATACACATTCACACACTACGGACACTTCGCACACGCCAATCAGCATATCATGCGTGTCTCTGGCCTGGGGGAGGAAACCTGAGAACCCGGAGGAAACCCCCGCAGCACGGGGAGAACATGCAAACTCCACACACAGGGCAGAGACGGGAATCGAACCCCCGACCCTGGAGCTGTGAGACGAACGTGCTAATCCACTAATCCACTGTGCACCCTCACATCGCACATATATCTCCATTAAAACATCAGGGTTCCTTTGTTGTTTGTCTGTTTACAACAAACAAACAAACAAACAGAAGTTCGACTTGTTGTCGCTTGTCTTCAGCTTTGCTCACTATCATAAATGACGTCAAGGTTACGTTTTCATATAAGACACTCACAGTCTTCACATGGTGTACAATCACGACAACTTTGCAGTCATCGGGAGAATCGGTCCCAAAACTGTCCTCTAGTGTCTCCGTGACCGCTTCGTACTCTTCGTGGCCGCACAGTCGAACCCGCAGCAGTTTTTACGACGTTTAAAGACAAACACATGAGCTGACTTTGTAACAGTTCTCTACTGAGCTTTGGAAATCTTTACCAGTTGACAGATGTCATCATTTACACCAGTAAAACTTTTTATCATCATCACCAAACTGCCCGATTTTTTCTTTTCTGTCACTAGTTTGTGTTGGACTTTTGAGCGAAACACGAGAAAAGAAAAGCAAGGAATGTTTCTTTTATCTACAGCAGTGTGACGTATTGCTTCATCTACGTTCTCTAGTGGATCTCTAATACAATCACACTGCGAGGCAACAATATTCCAGATGTTTGTTTCAGTTTGGGAATTTGTGTAAATACAGAATAAGATCCAGACGCGAAAGCTAAACATGTTTGAAGCTAAGCAAAGATTGAGACGGGACATTTCTCACGTCCAGCTCCTTGAGAGCTCGTTTCTCATGCGCGCTCGCCGAAAGGGATCAAGCGACCTCTCCAAAGCTAACAGAGAGAATAATCCGTGTGTAAACACCCCCTCCTCACCTCCTCGCCTTCTCGCCTACTCGTCTGGGGCGCTGCAGACGCTAAGGCGGTCATCGTTACGCCAGTAACTGCAGCAACGGCCGGAGGAGGAATTTTGCATAGATGCGTTACATTAGCACATGACGCTGGTTTATGATTAATGCTGGTGCTGTAGGAAGTGAAAAGCAATGTCACAGGGGGCACAGATGCTGTTTCTCTCAGACACAAAAGCTGATTCCGGCACTTTAGACAAACACGCAGCAGAAAAACAACCCTCCTGCTGTTATTAATGACTGCTCGCTGAAATTATAGATAAAATAATCACACACAAACTCGGTGGTCGAGCCGTGAAGGACGTCCGGACGGTCCGGAGGACGCAGCTTGGCTTTGATGTCCATGTTTCTTTTTTCTTTTTATATTAAATGAAGATGAACGGTTAGAGTGACTTTGGTGTGAACTGAGGACTTGATCGTGCCATATATCTCTCTGTCATCGTAAAATTCATACAGCCAAATGACCGCCTTGAATCAAACGGACGCACGAGACAGGACAGGAAGAACATGCAGGAAGATGGAGGGAGAGCAGAGAAGGTTTTGTACTTTGCTGGAATAACAACATGAGAGCCAGTTATCACAAAAATACTTTCATTCTCTTTTTCACCTTCAGTTGCGTCCAGGTTTTCGGATTCCTTTCCATCGTTATCAACCTCTACTCACGGATCACAGCCAATATTTTCTCGACACTATGCTAATCGCATCCGTCCATCGTCGTTCGCGTCACGATCCATGACTTCAGTTCTTTACTTTTCTACACGCGTGTTTTTTTTAAACCGTAAAATAATCCGGTTTGAAAAGACCAAAGATTTAAACTATTACCGAGGAACGTATCTATAATCATACACAGACATGAATATGCAAATTGGGAACGTCCCCGTGTCATGGCGACGGCCTAACGTTGCCATCATTAGCTTATTTAACGATTTCATTAACTGCTAGTTAACCAGCACAATTTGTTCAAAAGAGACACGAGTCATCGTTACAGATTTCATCATTGCTGTCTGAGTACGTGTCATCGTTACCATGACAACACACAGTCTGTTCACTAATAACTCAAATGAAAGTTAGGTTGTGAGGCTAGTGTTCAGAGTTCAGGGCGAGTTTAAGTGAGGAACACAAGATTTTGTAGGAAAACAATCGACGGCGGGGCGGTGTGATGAAGCGGAGTTCCTGTTACCACAACACAGGTGATTATTTTCCGATAACAGCGCAGCCCGAAGTGTTTCATTCCTCTTATACCGCAGCAATCTGCCAACAATACCAATTTTTTATTTGATTAAACAACAACACGTCACACTCATATCATCATCCGTATTTTCCATTTATAGCTACACTTAACGTCACGTCACCAGGCCTCTCTCTATTCTCTCTCTCTCTCTCTATTCGCTCTCTTTACTCTCTCTCTTTACTCTCTCTACTCTCTCTATTCTCTCTCTCTATTCTCTCTCTCTTTACTCTCTCTCTTTACTCTCTCTCTTTACTCTCTCTCTATTCTCTCTCTCTCTCTATTCTCTCTCTTTACTCTCTCTTTATTCTCTCTTTATTCTCTCTCTCTTTACTCTCTCTCTTTACTCTCTCTCTATTCTATCTCTCTTTACTCTCTCTACTCTCTCTCTCTATTCTCTCTCTCTATTCTCTCTCTCTATTCTCTCTCTCTATTCTCTCTCTCTCTATTCTCTCTCTCTATTCTCTCTTTACTCTCTCTCTTTACTCTCTCTCTTTACTCTCTCTCTATTCTATCTCTCTTTACTCTCTCTCTACTCTCTCTCTCTATTCTCTCTCTCTATTCTCTCTCTCTTTACTCTCTCTCTTTACTCTCTCTCTTTACTCTCTCTCTTTACTCTCTCTCTATTCTCTCTCTCTATTCTCTCTCTCTCTCTTCTCTCTCTTTACTCTCTCTCTATTCTCTCTTTATTCTCTCTCTCTTTGCTCTCTCTTTACACTCTCTCTATTCTCTCTCTCTATTCTCTCTTTATTCTCTCTCTCTATTCTCTCTCTCGAAGTTAATAAGACGAAAAAAACACAGCTTGTTTTTTTTCCCCCCTGAAGATGTCACATGAAGTGACAGTTTTACCTCTGGCACTTGAGACTTCTTCCATAAATGCTCTATAAACATCTCCATCACCATATTAATGACAACACACGATTTTTTCAAATCGGTTCATTATTAGCCGTACCTGTGAACGAGCTGTTGCTATAGAAACGATAACGTATCAGAACGAGCGCATTAATGGATATAAACCTGTGATGTGCAGCTGCGCTACCGTCAGAGCTGCTGCTATAGGGAATTAATCAACAAGAATCCTGACTTTAAGGCAGAAGGGATGTAAAAATTTTTAACAGGATGATCGATGTTAATTGTTGTAATTTTGTCTTCTGGGAAACATGTAAATATCTTATGTAGCTTCTGAAGATGCTCAAGATGCCTTCTTGAGCATCAGTGAACGTTTGCGTCTTTTGTAATAGTCGTGTACGAGTCCCTCGGACGACCTCGAGACGATCTGAGACGGATCTGAACATCATATAGCCGCTGTCGGAAAGGGGGGAAATATGCAGAAGATACCGTGAAACTTAAGAATGTGCCGGACCTGGAGGATTTTTCTGAAGAACAGTGGACAGTTAAACTGCTCAGGACAAACAAGGGACTCATGTAGAACTCTCACAAAACGTTAAAACATCGCGTCGTTGAACATCCAGGTAACGACACACAGGATAAATAATCAAGCGTATGTATGGAAACTTTTGAACTGGTTCATTTGTGTAAATTCAGTTATTATCTGAACTAAATAAAAAACAAAATGCCATTTTTATGATCGCTCTTATTATTATTTATTTTATTTTTTTTTAATTATTAATATTTTGCAGATTCAGCAAGACGTATGTAAACGTATGACCTTGACTGTGCTGTATAAAAGGTATACAAAGTTCAAATGAAACTGCAAACACCAGAAGCAAAGTCTTGACCTGGCTCGAAGAACTCTAAGAAGAAAAAAAAAAAAAAAAAAAAAACCACGCATACTTAAAATAGCTGAAGTTCCACAGATTTAGCTTTAATACTCAGCTCCAGAACTGTTTCTGTAAGATTTCTGTTCTTCTCTTCTTTCAAAAAAAGATTTTAAAAATCTGCCCTGTCACTGTTCACCAGCTGCAGCTTCCATCGTCCATTTCGACGCCATCAGCCGCTTTAATTCTGTCCATACGATCAAATGTACATATAATATAAATATATTAGAATCTAACGGATGAAACGGGAACTCGTTTTTAGTTCTTATATCCATTTTAGAAGTAAAATCCTGAGTCTTTTTTTTACTCGAACTAGAACATGACAGCTGTAACACGGTAAATATTTAGTCTGAATATTGGATTGTTTGTGCACGTTTCCGTGTCAGTGATTATCAACAGAGTTCATTTTTCACTTCCTTGTGTTCACTTTGAACAGCAGCGACGTGACCTTGAGCTCAAACTCAATACGAGTACGATGGCTGATCTGTGCTTCATGTGATATCTATAACACCAGAAGTTTGTATCAGCACCCAAACAACAATTTGCATAATAATAATAATAATAATAATAATAACAATAATAATAACAACAACAACAACATCTTGCACATATAGTTATACACATATAGGCGACTATAGATGTAGTAAAAGTTAAGCATGATGCATGACGTTTCTATAGAAACAGGACATTTTGGACAAATGTTCATCAGGTGTGCACCTCCACACACGTTTATCACGTCCTGTACTGTATATACATCCAATCCTGACGTCATTACTCAACCAGAGGGGCGTGGCAACATGATAACAAGCAAGAGAGACAATCAGTGAGTTCTTTTTAGCATGCTAACGACTTAATGTTCATTATATACGTTCAACGCACTGCATTTGCCAAAGTATTATTCATTCCCTAAGTGATCAGGGTCACACGGATTTGGAGTTTTATAAATACACACACACACACACACACACA
>JANDJT010000002.1:645635-669937 GCA_024331685.1 Stegophilus panzeri
GTGTCATTTCTTCAGTGTTGTCACATGAAAAGATATAATCACATATTTACACAAATGTGAGGGGTGTACTCACTTTTCTGAGATACTGTGTGTATATATATATATACACACCCATCATTCTAACTCTCCTTGTCTTTTTCTCCCTCTATCCATTTCATTGTTTCTCTTTCCCTTTGTACACTTCTCTCTCCCTCTCCTTGCCTATCTCTCTCACACTCTCCATTTCTTTCTTTCAGTATTCATGTCTCACTCCCTCTCCCTATCGCTCTCTATCCATCATTCTCATTGTTTCTCTTACTTCCTCTTTCCAGCATTCTCCCTCTCACTGTCCCACACTTCTCCCTGTCCTTCTTTGTCTCTCTCCATCAATCATTCTGTTTATTTCTCTCTCTCGCTGTGCAGCAAGGTGACTCAATGTTAACTTTCTCTCCGAGGTGAAACGGATCAGCTCTGGGTAAATTACTTCTCGCTGGATCGTTTTGCTCTGCAGCAGAGGAGGGAGGAAAAAAGAAGGAAGAAAAAAAAAAAACACTAACCGAGCTGTAAAACAATTTGAAAGAGGACATTTTGGGTTTCAAGCCAACAGTTTGACCCTAAAGAACACCAACAAAGTATAACGAGTTTGATGAGCACTCTCGCCGTCTCCTGATCTAATCGCTTATTTAATGCATAATACATTAAGCTTTAATCAGATGCTTAATGTGTGTTCACTCACTCAAAGCACGTTGATTAAAGCTGATTAAAATCAAGATTATTCAAAACTATAAACTTAATCTAGATCTAATCTTAGTAATTTGTATAAATAAAAAGAAATTAGGTAAAGACTGCCATAACCAACAAACGTGTTATTGAACATATTTCTAAATTGTCCGTCAACACTCCGCCCACATTTATGTAAATGAGCTCATAAGCGGAATATTGATGTTAAGCCATCTAAAGTGATATACACTCACCACAACCAGTACCTATAATCTAATAAATAAATAAAATGACATTTCACTTTCAAGATCAAATATTTAATAACTATGAGCTCAGGGCTCATGAGAAAAAAGGCACAGAGATGCCACTCATGATCATCCTCATGAATATTTATGAAAGCTAGACTAAGGCTAAATCTAGTTGAACCGCTGTAGGTTCACCTATTTAACCTTTACAAACCTAATCAATACAGACCAAAAATACACCTTTAATTGAACAAATGACTACATTTGTCACTTTCCACACCTTACGTATTTCTATACATTGTTTACATGAATACGAAAGCCTTCATTTATGCCACACCTACAAACATAACCTGATCTGTAGTGATACAAATATAGACAGTTTCAGATATTCGACTATTCATGAGCACAGGAAGTGACCTAATAATCTCTCTCAGGACACACGGTACTCCTGAGATGTCAGTGATCCTGACCCGTTCTGCTCTCCAGACCGGCCCGACCCATCCTGATGCCCTACTTCTGGTCGGAGTTCGAGCACAGAGACAAAATAAGCACACAGAGAGCCATCTTCATCCGAATGGTCTTTATTTTGTGTAAAGTTTTTACATTTATGCCACCAGTGCAGAAGCCGTGGAGGATTCGCTGCAGGTAAAAAGAACAATGTGAGGATTAGAGAATGGAGAGAAAGAGAGAGAGAGAGAATTCTCTCCCACACACAAAAGAAAGGAAAAGTGTCATTTGTTTATTTATACTTTTCAGTAGCAATGGCTATATTCATGGCAAAATCAACAGTGTTTCAATTTAAACCTTGTTTACAATAATTGAACAATTTTGTCTTAAAAACAATCAATATTTAAATATAACAAAAAGAGTGTAATAAATAAGTAAATGAATAAATGGGTTTGTATGAAGGGGACTGGCAGCGCTGGCACCAACGAGCCAAACTGCTAATTTACCTCCAGGTTTTAATCTAGCACATCAGAAATATCTCACATCTTACAGGAGAAGAGTGGGACAATGAAACGTGCAAAAAGAAATGAATATAAAGTTTATACGTACTACTTCCAGTTGGGAGCCAGAACTCTCTTGGTCTTGTAGTAACGAGCCAGCCTGTGGATTCTGCTCTCGACAAGAATCAGGCGAAATTTGGCGTCTTTGTCCTGCAAACAAAAGTTTTATGAGATTATCTGAACATAGAGGCTCTGGAATTCATAATGATCCAGGATTATGATTCGAGAGAGAGAAAGAAAGGGAGAGAGAGAGAGAGAGAGAAAGGGAGAGAGAGAGAAAGAGAAAGAGGAAAACAGAGCAAAAGAGAGGGAGAGAAGGGGAGAGAAAAAGGGAGAGAGACAAAGAGAGGAGGAGAAAAGCGAGAGAGGGAAAGAGAGAAACAGATGGAAAGAAAGAAAGGGAGAGAAACAGAAGGAGAGAGAGGGAGAAAGAGAAAGGGCACTTGAGTTCTAGAAGATCTTGGAGAGGTGAATGATGCTAAAAATATGATATCTGAAGATTTTATTTTATATCTATGACTATTATATTGTACTAATGTAAATATTTCAGAATTTTAAGTTAGATATACATTTCTGTAACAAATTTATACCATTTGTCCAAATCAAATTTTTTTAAAAATTACTATTCTTTTAAAACTTGTATTAAAACAATGCTGAAAAGTGTAAAGCGATTTTCATCACAGCGTTTATATTATATTTGTCCGTGCAAGAACAACACCTTGCGCCTCTTCTACATGTAATTGAATTCTGGGCTCTAATTGGTCAGGTGTTGATTAGCATCCTATAACCATCAATTACAATGGTTTCTATAGCAACAGCACACTGACAGCGACTAGTACGGCCGTTAATAAGCAGATTAAAATGTGCATGTAATCGCTGATCTGTGAGGAGAGTCTATTCAACTATATTCACCAATTACACAAGGAAGGAGTCTCCAGTGTCAGCGATTTGTGACAGTCAGAGGTAAAAGCTCTAAGTTCGAGGAGGAGGAGTTTATGCTTCTTTGTGGTTTCGCTGCTATACGAGTGAAGATGCTCAACAATAAAAAAAATTAATTGTAAACATTATAATAAAACTGCTGTGGAGTAAAAGCAATAAAACTCCAGGATGAGGGTTTTTTGTTGTTGTTGTTGTTGTTTACCTTCCTGTTCCTCTCCAAGTGCTTCCTCACGGCGACGGCCTTCTTGATCAGGTGGTACAGATCCTCAGGCAGATCGGGAGCCAGGCCTTTGGATTTCAGGATCCTGAGGATCTTGTTACCGGTGACGAAGCGCACCTGAGCCACGCCGTGAGAATCCCTCAGGATCACACCTGGAAAACATGGACGCGTTTTCGTTTAATAACAAGGTCCTTAATACAGCGGACATTGTGCGGTGGAACTCGTTTGCCACACACTCTCCATCGGATATTCAATATTTAAAGCAGAGACGATTAATAACAGGTGACTGATACTGAAATCGTTCACAGCCCAAAAGAATGACCTTCTATCAGGATGAAGGACATCAACTCCCCTCTAAACATGAACTGATTTTTTAATACATCCTCACACATGAAAATATTCATATATACACATTTCACTAAACCAAAACAAATCATTTTTGCACTGTTACATCACAGTTTGTAGGAACTTCGGAAGGTTTTAAAGCCCCGAGTTCTACATAACCACTTCCCCGGTTCTTTACACTGACCCGAACTTAGATCCGAGATCTTAACAAGCAATAACGTTAGCAAAATTAAAATGTAAATAGCCGTTCTATCGTTATTCGAAGGCTATTCGTTTCCTTTAACATGCAGCACCTACTCACGTTGTTAAATCGGTCCATTAACACTACGATCCTTATTTACGAAACTTGACCATTTATGAATAACCGGACATTTCTACGCTACGCACACAAACGCCGTCATTTGGGAACGTACCAATCTGCGAGGGGGTCAGACCCTTCTTGGCCAGCTTGAAGATCTGCTCCTTGACATCATCGGACGTCAGCTTCAGCCACTGAACAGAAAGAAAGGCAAACCGTCGTGAGTTTGCGTGTAGGATGAAGATTTTATTGCAGGAGAGTGAGAGAGATCTAGAGCTTCAATTATTGGATTAAGGTCATCAAAAATCACTGTTTACATGATAGTTTCTTAATCAGAGTATCGTATTAATATCAGAATACAGTTGTCCATGTAAGCGGACTGTATAAGTGTCAATTAATCTGATTAATTCAGTCACATGACTATTTGCCTATTAAGAGATCAGTACTTACTGTAGGGACACTGCGTCTGAACGGGAGAGCTGACTGGGACAAGCCCTTACTGAAACACAAAACACAGACAAGAGTTAAGTGTCTGATCGCTTTCCGATACTAAAACTGATCTATTTTATAAATTAGATATATAATCACTCATACATAAGGTATTGTAAATATACAGAAATTAGAACATGCAGTTTTCTAGAAAACACTGATGAGGTTTAACTAGTGTGTACTAAAGAGGATGAGGTCAGACTCAGATGTTAAACTGTAGTTTTATTAAATAATAAATAATAATAATAATGTCTGCATGTGGTTAATGAGCTCATGTACAGGATGCTAGCTTCTCTTGACTAGCCAGCTACGTTAAATTTCACTTATACACTTAAAATGACTCAAACTAACTTTCATATCAAAACATATACACGTTATAACCCATGTAAACGGTTCTGTATCTACATTTTAAAACATAAAATATGCTTTAAAAAAAAAAAAAAAAAAAGAGTTCATCCCGTCAGTGCACGAGCTCCAGCCAGCTCTCCATAACGCCGCACGAGCGGCCATTACACTAGCGGGCTTCATCCGCACAGGAAGAGAACGTGGCGCTAAATTCTCCTTTAAAACTCTTTATTAATCCCCGATTTGAAACCCTTCACGTCTCTAAAGAGATATTTGTGTCTCCGAAAAGCTGTGCGTTCACACACTTTTATATTTTTCGCGTAAAATTAAATACCCACCCGGGAGCGTGCATACGACCCATGATGGCGTTCGCGAGAGAGCCGAGAAAGAGAGAGAGCAAAACGAGGCTGACAGGAAGTAGAGTGCGCGTAAGCGGAAGTGACGTTAAATACTGAGAAGGAAGAAGAAAAGTCTTTTTTTTTTTGTTTTGGTACAGGTTTTATAACATGAACTATGTACAAGTTACAAGAGTTCGCAACACTTAATATGTCAATATATTAAATCTATAATGTGATAAAAATGTAATTAAATACAATTTAATTATATTAAAATAAAATAAATAAAATGTCCACTCTATTCTACATAAATACACACGTAAGTCATACACGAATTATTTTAATGGATTTAAAAACGCAAAGAAAAAACAGAACAAATAGTTTTATTAGTAAATTTATTAGTACAAATATGTACATGCAAATAAAAATTAAAAAATGAATAAAATGTGGTAACGTTATAAAAAAAAATTATACTTATTTAATTATTAACTCTAACAAAGCAAAGTAAATCAATCTTGTTCATGCACTGTGTGCTAATCGTCCTCTAACGTGTAGCAAAGTTATTATAGAGATTACTGTATTGACTATAAATTGTCAACTTGAACATAATATATTGTCATTAGAAAGTTCAGTAATGCAAAAGGCTTTACTGTACACATTTGAACAATGAGCCTAATATTTGAATAGTTGGAAAATGCCAATATTTATACAACATAGTTGTGCTGAGTGGGGTTGGTGAAATTGACTTTACAGTTAACCCTTGTGATGTGTTACAACGCAGGAGAATGAGAAGCTATAGCAAATTGCAAGCGTCAAAAACGATGATAATTATACATAACAGTAAATCTCATGAGACGTAGATAACGAAATATAGTGAAGAAATTATTATCGAAATGTATTTGTTTGAATCCATAGGCAAGCCGCTACATATCCTGACCGGTAGGTGGCGGTATTGCAGCAGAATGTGTCTTTACAAATCGCCGTTATGTCAAAGAAGAACAAAGACGCAAAAGCAGCAGGAGAATAGCTTTTTAACGCAACCATTCTTTATGTGTTTTCCTTTATGTACGATTTATATTTCATAATTATTAAGCGGTAAAATATTTTATATTTCTATATTTTATATTTGTGTCGTGATGAGAGATTTAAAGAGCATGTACAGTTGTTTCCGGAAGTGCAGCAAACATCTAAAATTCTTCTTGAGTGGATATTATGAAGGTATTTAAGTGTACGGGGGGGATATGTAATTATTCCTAATCTCCAAGTGGTTGATTTATGAAGTCTTTACCGCACACACAGCAGCTTAAATCACGCCAGGGGTCAGTAACCTGTCAAACCCTCCGAAGATGTTCGGCTTCTCTCGGCTCTCAGCCGAAGGGAAAGTGGGCGTGGCTACGGGGGTCGTGTTCTTCTCAATGCTCATATCCCGAACCGTTCTATCGGAGCGCGTGGACATAGTTACGCGCTCGCGCTTGTTCCGGGCGCAATTTCTTCTGTTCATCAACTCCCTGTTGCTTCTCGGCTCGCTCTACATCTGGAAGCGCGCGGTGACGCGGCTGTGCGGCGCGAGACCTCCCTCCTCCGCCGCGTCAGCGCGCACCTGGTCGCACAGATGTTGGCGCGCGGTTGTGCTGCTGTTCCTCGCGCTCGCTCACTGCAGCTACCTGAGCATGTTTTACCTGGTGGGCACGGAACCGCACTGGCTGTCCTTGCTGAGCTTCAGTTGCCTGGGTGTCTATGTCATCCTGCTGTTCCTCCTCATGGTCTTCGGCTGTGCCAGCCGCGTTCTCCAGATGTTCTCCAAGGGTTCCGTGGTGGCGGTGAGCGGCTCAGACAGGCAGACAGTTCTTGCTTTGGTGATAACCTCGCTGTTGGCCGTGTACGGGCTGTTAAATGCCGCGCAACCACCACAGGTGGTGGAGGTAGAGATTCCTTTGGAGAAACTTCCGGCTTCGATGGACGGCGTCAAGCTGGTGCTGCTCTCAGATATCCACTTAGGACCAACAGTCGGGCGCTCACAGCTACAGCGCATTGTCACCATGGTGAATCAGCTAGAACCAGGTAACACAACATTTAAGATTTAGGAGGTTTTGGAGCTTCTGCGTCTTTCACGATGCCACCGACACCATGTTTCTTTTTTAAATATTGAAATATTTGTGGTGAGAGAGAAATCAGCTGATGTGTGTCGTGATGATGTGAAAGTGTTTTTTAAAAAAAGGTGTGTGTATTGCTGTCAGACGTGGTGGTGATCGTAGGTGATTTGACCGACTCTCAGGTGACCCGTTTGAGGACCGCTGCAGAACCGCTGGCTCTCCTCCAACCTCGACTCGGCTCGTACTTTGCGACAGGTCAGAACTGAACCCAGTGCAGAATGAGGAACCCTATTTCCAGAAAGATTCACAAATAAACACTGTGCTCTGTGTGTGTGTGTGTGTGTGTGTGTTAGGGAACCATGAGTACTACACCGCTGACGTGGACGGCTGGTTCGAGTTCCTGCGCTCGAAGGGGATAGAACCTCTTCACAACAGCCATGCTCGAGTGTTCAGACCCGAACAGACGCAGGACTGGATCTGTCTCGCTGGGATCGATGACCTGGAAGCCAGCATGCTGCGGTGAGGTTTAGTCCTGATTATTTATTTCTCTTTTCATTCATATCTCTGATTTATTTTTATCATAATTTTATTTTTATTGTAAGTGATCAAAGTGGTCTGTGATACATTTTTTTAAAACAAATTTTGTGTTGTTGGGTTTTTTTTTAAAGAAGCAACCATTTTGGATATTCTAGATGTCGTATCTGGTGTCTTAAGGAGAAATGAAGAGAAGAGGGGGGAAATATTTCAGGATATTCACTTACTCATGACGGGAGAGATGGAGAGAGAGACAGATAGAAGGAGGGAGAGAAATGAGTAGAGAGAAAGAGAGAGAAACTGAGAGACAGAAAAAAAGGAGATGGATGGAGAGAAATAGACAAGGATGGAGAGAGAGACAGACAGACAGACAGACAGATGGATAGAGGGAAAGAGAGAGAGAGAGAGAGAATGAGTCTTCCATCTTAAACTAACTTTGATATCCACATTTTTAGTCTCTCTGTCTCTTTCCAAGTTCTTCTTTACTGTCGTTTTTTGCCTGAATGAACCTGACAGAATTTTTTTGGTGTTAACTTATTATATACGTGTGCATTCACATCCACAAGTCTGTTTGTCAAGTCTGAATCCGAGTGAAATCGATTCCTTTGGTTCGTTTGCAATTCGAGTTGGTTTCACGCTACGAGGAATACACGGGTTTCTTCAAATCTCCAGAACACGTGGCGTTGAAGAAAAAATATCAACCAAAAAAAACAAAAAACGCTGCAACCCAAAACACACGGCATGTTTGATTCACTTCCTGCAGCGAGTCTATTCAGAGTCGACTCACATTTCTCGCTTGGAAGTGGACGGGGGATCTCCTCGGACCAGTGTGACATCGTGGTGTTCTAAAGAAACGCTCCGAGGAGGAGAACACACCAGGGTTATGTTCGAACTCAGTAAACAGTCTGTATGTGAACGCACACTAAGAGTCCTGACACCAATTCCATTTCAGAAGCTCATTTGAATGTGTACGATACGGTACGACACGACACGATCCTATTCGATTGAGTATCCTCTGATTGATATGTCAATAACTTTGTTCAGAACCTGAGGCAAACCTCGTGTTAATTCACGATTAATGATAACGACATAGAGAAGGACTATTTTAAAAGGATCAGTGTTACGGTCAAATCACCTTCTCAGCCCGTTACGTTTAAAATGATGGAGCTGTCTGTCCTTTTTTTTTCAATAATAATCCTGTTAAATCGATGCATCGGTCCAAATCGTCAGCTCGACACACCACTAGTGTGAACAATAATCATGTCGGTGCTTTTCTTCGGTTTCAGGTATCCTGGTCATGGGATGGATGTTGAGAAAGCTCTGAGCGGTTGCAGTGAAGAACGTCCGATCGTCCTCCTGGCTCATCAACCTCATGCTGCTAAACAAGCGCTCCAGCAAAGACCAGACATCAACTTAGTGCTGTCAGGTACACATTCTGATCACACCTCACTTCACACACATTCTGCCTGGATCATCTGTCTGAGATTATTCCTTATCCATGTATCCTGTGTTTATATATTTCTGGAAAGCTGCTTTTAGACAATGTCCATTGTAAAAAACGCTATACAAATAAAATGAAATTGAATTGAATTGAATTAGTAGTACTAGTATGTAATTTAGATGGATGGTTCATGTGTGAAATCAGATGTGCGTGATCAGAATTAAGTAATAAAAATAAAATAAATAATAATAAGATTTATTTATTAATTACCAAATACTGAGTATCAGTTCATTATTAGTAATGATTATGTAATTAATTAATATTCAGTTGTATTGTTTTATTTTTATTATTCAATTATGATCACGCCTCATTTCTCACATTCTGCCTGAATCATCTAAATTACATTATTATTATTATTATTATTATTATTGTTGTTGTTGTTGTTGTTGTTAAATTATTCACTGTTAATTAACAGATTCATTAATTTGTGTTTATTTAATTACACTCGTTTTTGTTGATTATTAGCATGAATGTTATTTCAATAATTTGTATTTATTATATGATACATTATTTAATTATTATTAAATGATCTGAATGTAATATGTACATTATGATAATGATATTATAATGATATTGAAAATATCAGGGAGGTTTATGAACCAGAGAAACTAACCATGAGCCCTAAAATTTGATTTCACCCAAATTTCCTTCTTGAATTTTTTTATTTATTTATTTTGTTTTTAAATGACAATCTGTCTGTGTGTCTGTGCAAAATATTCTGCATTTATATGTTTGATGCTGTGTTTAGGTCACACTCATGCTGGTCAGCTCTTCCCTCTCACGCTCCTGGCGTTCCTGGTGAATCCGTACTTCTGTGGACTTTACCGCATCTCGGAGCACACCACCATCTACGTTACTCCCGGAACTGTTTATTACGGCATCCCGATGAGAATCGGCAGCCGTGCAGAGATCACACAGATCACACTGAAATCTTCCTGAGTGCACACACACACGGATACACACACACAGATACACGTTTGATTGAATACTAGAAAATGCTACTAAAATAACAGCACTGTGTATTTTAAATAATTGGTTTAAAGTTTGTATGAATCATAACCCATAATATGATGACAGTCAGAACAATTTGTTGTCTACATTTATCACCACATTATATTCATTTATCTTCAGTAATTTGTAAGGCCTAACCCTACATTCATGCTAGCAAGCGACAAAGCCACAGGCAATCGTTCTTTTTCTACATACGTACATGACGCAGTGTGCGATTTCAGAGACAAAGCAAATTGAGATTTTCTAAATTATATGCGAATTAGGTTTGGTACAGTAAAGAAGCGGCAGATTCAAACGGCTCAAATGAGTAATCGAACCCAATCCTATGGCGCTCGCGGTCTGGCGTTTCTTCAGTTCCACGTGCACAACTTTAGTTCCTACCTGCAATTAGTTCCCATAAATTGAGAAAAACTTAACTTACCAGTCCGTACAGGATTTTAAAAAAATTTGCAATGCAGTTTGCAGAGATTTTTTTAACGCTTTTTTGTGGAAAACTACTCGATTCTGCGAAATCGCAATCACACGAAATAGTTCTGCACGCTCTTTCGCAGTGTTGTTGGTAAATGAGACCTTTCAGCTGTACTCGTGTTCGATGCACGTGAATAGAAGAGGGCTTTGGCTGAACGCGCGTTGTGATGACGTCACCTGACTTGTCTCGGCTCAAATCTGTGGAAAATCTGCGGTAATTTTTTTTTTAATTTGCGAGCTCTTTTGAATATTGCGGCGTTTCTTTGATTTCGCGTTAATATCTGCGATCGCAAAATCCTGGAGGGATTGACTTATAAGTGTGGTTTCATCCTCTCATTAAATGTGTATAGAGACATTACAAAGAAAAATAAAGCTTAGAAGGAAGTAGCGTTGATCGTTGGTGTGTCTGTTGAGTGTATGGTACGGTTAGCACGGTTAGCGTTAGTACAGCTTAGTACTAAGTGTATGGTACGGTTAGTACGGCTAGCTCGTTTTGATAATCTAGTGATTTGTCACTTGATAGTGTGAATGTAGGGGAACACAGCGGCGCAGTGGTGGAGTGGGTAGTGTTGCTGCCTTCGATCCTGAGCTCTATGTTCTCCTTGTGGGTTTCCTGCAGGTTCTCCAGTTTCCTCCCAACTCCCAGAAACATGCTTGTAGGTGGATTGGTGATGCTAAATTGCCCGTAGCTGTAAATGTGTGCACGTGTATGGTGTCCTGTAACGAACTGGTGTCCCATCCGGGGTGAATTCATACCTCACGCCCAGTGTTCCCGGGATAGACACTGGATCCACTGCGACCCTGACCACGTTGAAGTGTTTACTGAAGATAAATGAACGACCATTTGTTGTCTCTCACATCATACAGTTTCATCAAATTTCCATTACTTTACCTTAGATAAAAATGAATGCCAATAACATTCCAGTAATTTGTGTTAGAATGAGCCCGGATCATTTTTTAGTATTACAGAATGATCTCTCAGTCACCGACGCTATAGTGAACCACAAAAAGTACCCTTTATGTTGTCACACACAGGCATAATTCTTGAATCAGGGTTTCTAGTGTGTAATTAGGATTATTTGCCATTGGTTTGATTTGTAGGATATGGTTATGGTTTATTATTGCTGACTAATTAAACAATATTCAAGTAATTGACTCAATTTTCTGAAACAGAAGGCAGACTGCAAACACCAGAGCAATATAGACACATGGACACACCCTTCAAATGTTTCTCAGTAAGGCTAGTTTGTTGATTCCAGGCCCAGAGCTTTGTGTTAGCTAGCCGGTTAACATTAATATTAGCAGTGAAGATTTACAAATAATGCCGGTTTTAGACCGTAATTTCAGCTGCGTTTTAAGATTACTCGTCACATTGTACGAGATCTTAATAAACTGTGTTCTGAATTCTATAACACACTGTGTGATAGCATGAGTTCTCCAGATTATATAAGAAGATCCTCTAACGATAGACCTGCGATTAAATGAAACCACTATGTACGACACTGCTTACGTCATCAATCAGCGTGATACGGAAATCAGCTCGTGCAGAAAACAGGTTTGCATAAACACACGTTTTTCACAGTAGGACTGAGGTCATAAGGAGGTGTTTTTCTGTCTATTAGCAAGTTTCGTTCAGGTTTCTCCACCACCACTACCGTATCTGTCCCGTGAGTTGGGTGTCCTGATGTTGATGAATTTTATACACGCGTCGCAGCAGCACTCACACTGTTAGAACTTTGTCGTCAGCCATCTTTGTTCTCCGTGGCACTAGATCATGACAAGTTCATACTTAACATTTGGTTCCTTTTACGACCTTTTACTGTGTTTTATAGGCTACAGTACGGAATTTGAACTGTATGAATGTAGACTTAGCTATTTTTAAAGCAGCACGACCAGCTTGTGCGACCTAGTTCATTTTCCAAATTCATAACTTTCATGAATTTCAAGTGTGGATGAAGGATAGATTTTAAACTAATGTTGTTGTTGTTCATTTAAATGTGTCTTAAGTTAAAAGGTAATAAAGTTAATAGGGCCCTGGGAACATGAGTCCTGACTACATAAAACCTTTAGAAAATGTTTATTTAATGTGTGTTAACAGAATATTGAACTGGGGCACATAGGAATTACAAATATGTACGTAAATATGTATAACTTTACCTCATGTCAGCTAGCTGGATTAAGTTTATTTGAATGATTATGGACATTTTGGAGACTTTTGTCAAATTTATAAAGGTTCTCTTTGAGTAAACTTATTTAGCAGAAATTACTTATACATGTTATTTACATGTCGTCATTAAATACCTGAGAGGTTTTATTGCTTAAAAGCATAAATAATTGATATATAAACGTGACTTAAAATTCTTTCAAAATTCCTGTCACGTTAGCATTAAGCTAACAACCAGCTCGCTTCAAAATGCCAGCGACTTCCATATATGGACTCCTACGCTCCACCTCTGTGTCGATAAAGACACGCCCCCTCAAAGCTGCTGTTATTTATATATGCATACATATATGTAACTCCTTACGCACCACGTGTTGACTCTAAATATGGAGTTATATTACAGAATAACTTTCTGCAACCGGTGATGTGATAAATGTCATTTAATATTTCATAACTGCTGCAAATCTAACAGGGTAGAAACGCTGGGAAAGTGATGCATGTAGTCTGAGAAAGAGAAAACAAAAACAGTCCTATTTCTCAGGTGGAGGTGGTGCTTTCTTTTTAACTGCCCGCAGTATGGCTTGTTGTACCACCGGGTACAGCTTGTGGCAGCCCTCCACGCACGTTCTGACGGCCGCCGTTAACGTGTCCTCGCGCATCTCGCCATCCGCCTGCAGCCCGGAAATCTGGTTCAGGTTGGGGAGAAGCCCCACCACGACGCGGCCCTGGTTCTCTCCCGCGCCGCTCTGCTCCTCCGCCAGGTCGGGGTCCACGAGGCACCGCTCTCCGTCCTGCCTCAGTGCGCAGCCCAGCACCGTGTCATACATCTCGATGCCGGCGTCCGCGAGCGCCATGGACGCGCACGTGACCGCGTGCGCCAGGACGGAGCCGTCGTTCTCCAGCACCACGACGTTCACGTCGACCTGGGCGCGCGGGTAGCGGTGCAGGCACGCGCCGGGTTGCAGGCTCTCGGCCAGCGCCGCGGACAGGTCGCGCTCCTCGGCGCTCTGGATCCACGCGCCGCGTTTCGGGCAAGAGAACGGCGCCAGGCGGAAGTCGCACACGAGGCGCCCGCTTTTCATGTCGGTCTCGTCCTTGCGCTCCGTTTCGCGCGGACCGTACACCGAGCAGATGATCTTCGTGTTGCCGGCCTCGAGGTACGCAGAACCTTTGGCCTGGCTCACGAGTCCGCAGCGCGCAAATACCGGGCGAACATCACCGTTTCCTCGCGCGCCCTGCCTGCTGCTGCTGCTGCTGCTGCTGACTTCCGAAACCGGAGGAACAAATAATAAAGGAGATTGTGATACCTCCGGTCCACGGATACGTTTAGTATCTACCGGCATGTTTCACTTTGTGCACGTGAGCACGAAACCGGAAATGCGTACTGTTTTGGTTTTTTTTGTTTGCTTTTGTTTGGGTTTTTTTTGTTTGTTTAAACCGTGGCTTCCTTTAATCTTCATCGCCATCTACCGGACTGGAGTGTAATGTGTCGAACTGTCGGCAACAGTTGCGCTTATTTACAGTATAATAAAAGCTGCTTAAAGGTTCAGTAGTCACTAATTGTCATTTATTACTAGTAAAAAAAAAAAAATGTGGGGATTATTTACAAATGATTATAAACAAATGAAAAAACTAACTGTCAGTGTTTCAGAAAAAGTGCATTAAGTTGTTGGAAAAATAACAACCAGTTTAGAACCCGCCTTCTGGTCTGGATTATTTGTCTGCATTTGGATTGGCTTCTTGTCAGTTATTTTATAGCCACGCCCCCAACACCTCTTCACATCCTCATAAATCATGAGGAGGAGAAGTCTGGTGTTTATAGAGCTGTAACTCTGCTTGCAAGCAGGTGAACATGAGTGCTCGTGAAAGTGATGTCACGACGGTCCTTGCTAATGCTAAGTCTAGTTGAACCACTGTAACTTTTGTGGGTGGAGCTTTGTGTACATTGTGTGGAAATGAGTTAAAATCCACCCATTTAACTGTTAGAGACTACTTTTTCACAAATCTTACCTAATGTACCTTTTAAGTCACTGAGAAAACCCCGTCTGGAAAATGGAGTTCTGGTCCTGAAAGCTTGTTTGTGTTTGGACGCATCAGTCATTTTAGAGACTTTACAGGCCACCATAGATCCTGGGGGCAGAGCTTTGTGAACATGGACGGGAATCATTCAAATTTTAAAATATATATAAATAAAAACTTTTGGCACATTTTTTCAGGGGGTTGGGGCGAAGAAGAAGGAGAAGGTGTTCACGTTAAATCTCTATTGGTTAACTAATTTGGGACTGGGCGATGCTCTTGGAAAGCTAGCCACGCCCACTCCATTAATAGTTGGATCTGCCTCTGATACTACTGCACCTGCATTAAAAAGCTGACAACAATATTAAAAAGATAACTAGGTGATGAGTCTGACTCTTTGCTCAGAATAAAGATGAATTAATATTACTGTAGAAGTTTAACATATTTCGACTTCAAGTTAAAAAGATCAGTGAACTGACTTTGAGCCAAGACAAGCCATAACAAAAGATCTTGATTAAATCTTTAAACATTACTTATTAATTATTTAAGTATTAACTTTTTACATATTATGAATAAAGTATTGAGTAATATTGAGTCAATATTGTAAAATTGACAAATTTAGTACATATTTACAAACAATAACAATGTTAATAAATTAAATATCAAATTTAAAAAATGTAACAATCCACACAAAGAAACAATTATTCAGTATTTCAGTAGTACCAGCATTCAACTTTACAATATTACTCGATACTTAATTCATAATATGTAAATAATTAATACATAATGCTTAATAGATGATACTTTTGAAATGTTGAATAATTGGTTTTTAATATTATGCAATATTATGTTGCTGATTGTAATTACTACTGTAATAAATTACTGTAATTGCTAGTTGTTTTTTGCATTATCAGCCTACACATTCACAATACTTCTGCAACATGAACATTTATTAATTTGTTATTATTTGTTGCTCACCCTCTATTGTTAACAGTGCAATAATCCATTGATCACTTTTTCTGTATATAAACGAGGTGTTACTCATCTGTATATTCATATTTGTATTCATCTGTACATACATTGAGGTGTTCATAGTATACATATTACCGTTATTATTTTTTTTTACTACTATTATTCTTATTTTTATATTCCTATTGTATATATTTTTTTAGACATTTTTTTTTTCAATTCTATTCCTATTTAATATGTATTCTTTCCTATCTGTTTTTGTTTTGTGTGTAATTGAGCTGCTGTAACAAGGGAATTTCCCCAGTGTGGGATCAATAAAGTTTTTTTTTAATCTTATATCTTTATTAGGTACGTTCTGTCTAATGCAATCAAGATTTCATCAAGACCTGTTTTTGTTATTTGAACTTTTTTTTTTTTTGGTCAATGCACTTTCTAACTCTAGAATATTTAGACAATCTGATTGCTAGTGTCTCTTTTACTTTACACGTTTACTGTTTACTCTGTTTTTTATTGCACTCCAGCCTACCTACCTCACATTAGTACTTGTAGTATATCATACATTGTTTAGTGTATATACTGTATATCATAATATATATCCTACTCCACCCTGCAGTGCAATTTCCAACCAATTTATAACAATTTCTTTATAACAATTTCTTTATAACAATTTCTCTAACAGTAATGATGGCTTATCGTAATGAATGCAGGGTAAGAATGTCATAACTGCCGGGATTAATGTATTAATGATTAATAATAACTCTTGAATCTTGAATCCATCTCGTCCTCATGGGACAGCGTTGCATTGTGTCCTATTAAACCCCCACCCAGGTGAGTCTGACTGACACGTCACGTGACTGCACTGACCCTAATTCTCACCTACATGAATATGTACTCACGCCAACGCTGAGCGCACGCGGTAACCTCTGCGTAAAGCGGTGCGCTCGTGATCCGGACAGCCTACAGCGCGTGCTAAACGTCTTCAAATCAACGACTCACGAGCCACGGGTCACGTCAAAAGTAGCAGATCTTTGCAACATTTCTCACCTGAGCGCGACATTTTTTTGTGTGTGCCTTAAGTGCCTTAACCTGGAGCGCGCGCTCTGTGTAATGAAGAGCCGGTTGGCTGTTGGCGGGGTGGACCGGACCTGAGCGGACTGACTCCGCACGCGCACACCGCTCGCTGCCAGTGAAGTTAACTGCCCGGTCCTAAATCAGGTCGCAAGCGCCTCGGTGTCTCCGGTGGCGTCTCCGTCCGGTTGCATTCCCCCTACACCAATCCGGCCGTGGAGAGCTGAGCGCGTGGCAGCATGGAGGAACTGGCGCGTGAGAGCATCCGCAACATCAGCCTGCTGTACAAACCGGCGCGAGGCACCGAAGCAGCACCGCGTCTCGGATCATTCGGTGCGGTTTTCATCATGCTGAAGTCTGCACTCGGAGCCGGACTCCTCAACTTCCCCTGGGCTTTCGAGAAGGCAGGAGGTGTGAGCAGAGCCGTCAGTGTAGAAATGGTAAGCTCAGGCTTCTCATTTCCTCCAAAGCAGAGTCCAAAACTCTTGTTAAATATGCATGAATATTCATAACTATGCAAATTTGTAAACGCCTCCGTGTCCTCCTGACAGCCTTAATTAGGCCTACTCAGACAATTTTACAGAAAGTTTACAGAATCAGAGTCATGATTTACAGAGGTATGATTTAGAGAGTGTGTGTGTGTGTGTGTACACTTTTCTCATTAGGGTGTAAATTGCATGCTGTTCTTCACATGCTATTACTAAGAAAGTAAGTGTGTGTGTGTGTGTGTGTGTGTGTGTGTGTGTGTGTCTGTCACAAGCTATCTACACCATATATAATAATCTATATGCAAAATAAACCATAAGAAAGAGAAGTGTGTTGTTGTTGTTGTTTATAATAAGAATGAAAATGTAATATCAATATAGATGCGTTTTTATGATATTGTAATCTAAAAAATAATTACATTACATTATAATTATATGGATTTTGTTTAGTTTTTTTATATAAGAAACTGATGCACACGCACTGTGCGGTCTGTAAACATTTACGTTCTCTAGTATCCAGTGGGGCAGTGGGCTCAGTGGTTAGTCTCTGTGTTACTGATCAGAAGGTCGTAAGTTCAAGCCCCAGCACTGCCAAGCTACCGCTGTTGGGCCCTTGAGCAAGGCCCTCAACTGCTCAGTCGTATAAATGAGATAAATGTAAGTCGCTCTGGATAAGGGCGTCTGCCAAATGCCATAAAATAAAAAATCCATGTTGAAACGATGTATTAATTTTATTTTAGTTTAATATTAGTAATCTTCATTAGTACGCAGCGTGGAGCGGAGGTTTGTGTATTGTGTATTAGCACTGAGTCAGGGTCAGGTCTTTTCTCCTTCTCAGGTGTCTCTGATATTCCTGATCAGCGGCCTGGTGATCCTCGGCTACGCCTCGTCTATCAGCCGGCAGAACACGTATCACGACGTGGTGAGAGAAGTGTGCGGCCGCAGGATCGGTTATCTCTGTGAGATCTGCTTCGTCTTTAACCTCTTCATGATCTCTGTGGCCTTCCTCGTGGTGGTGCAGGACCAGCTGGAGAAGTGTAAGTGAAGTGGGGGGAAAGTGTGTGTGCGTGTGTGCGTGTGTGTGTGTGCGTGTGTGTGTGTCTTTTTACTCCATATGAAAATCAGTGTAGAAGTGATGTGTCATTCACAAATGAGTCGACTCTTTGAGATGACTCTTTTTAGTTGAATGCCGAGAGCCTACTTGTATACATGTGCCATGTTTATTTTATTTTATTTATTTTTTACATCTTTATTTTTGTAAGCCAAAAAATAATAATAATAACAAGCACTAATCATAATATCGCAAACTTTGTCTGGTTTAGTAAAACAAACAAAAAAAGGGCAAGGAGTCATTCGGAAGCTTGAAAGAGTCAAGCCAAATGATCTGACTCATTATTTATGTGCATGTAATATCTTCCTTTATATTTTTCTTATGCTTACACAGAACCCTCATGTTTTAGTATCATTTAGTAACAATTTAGATCACAGATTTAGAAGTCTCCTCTGTAAAGGTGGTCTGTTTTTATTATTTCTGGCATCTTTCTAGTTACTGAAAAAAGAAATTCCTGGTACTAATAATATTTATACTGTATTAGTTACATAGTTTTGTAAAATTTTGTTGTTCTGCTTTTAATTTACAGTTGAGGTCATACGTTTACACACAGGTGCATCTCAAAAAATTTGAATATCGTGGGAAAAGTAATTTTTTTTCTGTAATTTCATTCAAAAAGTGGAACTTTCATATATTCTAGATTCATTACACATAATGTGAAATATTTCGAGCTTTTTTTTTTTTGTTTTAATCTCGAGGATTACGATTTACAGCTCACGGAAATCAAAAATCCAGTATCTCAAAATATTCGAATAAAGAATTTATAATACAGAAATGTGAGCTGTTTCCGTGAGCTGTAAGCCGTAATCATCGAGATTAAAACAAAAAAAAGGCTCGAAATATTTCACATTATGTGTAATGAATCTAGAATATATGAAAGTTCCACTTTCTGAATTAAAAAGGCTTCTGAAGGGCAGTACTAGATGTAAAAAATAAGATCTTTAAACAAAAGTAACAATTTACACTGATCTTCCTGTTCAAAAGTTTACACCCCCTGGATCTTAATGTATCGTGTTGCCTTCTTGAGCATCAGTGAACGTTTGCTCCTTTTGTAATAGTCGTGTACGAGTCCCTCGGTCGTCCTCGGTGTGAAAAGATGGATCTCAACATCATATAGTTACTGTTGGAAAGGGGTGCAAATACGCAGAAGATGATGGAAAAGTAAAGAATGTGCAGGACCTGGAGGATTTTTCTGAAGAACAGCGGGCGGTATATCTGCTCAAGACAAACAAGGGACTCATGAAGAACTCTCACAACACATAAAAACAGTCATTGATCATCCAGGTAATGACACAGGATTAAGAATCGAGCGTGTGTAAACTTTTGAACTGGTTCATTTGTGTAAATTCAGTTATTATTGCGTCTTGTGGACTATATGTAAACATCTGCTATGTGAAATAGTTTATTCAGGGCAGGACTAAATAAAAAATGCAATTTTAATGATTCCTCTTTTTATTATTATTATTATTATTATTATTATTTAGCAGATTCTGCAAGGGGTATGTAAATGTATGACCTCAACTATATCTGTTCACATCCTCTTCACCCAAATCAAATAAAGAAATGTGGTCAGGTCCACAAATTAGCAAATGATAAAGTGGAAATAAAAACAATTACATTTTCTGTCTTTTGTATAAACCTTCTAATCGTAGCTGATGGTCAAAAACAATTCCGTTGCCGGTTTCTAATCGTGTTAAAGAAGCGGATTAAAGTTGTATGTTTTAAAAGTTTCAGCGTTTCAGTTCGTTAATTTGCAATTGAATATCTTTGTGTGTGTTTAGTGTGTTTGTCCCTATATGAAATGGTGACAGGAGCGACGGTGATGGAACATCACTGGTATACAGATCAGAGCTTCACACTCTTCATCGTGTGCCTCGTCATCATCCTCCCTCTGTCCATCCCCAAAGAAATCAGCATCCAGAAATACACCAGGTATTCTATCAGAGGACATTCTGTGAATAAATGGTTCATCACGGCTGATTACAGTAGAAACACGTGTGTGTGTGTGTGTGTGTGTAAAATGCAGTGTATTAGGAACCCTGGCTGCTACGTACCTCGGCGTGGCTGTAATCGTTAAATATTACCTGAAAGAGGAGCACAACGCAGATCTCCGTCCTCAGTGCACAGGGTGAGTCTGTAAATGAGCCAAAGACAAGAAGGCTTATAAAATATCATTTTCATAAAAACTCCCTTAATAACTTTTTGTTTGTTTGTTTATTTATATTTGATGTTTAAAAAATCTGTATAGTTTCTTGTAGTCAGCAGTGAAATGGTTCTTCAGGAGTTCAGTGGATGATGAAGCTTCCGAAGGAAAACATCTACTTCGATAACACTTCGTTATGGTTTCTACATAGAACCTTTAAGTGACAACTGAAGAACCCTTAAAGGTTCTACATTTGTTTGACCCTCAGCTCCATCAACTTCGATTGTTTCAAAAGGAGTTTTTCGTTGTTACCTGAACGAGGTCTTTAACAGCGCAGATTGATAATAGCTCAAAATTACTCTTCACAGTAGATAGGTTTCATTATTCATACATGAGTTATGTAAGTGTGTGTGTTTGTGTGTGTGTGTGTGTGTGTGTATGATTATTTTCCTATTACAGCATGTCCCCATGTGTTTTATTCCTCTTTACCGACAATTTACCAACGATTATACCATTCTATTTATTAATGACTGACCCATGGCACATTGTAAAGGTTTATTGTGCTGATTTCCTGTGGTGAATGTGCTGTTACTATGGAAACGAAAAGAGCGCATTAATATACACCTGAGCTACTGTCAGAGCTGCTGTTCTAGACAACTAATCAACACCTTCTGACCAATCAGAAAGAGCGTTGTGGTGTGATATGAATTCATTCATTGCAAATCATTTCCGTTAAGGAATTAAAGGAGGTGATTAGACTGGGATTAAAAATGAAAACGTCTGCGTCTGTGCTGCAGGTTGGACTCGTGGGCCTCCATGTTCAGCGTCGTTCCCACCATCTGCTTCGGCTTCCAGGTGAGATCCTGTTTTATGTTTCACTGGAGATTATTTATTTACACTTTCTCCTGGATACAGCTACTTTTCATGGTGATATTTATGGTGTGTGTGTGTGTGTGTGTGTGTGTGTGGTTCAGTGCCATGAAGCCTGCATTGCTATTTATAGCAGCATGGAAAACAAAAAGATCAGTCACTGGGTCTTCATCTCTGTAGTGTCCATGATCTTCTGTCTGCTCATCTACACTCTCACAGGTGAGTCAGCTGTAATGCCATTTCTAATGTCACCTCTATCACCTGTAATATCACCTGTAATATCATCACTATGTCACTTGTGATATCAATGTAATGTCTCCTGTACTGTCATCTCTAATATCACCCGTTTTGTTACCTGTATTTTCACCTGTTATGTCGCATGTAATGTCTCCTATATCACCTGTTGTGTCACCTGTAAATAACACTGTTTTAGACGTTTAGAAGTTACTCTGAACATAATAACCGTCTCTTATCTGATGACAGGAGTGTTCGGTTTCCTCACATTTGGACAGGGCGTGGCATCAGATATTCTGATGTCATATCCTGGAAATGATGTGGCGATGATCATCGCCAGGCTGCTGTTTGGGATCTCCATCATCACAGTCTATCCCATAATACTTCTCCTGGGCAGGTGCATATACAATAAATGTATTTTCTCATCATGATCATGGTCTACCTTAAAATGCTATGAAATGTGCTGCAACACACACACACACACACACACACACACACCGTGTTCTTTCCTCAGGACTGTTATCCTGGCGTTGGTGCTGCGTTACCAGGAGCGACGCGCCATGGTTACGGTGGAGTTCGAGTGCCGTTGTCGAGTGCTTCTGACCATCCTGTGGATCGCCGTGACGCTTCTCATTGCTGTCTACGTTCCGGACATGAGTGACGTCATTAGTGTGATCGGAGGAATCAGTGCCTTCTTTATCTTCATTTTTCCTGGTGATATATTCACACACACACACACACACACACACACACACACACAAACAAATGGCAAGAAATACAAAGAAAATGGGAATAATGATAAATTGAAACTGTTCTCTTACAGGGCTGTGTCTCATTTTCGCCATGCAGACAGAACCATTAGATCACAGATTAAAGTGAGTGATGATTTTACATTACATACATTCCCATGTAGCTATTAGGGGATTCGTTTTTCCAGAAATAAACTCTGGTGTCGGTCAGAAGCAAACGTAATTCCCTGTTAATAGCACTGCATTTCACTTTCATCACTGCGTTGCAGTCATACCACAGTGAAATGCAATCGCTGTCCAATCACAGCCGTGAGTACTCAGGAGGCGTGGTTTCTGAAAGCTCTTACGTAACGAGCTCTCATCCTTTCCTTTTTCCTACTAAATTGAACCCTTATTCATTACACTTTCTCGCATTATTTCTAAAACATAATAAAACAGTTTGTATTAATTGATATGAATAAAATACTTACATCAATGAATCGGTGTAATGATGTAATCGAGCGTCTGTGCTGGCGTTCTTCGTATGGTTTCTCTTATCGAGTTTGAGTGGAGGATCGATGGAGGATAATATGCACCTCTGACACACATTCAGTGTGATTTGCTTTTCTGTCTGACCTGGAATCTCCTCTGTAAGCTCTAACCTTTTCTGTCACTATTAAACGTCGCTGTGTTTTTGTTTGTTTTTTTACAGGATGTTCCTGACAGGATGGGGCGTCATCACTGTTGTCGTTGGAGCCTTCATCTTTGGCCAGAGTACCACCATCGCTGTCATGGAGTTCACACATAAGGCTTGATCATCATCATCATCATCATTATATTATTATTATTTTATTAATTACATAAGAAAATAAATATAGACAGGGTTTATCTGATGCTGATGCTGGAGGAATTCGTCCTACTTACTTACCTCTATCATCCACATTTTTACTGTCTCTGAGTATAAATAATGAGCAGTTTAATCAGGAATACATTTAATTAAATTGTCTAACATGAGAATATATTTAGCTAGCTTTGGATTGAGTATTAATACGAGAGTTTAAATTAGCCCACTTTCAGATGTTTCCTTAAAAAAAAAAAAGAAGAAGAACATTTTAACTCACTGATTGAGGATAGTTTTTGATTGGATCCAGCAAAACGCTCAAAACATTTTAATTTTTTTTAAACTGTTGTTTTACATTACACAGTAAAAACCTGTGGTGAAAGGTTGCCATTTTGGAAGGTGGAATTCATTGTAATTGTAAATTGTGTTAGAATATTTTTGTCGATTGTCATTATCATTATTATTATTATTATTAATATTTATGCCATTGATATCGATACTGAATATAATAAAATAAAAGTTCTAAAATGTTTATACTGTGACAAATTTTTATCAAATGTGTGAAAGAAAAATAAAAAAGTATTTCCAGACCCATGCTGTTTTTTTTTAAAGCTGTTCTTGGTCAACTTGCTGGTCATCGTCTACGTTATTTCTTAAGTGTTATGAATATTCAACTCATGAAATCTTGCTGTCAAGTTTAATAAACAAGTCTCGAGACAATATGAAATTGTGTGATTGTTATTTATTTCAATTTGCGATTCTTTCACCTCGAACCTCAGGCTGTAAATCCGACACTATTTCATGACGATATGAATTAGTTTCTTTCTATTGGACAAACCATATCCACCATGTTTTTCACTGTTTATTCTGAAGTTTCCGCTCATACATCACCTGAGCTGAGTGCTGTCTGATTTTACATCGCAGACTGCAATTTATTTCCAGAATCTGTTTTTATAAAAAAAAAAATTGTAATATATAAACATACCACTGATGGCTTAAAAGTCACACATACTCATGTTTGTATTATATTCTTCATTGTTGTACATGTTAAAATACAAAATGTTTGCATTATAGCCTGAGGAAGAATCCAGAGAATAGCTGCAGTGTAAGTTATTATTGTAGATATAGTAAAAGTATAATATTATAT
>JANDJT010000002.1:673480-684486 GCA_024331685.1 Stegophilus panzeri
AAAGTCACTCAGATCCTTACACTTGCCCATTTTTCCTGCTTCCAGCACATCACCCTCGAGAACTGAACGCTCACTTGCTGCCTAATAAATATATCCCACACCTTTACAGGTGAAACTGTAACCAGATAATCATCGAGTTATTCATTTCACCTGTCAGTGGTTTTAATGTTATGGCTGATCGGTGTGTGTGTGTGGAGAGAGGAATTTCAGGAACGTGATGGAGGGATGAGGAACTGTACTGACACTGCTGTTTTTGTGTTGTTTGTCAGGGCATTTTTCTGGCTCGTGTCGCTGCTGCTGTCGTCGTTGGTGTGGTTCATCTCCGTACAGATCAGTAATAAAGACAGCGGCTCGCAGCAGAAAGGCCTGCTCGTGTTCGGAGTGCTGCTGTCCGTCCTGCTGCAGGAGCTCTTCAGATTCGCCTACTACAAACTCCTCAAGTGAGAATGAGCTTCAACTCTTACACACGCTTCACGCATCAGTAAAGACAGGAACGTTAACGTACTGTTTTAAACATCTTTTAAATAATAATCATCTGATGTGATTCACAGGAAAGCGAATGAAGGACTGCTGGCCATCAGCCAAGAGGAGACGATGCCCATCTCTGTTCGCCAGCTGGCTTATGGTATTACACCTCACTAACGTTGTACAGCAAAACTTTACACCCCAGCAGGCCGACACATCTTTAAACGACGCCTTAAACAATGTCCAGAAGCTACGAGCAAATTTTAAAGCGAACTGAATGATGACCACTTGACATGAAAAAGAGCAAATCAATTTTTCCAGCTCAGAATGATGATAAAAAATAATGTAATAAAATGCACAAGGTTGAAATAAAACATTTTTAAATGACCGATTCTGAGACATTAATCCATAAACGTAAAAGTATTATTACTCAGATGAGACCTCGCGTGTCTCCACGCCGCTTCCAGATCACATCCAAAGTCTGGAAACTTTCTTCGGTTATCTGGATTTCGAATCCGGACGCTTCATCAAACGACTCGTTTCAATGATTCATTCGAATCTAATGATTCGTTGACTAATCGGATATTAGGCTCATATCAATTTCCACGACTAAAGCCTGCAACTTCTGTTCACTCACCAAATCATTGAATCAAATCCTTTGAAAATATAAATACACAAAATGAGCATATGCAGATTAATAAATTATATTATTTCAGAATAAAATTAAATGTAAATGATAGGAAAACTGCTTTAAACACATTTATGTAAAGCTATAAGTAATCTGTAGTTCATAGCTCAGGTAAAGCAGTTCAGGTATTAAATATATATATTTATATTTTTTATAACTCTGAGTTATACATCTGCAGATTATTTTTGACAAAAATAGGTGTCAAAGTGAGCCACATGTAATAAGGAATACAGCTGAAACAGAGGGAATCAATTTAACTGACTCATGAGTCAAATTGAATCAAATGATTTGATTCAATGATTTGGTGAGTGAACAGAAGTTGCAGGCTTTAGTCATGGAAATTGATATGAGCCTAATGTCCGATTAGTCAACGAATCATTTGATTCGAACGAATCGTTTGAAACGAGTCGTTTGATGAAGCATCCGGATTCGAAATCCAGATAACCGAAGAAAGTTTCCAGTCCTTGGATGTGATCTGGAAGCGGCGTGGAGACACGCGAGGTCTCATCCGAGTAATAATACTTTTACGTTTATGTCTCAGAATCGGTTATTTAAAAATAACAGCTACAGATTAAAGCTGGTGTTTGTTTATTTTTATCACTCATATTGTTTGTGTTGCAGGTCTAACTGATTACAGGTTCAACAGAAGACAACATGACCGTTTGATTAATAGTTTAATTAGATTTTGAAGTGTGTGTGTGTGTTCAGTGTCTGGTCTGGGATTCGGATTGATGAGCGGCGCGTTCTCAGTGGTTAACATCCTGTCCAACTCTGTGGGTCCGGGTACCGTGGGCATTCACGGAGATTCACAACATTACTTCATTTCCTCAGGTGAATAACCTGTGTGTGTGTGTGTGTGTGTGTGTGTGTACGCGTTCATCTACGTTGTTTTGTGATGGCGTTTGCTCTCAGTGCAGATCTGCGGTGTGTTTGTGTTTCATTTCATCGTTTGGTTTGAAATTCTGTCATTTTCTTATCTTTTCTTCTCTGCAGCCTTCATGACTCTCGCTATAATCCTGCTGCACATGTTCTGGGGCGTCGTCTTCTTCGAGTCCTGTGAGCGTCGGAGGTGGTGGTCACTCGGAGCTGTGGTGTGCAGTCACCTGTTCGTGTCATGCTTGGTAAGAATCACACAGAGAGAGAGAGCGAGAGACAGAGACACTGAAATTACTGGTGCTTTGTTGTTACTAGACTACACAATGTTTACAATTACTTAGAAATGAAATAATTGGCCTATTAGTAGTTATAGGTTATTCATCCTTAAAGACCATGAGAGAGAGACGTTTCCTGATGTATCTGCTGCGTCTTTAATTCAGTGTCACATCTGTGTAAAAGCTCAGGATCTCCTTCACATGGTTTTTCCGTTCCAGACATTCGTGAACCCGCAGTACGAAGGCAGTCTGATCCCCACCTACATGGTCGTGTGCGTGATGGCTGGCTGGGCGTTCTCCTGCGCTGGTGGTTCTCTGAGGAACCTCAGGCTTTGTCTCACCTGCAGGGACAAAGACTTCCTCCTGGTCAACCACAGGCCGAGATAACGGATCCTCACGCTGTAAAGACTGGAGCGCAACCCGTTCACCCATCTTCAAATCCTAGACTCTTGTTAGATCGACGCGACGTGACGGGACGGGGTTTTCCTTTTTTTTTTGTATGTTGTATCTGTTTGCTTTTCTGTCCCTGAACCTCAACTCTGTGTGTGACAGAAAGACAGAGAATTGTAAAACTCTGTATTTTTTTTAAACAAACTTTACAGGCAGTTCCTGCTGGTTTTCTCTTGCGTGTTGATTCTGTTCTTCGTGCATTTCTTAACAAATCTAAAATGTCTTAAATCGGATTTACTGACGCGTCGGTTCTTCGGATGGATCCGGATTACGTCAGACGGCTCGACTTGTTTTGAGAACCACAGGAGAGACGGAAGCCTGATCAGAGCTAGGCTAATGTCAAAGCTACGGCAGCCTGGAGAGGACATTTTATGTACATGTAGTTCAATCAAACAAACATTAAAATGATGTAAAATAATAATCCGTATGCGATGACGCCAGAATACATCTCGCCTTGATATATGCTAACTCTTTACGTGAAACGATCTGTCTGTAAGAATTAACTCTACAACAAAGAAATGAACCAAAATAAGGAAGGCTTTAATTAAACCAGGGACTAATAATCACATGACCTCATGTGTTGAACTATGTATGTAAATGTGTGCGAGAAGCTCGTTTACACTGAACACCGCTCCTGATTACGTTCGAGTTTTTTAAAAAAACATTTTGAAGTCACATTCAGGATCCACGTGCGAAGAACAGAGGCTCGTGTTCCTCTAAAACCTGTCTTTTCTGTATTAATACTAATTTACTGTTTCCATTTGAAGTTGTATTTTTGCTGAAAGTTCCTATCAGAAGTGTGACTGATGAATGACTGCATTATTCTCTCATAGGAAGATCCTACTGTAACTACTGTAACCTCAGCTGCGGGGCAGAAAGCTGATCTCAGCGCTCTTTTTCTCTTTCTGAGTCTCACATGTTAAAGAAAAGCATCATTTCTTCAGGTTATAAACAAACAATTTTTACAGCAAACCTCGAATAGTATTTGACTGTCTAAATTTGATGCTCTGTTTAATGTTGAGGGGGGGAGAAAAAAGCAGATCCAAGTTTGAAGCTTTTAATTGTCTCATTGTTATGAAACGGGGTGGAGGCAATTCCAAAATTAAAATAAAATAAATATGAACTTAAAACAATTTCTGATGAAGCATTATACACAATCCTATACACCCTTTTATCAATTTCAGCTTTTTTTTTTTCTTTAAATCAAAGGAAAATGTTAATGCAGAAAAATCCTAAAAAGAAAGGGGGGGGGTAAGGGGCGGAGTCAGGAAGAATTGTGTGAGAGAAAACAACGTTTTCTAATTGATACTCTGGCCTCGGTTGTCTCCACCTGACTGCTTTAACTCTGACAGCTAGTAAATGAAGTGAAAATAAAAACAGTGGATTTTTGTGTCTGACGTTTAAAAAGAGCCGAGTCGGACTGCGGCGTGTCTTTGTGCGAGGAGGTTCGGGTCAGTAGTCGGTGTCCGAGCCCTCCGTGTTGTCCACGTTCCGAGACAGCATGTAGTTGTCCATGTCGATCGAACGACAGTTATTGATAGCATAGCGTAGCCGCTCCGCCATCACTGGTTGGCTGGAGTAGGGCGGGAGGCGGAGCTGGAAGAAACAGGTCTGCGACGTGGGAAGACTGTCGTATGGCTAGAGAGAGGGAATAAACAAACAGACTGAGAATATATTTGTGTGTGAGAGAGCAAGACTGTGTGTGTGTGTGTGTGTGTCTCTTACCCGGTCAACCTTCATGATCTGGAAGCGCTGCGAGATGTCGGCCGTGTTGGCGGGGAGGCGTGAGCGGCCGGAGACAAAGCGCATGAACAGCATGCGTTCCTCATTAGAGAACTCGTCGAGCGTCTGCCAGAACCACTGCACCAGCTGCTGCTGCTCCTCCACCTCCCGGTAACGCACCACCTTCTTCAGCACCTCCACGCTGATCTCCGCCAAACCGCACACCATCTGCTCCAACTGCCGAGCCGTGAGCAACGAGAGCAGAGGAACCGGCACGATCCACGACATGCCCTCCCGCACGGCCGCCACCTGACACACACCCCCCTTGGTTACAGGTTACGCTTTATACAAAATAATGAGCCTGACACAAAATTCTGGGATAGAAGATCAATCCAAAGAGAACATCCCCATGTGCTTAAAGTGGAACCGACATGACGGGAAGAGTCTCAGTATTTCACCAAATATAAAAGTCAGGGTGCCATTACTTCAACCTGCTAAATCAGTCCCTCCATGATAAACATTATCCAGCAGCTTCTATAAAACACGTGCACCGCAAAGAAAAATACCAGGAGACGAACCAAATTAAAATCAACTGAAACAATTGATTAGGAAAAGGGGTGGAGTTTAAAAAATAAATGTACTTCAGGCACTACATGAAACACACACACACCTGGCGGTCGAGCTCGTGTAGCCGGTACTCTATGGCACGTTCTACGTACTCCTTCCTGTTGGAGAAGGTCAGCGGGATGCTGTTTCCTCCCGGAATGATGGGCACCATTTTCCCATCAGCACTCTGACCCACAAACGAATCCAGAGGAATCATCTACAGAAAGAGCAAACATTTTTTTTTTTCTTTCTTCATTTTAAATCCAACATTACTCCCTAAGCGCTCGTATCTGGAATAAATATGACGAGTCGAATAAAACGAGTGCTTTAAGAGCATTGTTTAGAATCCCGGTGCGTTCGGATGCGGAACGCGAGCTAGCTCGTGTTCGCTAGTTTGCTTCAGAGTAGTACACAGCCTGTGTTCACCGCAAAACGCCAAACATATGATTACCACCTACGTTATAAAACTCTCAAGCTTGACGAGGCTCGACAAAACCATGCGGAAATCATTTTGTTGCACTTTCTTTCTTCACTTTCTAACCTTCTAGCCTTGGTGTCTGCCTGCACTTTACATTAATAACAGGAAATGAAGAAGAGTTAGCCTTTATCTTTCCCCATACATGTTCAATTTTAAATAAATTCAACGGAATCTAGGATGGTATGTAAATGTGGCACGTCTGCCACTAGGGGGCGGTGTACCTGTCACAGGTCACGTGAAATAAAACACAGACTTTATACTCGGCATGTTTTAGCTACAAATTTGCAAGCAGTCGAATATTCACGAGTGATCACATCTGTACGTGTGTGTGTGTGTGTGTGTGTGAGAACCTCGTGGAAGTTCTGCTCAGTGATGCTGCTGTCGTCCAGGTGCAGGATGCTGTTGAGCGTCTGGACGTACAGCAGGTCCACCTCCTCCAGGTCCTCCAGCGTCAGCGGGATGCAGCACAGCTGCTTCCACACCATCGGAGCCAGATGCAGGTCCAGAGGTTTCTTGGTGCGGATGGCCACGCCCATCAGGATGCCCAGGAACTTAAACTGCAGTAAATGCTCGTCCAGACACGCGGAGGGGTTCAGCAGGAACCTGAAGTTACACACACAAAAGAGCTTTCAACAGGCATTAATAAAATAAACTGTGACGTTGTTCTGCGTTACATGTACCTGTGAGAACGTTGCCATGGCGATATCGATTTTAACATTCTTTTAATTTATTTATTTATTTACATTTATTGATATTTATATATATGTGTATATATTTATTAGATCTTCCTGAACAACAAACTGGGAAGACTAATCACTTCATATCAACTTATTACTCATTTACTGGAGTATATTATTATTATTATTATTATTATTATTATTATTATTATTTACCTTACTTACATTCCTTTATAAATTACTTATACACTAAATTAACTGTTTAACTAACTTATGTACTTAAACTACTTAATTTACTGACTGATCTTACTTTATTTCAATTACTTAACTAGTTTACATATCTTACTTGTCTTATTTAATTTACTTATTTACTTACTTATTTTATTTAACTTACACTTTTGCATAACAATGAGCCTCATTTATCATCTTTTAGCAAAACCGTGTGTAAATTTTTATGTAAAACAACCCGAACTCAAAATTTAGAAAAGTGAAAATAGCTTCCCTGACGCAGGTCATTTGCATTTAGCGACGCCCACAAAACTCCATAAAAGGTAAAGTGCAGAGAGAGCTGGGAGCACGAAATGAGCGATCAGGGTAAAGGCTGAAAATCAGAAGTGGAAGTTATTTTCACTCACTTCTCTGCCAATAAAAATATTTAATAATACATAATATTAATATTAAGCGAGCACTAAATTTTGCGTCAGATGAGGCATTTGTTTACGGCGGACAGAAAGACAGACAGAAAGACAGACGGACGGACGGACACAGACCGGCCCGTCCTCTGTTTGTACTTTTCTCATAACCGAATGATTCGCTTTATTTGACGTTGTGTTAGCTCGCTTTCTTACGAATGTACGGATAAGTTTTTTTTAATTTACATTAACAGTGGTTTGCTAGTTAGTTAGCTAGTTAGCTAATGTTAGCATGGGTTATGGTTACGACATGAACATAAACAGTACTTCTCCTGACCGGTCTCTGTTGTAGCCCACTTCTGCTGTGGCATTAGGAGAAGGGATGAGCAGGTCCACTACTCCAGTCTCAAGTTCCTACACACACACACACACACACACACACACACACACATTTTGTGTTATGGTGATGTCTAGCTACGCATTTCATTTATTCCAGAAAGTTGAAGGTCATCACACCTGACACATTTCAGTAATCGTGTCGTCAAAAACTCCTCCTGCGTCGTCCGCTCCCTCTCCAACCAGCTTCACCTTCCACGCCCGGGACGGCAGCCTGAGATCAGACGCGTTCAGCTTCACTACCTGCCGAGCGATCTGCACGAAGATGGGCTTACACTTCCTCCCACTTCATAGGGGAGAGAGAGAGTGAGAGAGAGAGAGAGAGAGAGAGAGAGAGTGAGGGGGAGAGAGTGAGAGAGTGAGAGAGGGATGAGGAGAAGAATTTTAATGGATTTTTTTTTAGAATTTACATTTTACAGTTATAGATCCATTACTAAATGTCCCATGGCCATAAATAAATATACTGCACAGTGATAAATTCCCCAAACCGAACAACAGATACCCCCTTTGCTAAATGTTGCCAAACCCATGAATACCCCCTCTGACGGCTAAATTCCACAAAATTCCCCCCAACACAACAGTATAAGGTCAGGATAAGTTACTGACCGAGTGGAGATTCTCTTGACGGTGATCTGAGGGCCATAGTTCTTGCCCTGCACCATGGTCTTACCGATGGAGCGCACCATCGGGAGCATATACACACGTGGAGCCAGCAGAGGGCGCAGCTGCCCCTGTACGATACCCCATGTCCCGGGGTTATAACGCGACGTACAACTCTGAAACACACAACGTGCACCATACACACCACAGTGTGCAATATATTCATATTACTGCACTTATTATTGCATTGTGTGCAGTGATATTCCAAGAATGTTTCTGTACACAGTGCTGTGCATAAGTATTCACCCCCCCGGATCTTAAACTGAAATCTTTATAGTTTTATTTACCAAAAAAAAAAAAAAAGTATTTGCACCTTTTGTTTGTTTCTATGACTAATCTCTCCACCCGCTCACTGTTTAAAATCTTTTACACCGCACAAAATGTCTTCTTTGCAATTAAATATCTCAAATATAGTTAAATGTATCAAGTATTTCCAGTTAGATTACAATAAACTAAATATAAGCTTGTTAAACCTATTTCTAGATTTTTTTTTTTTTTTTTTTTACTCATTACAAATTTAAATAATCTAGTTCTGCTGGCAAATAAATAGTTTATCTAAATCTAAGCACCAGTTTCTAGAAAGAAACAAAATGAACTGCCCATAGAATAAAAAAATTTAAGCTTGTCTAAAGCAGGCTGAATAATCTTATATCTGATTTTAAAATAACCGCACAATAAAAAAATATTAGATAGATTTGCTCATATTCAAGTTAATTATTATGTTTATATACTTTCATTTGTAAAGGATTTGGCAAACTGTTGATTTCCCCCCCAAGTTTTGTGTAGATTCATGACACACAATTCCAATTAAGTCTATTTTAGTTCCAGATAGTAAGAGAGGAAAGCTCAATGAGGGGTAAATACTTATGCACACCACTGTGCAGGTGAGTGTGTGTGTACCTGGTTGTTAGGGCTGAGGTTTAACAGTCTCCAGGAGGAGTACATGAGGTCAGAGAAGTGGTAGAGCAGACGTAGCCGAGCTCTCAGCGCCTCCATGCTGACATCCCTCAGAGCGCCGTACTGCGGCGGAACACACACGGGCAGCCCCAGCTGCAGCGGCATGGACGAGCCTGCGCAAATCGCAACACGACGTTAGTTTAGACGCAACTATAGCACGCGCGTGCGTGCGTGCGTGCGTGCGTGCGTGTGTACCTGGTGCTCTGGGTGGCACTGACAGAGCAGTCCATGCGGCACTGTGGCAGCGTCCTGCCGAAATCTGCTGGATGTTTTTACCCTGCAAAGCTGTGATGAGAGTCGGCTCTCGTACGTGGTTGGTGTGGCCCAAACCGAGCTACAACACACACACACACACACACACCATCATAATTTAGGCAAACCATCTGGCGAGAAACAGAGCAATTGCAGGCCTTAGCCTATTTTTACGCTCACACTGTAACCATGACAACACTGATCAATCTTAGCTAGCATCATCAGTTATGTCCTTTCATTTTAGTTACGTATATCAGCAACGAAATATCTTTAATTCATTCTAAATCTCCTCGTATTCACTCACAAACTCATTTTTCCACCTTTCTCGCTTGCTCCCGAACTTCACGCCCGATCGGTCACGATTTGAGTAACCTTAATTTTTCGGCCACATTTCATGTAAAACGTGTGTTTACCTGCCCTTCAGAGTTGCTCCCCCAGGCGTAAACGTCTCCAGTAGAAGCCAGTGCGAGTGCATGCTCCGCCCCCACCGCGATGTCCTGGATAAACACGCCCACCAGGGCGGGAACCTGCTGCGGGCGGTTGTGATTGCGTGCGCGCCCCTCTGGCAGACCGATCAGGCGATCTACGACATTGTAACGTTAAAACAGAAATCACAAAAGCGTGCGAAGCAAAAAAAAAAAACATTTTTAGGAATGATGCAGCACGTTAAAATAAATATTAACGTGAACACGTGCGTGTACGTACCTTGTCCAAAAGTGTAAACATTTCCATCTGTGGTCAAAGCCACAGAGAACTGGGTTCCGCATGCCACCTTCTTAATCCCGATCCCGCACAGAACGTCCACTTTCTAGAAAACCAGAACGCACACGTCCTCCAGCATGACCCCGTGTACGATAAGGGAGTTTATCTCGCTCATTAAGATGATAAAATACGTTCACGACCGACTCGATTCACACTACGATTCGACTCAGAATCAATTCAATCATTCATGATTCAGTTCATGATGAGAGAACAACTGTTTATAGCTGCTATAACATGACACAAATGAAAACCCTCTTTCGCTGACATTCCACAACGTTAACTGTAACTATAAAGAGATAAAAAGTACAATGTACAATGTGTTTTTCTTTAAAGTCCCAAACCCCCCCCAAAAAAAAAATGTGTCTATAACAAATATGGGGGTTATTTATGGCTTTTTAAGCTCTTGAAGAAATGTGAGCAATCGCTTTCATACATTCCCTCTAACACACACACACACACACACACACACAAACAAACAAACCAGGAAGTGTACTTTTTTTTTTTTACTGTTTTTAACAGTTTCCTTTTACAATTCGGACCAGATCTTGATGCGGTCGTATCGTAGACCGTTGGCTTTGAAGTGAGCTCGATACCTGGGGTGAAGATTTAGCGGTCGAGTTTCCCAAACCGAGTTTTCCGTAATCTCCGTCTCCGAACGCCCAGACGGTCGATCCATCGGCTGACACCACCAATGTGTGGTTTAGTCCGCACGCCACCTAAATGCATAAATACACACACACACGCAAGCTCACACCATCACCTACTCAACTATTAGTGTGTGTGTGTGTGTGTGTGTGTGTGTGTGTGTGAGAGAGAGAGAGAGAGAGAGAGCGAGCGAGAGAGAGAGAGAGAGAGAGTGAGTGAGTGAGTGATTTGCTTACCTGGCCGATCTGTTGTCCCTCCAAAGCGATGACTCTTTCTGGAAGTTTCTTATTGGACGTGTTTCCCAGGCCGAGTCTGCCGTAGTCTCCATTCCCAAAGCAGAAGAGCTTACCGTCTGCCGTGACGACGGCCGAGTGTTTAAACCCACACGACATCTGTACACACACATTTTATTTGTTTGACCTCAGCATCACCTCCTGCAGTGTGTATATACACTATACTGTGTGT
>JANDJT010000002.1:687086-699282 GCA_024331685.1 Stegophilus panzeri
GTGGAGCAGTTCACGACCAAAACATCCTACAACCAGAAAGGCATTTAAAAAATACTGTTAAATTAAATCCTAATAACTGGACTTCATACTTCACATGAACATTTAATGTTTTTTATTTATTATTATTTTCAATTTGTTCTTAAAATATATTTACATCTATTAAACGTTAATAATGATTAATAAGCAGTTCGTTTTAATTCATTAATTGATTGACAGATTAATTAATCTTAATCTCACATTAATATCTGTGGCTGTAGTTTATTTGTTAAACTTATTATTAACTTATTATTTTAATTTAATCCAAGATAAATATAAAACTATTTTATAATAATTAAATTTATTTTAAAAGGATGTGTATTTATAGTAGTATATAATAATAATAATAATAATAATAATAATAATAATAATAATAATAATATACAGTCAATAAAATATATTTACCCCCCAAAAAAGTTAGTTTTCTGTTATATTTTCTCTTATTTAATATTAAGCTAATTAAATTAATGGAAAACCTTTTTTTTTCCCATTTCTACTTCATACTTGGGGGGGAAAACAAACAAACAAACAAAAAAACAAGTGGTTTTTTAAGTATTATTATGGTATCATGGCGTGTAACCTTTGAGCGGTTGGAACAGACGGCGACTCCGACATCCGGGATCCACACGGTGTTCTGGATCGCTCCTGAACCCGCAACCACTGTCTGTATCACAGAACCATCCTACACACACGCACACACACATTACTCATAGCACTGTACGTAGTGTTCAGATCGTGTGTGTGTGTGTGTGTGTGTGTTTTTACTTACTCGGAGAGACCAGATGTTCAGAAGACCACCAACACCACCGGACACCAGAGCGAGACCATCAGGACTGAACGCTATCGTCCTAACCGGAGTCATGTGACCTCGCAGCTGGAAGACACACACCGCCGCCTCGTGCCACTGTGGAGTAAACTGGAGATTACACCACACACACACACACACTTTACTCTAACAGCCTTAAACCATCAACACAACCATTAGATTTATTTTTGGTGACGATACGAAAAAAGCACTTCACATGACACACACACACACAGTAACCGTGACAACGCTCTTACCTCGCTATCGACTACCTTACTAGCCAATTAGAGGTAGCCGATTAGTGGATTAGTATCAGCTGACTAGCTAGCCTAGCATGCTCTGTAGATTAGAGTCATTGTTCTCAGTAAATCGGATGAAATGAAGATTGTTGAGGTTTTGTTTTTTTTGTCGTCGCCGTAACTAAAGCGGAAAATTAAGAGACTCTGAGCTGCTCGTGTGACGTGACTATTCAATTACAGTTAAAGTTCGTCTCAAATGTCACGCAACTTGCCATCTGATTGGTCGGGAAGTTAAAACAAACAAATAAATAAATAAATAAATAAAGCATTTGTCACTTTCTGAAGTCAAATTTTATTTCTTTATTAAGAAAGGGGGGAAAAAGCAGAACAGGTTTACTGTGTGAGCTCACCCTGGGTTTCGACTTGGAGTCTGTTTCCCACCATGCACCTGTGCTGGCTGAGCTGGACTGCGAGAATGCTGAGGGGTCCTGAGGCACAGTCCACACAGACACCAAGCCATTCTGACAACACCTGCAAAAAACACACACAGTTGTGTGTTTGTGTGCATGATGGGTAGTGTAGGAGAGAGAATTTGTGTGTGTGTGTGTGTGTGTGTGTGTGTGTGTGTGTGTATACACACGTGGCCATCATGTTCAGTGCTTTAGGTCCCTGTCCGGAGAGACCGCACCAGGCGACAGCGTTCACCACGCTCGGGTGAGCGATGCTCTGGAGACACGCCCAGCTCCGTCCGAGCCCCGCCCGAGACTCCGCCCACAGGCACGCCGTCTCTTCTTTGGCACAGCTTAATAAAATTTGCCCGCCTGGAGCCCAGCGCAGGGAGCTGATGCTTTCCTAAACACCGACAGAAGGATGAAATTCGTGAGGTTCTCAAACAAAATAAACAATAAACTCTCAAAATAATAATTATTATTATTAATAATAATAATAATAATAATAATTAAAATAATAATCGAAACAATTATGCAGAAGACATTATCAATATATCAAGAGATGGTTTAATGTTTTTAATCTGATAAGCTTTTGTTTCTCCTGATCGACATGTTACAAGTATTTTCTTTCTTACACAAAAAATACATTTGCCAAAAATTTGAAAAATATGACAAAAAAATATAAAAATGGCAAAAATGTCCAAATTCACACCTCAAATTCATATACGATTAGAAGCTGTTCCATTAATTTTGAAAAACCATTTACTGCAGTTTAATACTATTATTAATATTTATGAACTTATTTATTAATGTCTCTCCTTCCTCAGTGTGTGCGTGTGTGTGTGTCTAACCTTATGAGCATCGATGACGACCACGGATCCATTCTCCAGCGCTTCTTTACAGCCAATCAGAAGCTTTCCGTCAGCGTAGCCGACAGCAAACGGCCGATCCTCGCTGTACCACGCCATGTTCATCACAGCCACTGAAATACATAAATACAAACAAACAAAAACATGAAAAAAGAACAAATAATGTGTGTGTGAAACCTAATCAGTAAAGCCGTGGTTATTGGCGCCGTACTGTGTGCGTATAATACCGTCTTTCCTGTAGCAGTGCAGTAGTTCGGTTCTCTGCATGTTCGTGGCATCTAGAACTTCAAGCAGGCCCAGGGTTCCGTCTATGCGACCGACCAATAGGAGTTCTCGAGGCTCTCCGGGCCAGAGACACCCCGCCTCGTTCTGCGGCCATGCCAGCGATGACACCCAGTGAGGCTGCAGGTCCAACAAGCCCTTACCACCTAACACACACACACACACACACACACACACACACACACTATTAACTGTCTGTATATAACTGCACATGTACTGTCGAAAAGTATCGTTTCTATAGCAACAGCTCACTATTCATAAACAAGTTAAAAAATGTTTTCTGTAAGGAGACGTGAAGGAGTCTCCAGTATCGGCATAAAGCTGTTTTATTCCTCACTGCACATGCTTATGTAAGGATTTAAGGTTATTCTCCATTTCTCAACAGACTTAAAGGCTTATAAAAACTTCACAAAAGCATAAAAGTAGCTTTAAAAGTTTTATATCAATCCCTATGTTGCGCATTTAAAATAAATAAATAAATAAATAAAATGGCCTCACCGTTGAACTGCCAGATGTTAACCACCTTCTCCATGGCTGCTGCTAGAAACTTCCCGCTCGTGCTCCAGGCCACGGGCGCCAGGCTCGGTTCACCCGGAGAACCCAGTCCGCTAGAACACTCCTCAGGGGAACCGTCTCTGACAACACACCCACACAAAGCCATCGTCACACTCTTACACTACGTACACAACACTGAACTACGCAGAGGAAGGTGGCGAGAATCTGGTCAAGCTCAAGACAAAGCAGGAAGAACTCACGTTTTGTTAAAGACGCACGTCTGCTGCAGAGCGTACTGGTTCTTGTTCACGTTCCAGACTCGAACGGTTCCGTCACTCCCGCTGGTCGCCAAAAGACCTTTCTTATTACACCACCCACAGGACATCACCTACGGTCAATACAGAACACAGGCTTGAGTACTGAGAACCTTTTGACACTTCAAATTCGAAGTGTTAATACACACACACACACACACATACACACACATACAGACACATACATATACACACATATACACACATATACACACACATACACACACATACACACACAGTTGCTGAAAATGTTTCAACTGAAAATGCAACTTGTAATGATTTCTCCAGTTTCAAAATTATTCACCCCCCTGAACAGAATCCCTCACAACAGCACAAATATGCAAAACAGGTGTTGTCTCAAGCACACCTGATACTAAACTAATCAAGGGCTTCGTTAGCTGCACCAGGTGTTTTTCTTCACGCCACTTCCGAGGGTAACAAACGTGTGGTATAAGAGGAATAAAACGCATGCGGACGTGCTGTACGCGTTATAGGAAAATAACTATATATAATGAAGGATTTGGGACGTACTCTGCCCTGGTGAGCCTCCAGCTTGATAGTAGAACACTTGCGTAAGTCACCCGCCATGTCGGCGAAGGTCTGCGGTCGGCTCTGGTTGTCACGGTCGTGGGCAGCGAGAGTACGCACCAGCTGCTGCGCGGCCCACTGACGGTGCTGCGAGGAGAGGCGGGACGAGAGGCAGCACGCCGCCAGCGCATTGGCCAGCTCCAACGGGCCTAAAGCAGGGGGGGGGCAGGAAAGGTGGGCATAAAGAGAGGAAATTAACCCTGCAAGGATGCAACGGGGATGGATTTGAGAAAGAAAGAGAGAGAGAGAGACACACACACGGTGAGAGGAATGAAGCAAAGCCGTATCTACTGCTAAACGAGCTTCTGAACATCTGCTGTAAGGGCGGACGATATGACAAAAATATCGCATCACGATACACGAAGACGTCTCAACGTCAAAGAAAAAAATATCGTATAATATTTTAATTGTAATAGCAAATTTGAACACTATGGTCAGCCCTAATCTGCCTTAGGAACACGTATACAATTACAGAATATGATTATTTTTTAAAAAGAGTAAATAAAATAAATACATAGGTCTATAAATCTTAAAGACGTGTGTAAGAAAATATACGCAAGTAATTATTAATGAAGTATGTCACCAAAAATGAATAAAGTCACTGATCCAGTAGCAAAGGTACCAAGTGGAAATAAATGGGCATGGCTAACAGCATTACCGCTTACTGATTGGTCACACATACAGCAGCACACACGTGACTTCAGACAAACACCAAATAAAAAACAATACACTAAACAGGACTTAAACAAACTAATACTTCTGGATTTATAATGGCTGGTTTTATGAGTACTCGGTACCTTTTTGGTCCAGTTCTTGTTTATGTGCAGTGGAAAATCCGTCAGAGTGTGAAACTAACCTCTCTTCTCCAGTTCAGCCTTGTCATAACCGGGTCTCAGTCTCGCTCCTTTATCGGCTAACAGCGCCACCAGGGCCTGCGTCACTACGAAGTTTGGCGACGTGATGAGTTTGTTTTCCTCGGCCACGCCCCGCAGGAAACTGGGCAGGAACTTCCTCTGGATCGGATCGTCCACCGTGGTCAGGTTCATCCCTGTAGCTGCCGAAATCAGGTTCTACGTCGACGAGAGAGCGAGGAAGTCGAGCGGAGTTTGAGCAGCTGAGATTCAGTACGAGTACGGATAATAAATAAAGAGCACTCACCTGAGTGCACAGCTGGACGAGAAGCTTGGCGGCGTTGGGGCTGTTAGAGGCGAGGCAGCCCACCGCAGTGCTGAGGTAGGCCAGGCAGGAGATGGGTTTGGTGGGCTTGTTGGCTCCACGCGGACGCTCTAAAGCACCGGGGCCTGAGGAGAGACCGGTGGAGAGACCTGCGCGACCGGCCGCGGCCAAACACATCAAACGCACCAGGGTCCTAATGTCCGTCAGACCCAGGGACTCCAGTCCAGCGGCGAGACTGCAGCTGGAACCGCTGTGAGACGAAAAACATATCAAAAATCATAAGTCGGATAAAGGCGTCTGTTACATGCTGTAAACACACACACACACACACACACACACCTGACCGAGAGCAGAGACAGTGCTCTCATCACCATAGTTCTGGCCACCAGGACTTGAGCTGCTGCCGTGACTCTCCTCAAAGCCACCATACGATCAGCAGAACTCTGAAGCCCCGCCGCCTGCTCGCCCAAACACATGCGACCCGACGAGCTCTTATCCACCGAACTCTGGCAGCCTGCGAGTGACGCACGCAGATCAATCACACGCCAACATACACATCACGAGATCACCCATTTTACACTACTTCCTACATCTACACTACCGGCCAAAAGTGTAGACACACTCATTTATTTATTTATTTATTTATTTATTTTCCCACATTATGTTGTGATAAAAAATCCAAAATAAATCAGAATAATTTTATATTTTATCATATTCAAAGTAGACGCCCTTTTCACCTAGAATTTCCAGAAATGCATTCTTGGGGTTTTCTCAACCGATTTCTTGAGGAATTTCCCCGAGATGCTTTTTAAACAGTGTTAAACCTACGCTGGACGCTTATCTGCCTTTCGGAATATTTCACTCCGGAGTCGTCCGTTTAAAAAATATATTTTTTTTGCAAATAAAATGTTAGTTTTAGTTTTCTAATGAAAGAAACGAATACGTCGGTACGATTATACACACCTTCAGATCAAAAGGTTTTTAAGATCATGGGATACATTTCAGTCGAGTGTCTCCAAACTTTTGACAGATAGTGTACATACATTTTCTTCTTTCATCAAGTCTTATACTTCTACATTAATGGTTGAAAAATATAATAATTAAAATCAAAATTACTTTAATTAATTGCTTGAATAAAATGCTCATTAAGTAATTACTTAACTGTTTATAAATAATGAATCATTTCATATTATTCTTATTTTTTTTTCAATGATTAATATTTTAATCGCTACTTAAAATGTAATTTAACATCGTTATTAATTGATTAAAATTAAAATTCTGAAAAAAAGAAAGAAAAAAAAAAGAAAGAATTTAAAAAAAAAAAGTAGGCTGAAAACAACCGGACACGAGCGTTTAAACCCCTCAAACATCTGTCGGAAAATGTATTTTTTCTTTGTTGGATTTTTAAAAATTTCTCATCAACGCTCGACAGAACACCTGAGCAATTTAAAGAGTCTAACGAGTGAGGACGAGGGACCGTGTCGTAATCTTGCCTATCTGCAGGAGGGTCTCCTCCATGCTATTTGTAGCGGTAACCATGGCGACAGAGGCTCCCAGGGGGTCCGTGTCGGGGAAGTGAACGGCCTCGGGGACGGGTTTGCGTTCCGTGAGTCCCAGCGGCGCTGAAAGCAGCTCGAACTCCTCCTCGCCTGTCAGCTTCTCTGCCTGGTCCACGTCCAGCATGTCCCAGTCCTCTGTAAGACACACACACACACACACACACAGAGAGCAGAAGCTGTTTATCAGGCTATCTTAAGCAACTGAACGTGTTTACTATTAAAAATAAATATTCACTACCTTCATAGACACTGTCCTGTTTTCCCAGCAGGTCTGGAGCCTGGCCTTTATACCTGGAAAAATAAATAAATAAACATTATCTTAGTGAACTGTCCAAAAAAAAAAAAGGCACATATTTACCTGTGGGAGTAGGAGGAGTTTCCCTGAAGGACGTGGCTTAGAGACTAGTGATGGACACAGCGAGTAAAATACTACCAAAAATAAACAAACTGGAGAGGAGGGGGAAAAAAAAAAAAAAAAAAACGTCAAAGTAACCAACTAAAAATACAAAAACAAAATTGTTTCTAAAAGGAGTTATAAAAACGATACTTGCTGTTTCACCATGTTATAATACAGACGAGCGAGCCAATACTTTCAAGCATGCAGAGATTTAGACAGAATTGACACTGAAGATCCACTCTAAAGAACAATCTAGTCACAGACATTATCAGGATATTACCAGGACTGTCGTTATGTTCGACCAATCAGTGGTCGGCACATGTTTAAAGCTCCGCCCACACTTCTCTGTAATACTGACCTCTCCGGCACCGCTCCTTTGTGCTTGCTCTTCATGCCGAGGTACTTTTCCCTGCAGCTGCCACACAGCAGGTAATACGGGTTCCCGCTCCCACACTCGCCCCCAAACCAGCCGTCCACGTAGGACCCGTTGCTACGGTAACCCTGCCGATTGGCGCTCCGCCCGCACCCTGGATGACTCTTCTTCATGTGTTGGTTGAAGCTGGACACGTTGACGTCGCAGAGCTCACAGACCACCACCTCCTCACGTTCCTCTGACTCACACACGTGCTACACACACACACACACACACACACACACAGAAACGATAAGCACGAGAAGTGTCGCTGTCGTGATTCGACGCAGTGTTAGCGTTAGTGTGTTAGTAAAAACAGGAAGAGCTTATCTTTTCTCTTCTCATCGCTGCATGCAACAGTCTGCTGAAGTGTTAGTGTTTGTGAACAGAGGTGTGTGTGTGTGTGTGTGTGTGTGTGTGTGTGTGTCCTTGGTTAACAGGGTTAAGAGTGAGTAGGAAAGTAGCTGCAGCCCCAGGCCGCGGTCACACACACCCATGTTGGCCAGTCCAGTACCTCCGGAATCCACATTCCCAGGATGTCTGAGTCTGAAGCGAGCTCCTGTGTGAACATGGCCTCCATCGCCTCTTGGTCCAGCTCCAGCTCCAGCTCCTCGTCCAGGTTGAAGTCGTAAACTCCGCCCAGCGAGCCCGAGTCCTGCTGCACCCCTGACCCCTCCCTGCGCACCTGAGAGCGGTGGGCCTGCACCGAGTGGTAGAGTCCAGCTGCACATAACGACAACAGTGAACTCTCCTGACACAACGATACGCGTGTGTGTGTGCGTGCACGTGTGTGTGAAATACCTGCACGAGCCAGTAACGTGCGTGCTGCCAGATCAAAGCGATGCTTCCTACTTGCGGCTGAGCGCCCACGGGGGGTGTGTCCATTGGAGGCAGAGGCGAAGTCTTGATCCAATCCTTCCTGGCTGAGATCAGAGACGAGTGAGAGTGATTTGAAATGTAATATATTGTATTTAATACAACTCGAGATACACACACACACACACACACACACACACACCTCTCACTGAATCCCTCTTCCGGTTCTGCGGCGTCCGCGTTGGGAATCTCTCCAGGTGAGCGCAGGTAGCTCCTCTCCGCATTCTTGCCTCCTCCGGCCGCCCCCGAGTAGTCAGAAGACACGGTACGCTCCTCTGAGTCTTCGGTGCCCGGGTGCTCGATCATCCACATGGCCAGAACCGTGATGTTCTGGGCATCTGCCTCGCCTCGCGCACCTGGATAAAAAAAAAAGTTCAGGTTTGTTTGTTGTTTAACGCCATGCCAGCTTCTATGGTTATTTTCATGGCGAGAAATGTCTAAGGGACGCTATATAAGGTTTTTAACATGTATTTTTCCTAAAAAAGGTTTCTCAAAGGGTTAAGGCCAGTGCAGTCTAATAAAACATGTTTTAAGGATAATGGATTCTGGCAGAAGGTACATGTTGGTGAGTCTGGTGAGTGACCTATTCGACAGCGGGTGTAGACCATCTGGTTCCAGCAATTTGAAGACAGAGAAACATTTCTTTTGCCAACAATAGGACCGATTTCATGGAGTTTATTCATGGTGCATTGGTCCCACTCAGTTTACCATTTATTGTTAATATATGAGTTTATTATGGGTTTTAGGTCAATGGGAGGTATTGGACACTTTTTGAAATCCGCTGATAATGCTTCTTTTGCACAAGTGTCTGCTTCCTCATTTCCCAGGATTCCCGGTACCCAGCAGAAGTAGATATTAAAATTTTGGGCCTCCAGATCCAGCAAGTTGCAAAGAATCTTTACAAGCATTGGGTGATCATGTTTTAGGGATGACATTGCTTGAAGACATGACTTTGAGTATGTGATGTATCTTCAGAGGCTTCATTAAACCTTTCATAGCAAAGCATTTGAAAATGATGCCAGTTAACAAAAAGTTCAGGTAAACACACTGGGTTTTAAATAATACTTTGTGTGTGTGTGTGCGCGTGTACCTGTGGCTTCTAGAGCCTTCATGATCTGCCTGAGGGAGAACCCCATCTCGAGCAGGGGTACAGCGATGGCAGGGGGAGGAGGAGACGTGGAGAGACGGCTGCTGGGGTCCGAGAGCGCTGCACACAGTGAAATATAAATGTAAACCTACTGTGACACTCAACAGCGCCTCCTAGTGGATCTTAGGATCCGAGGAAAGCGCAATCTTATATTATATTTTATACATACACACACATATACATACATACATACATACATACATACATATATATATATATATATATATATATATATATATATATACACACACACACACACATACACACACACACACACAAACACACCTGTCCTGTTGGTAGTTCTGGCAGGCTGAGACTCAGGTGAGGTGAAACTCTGTCTCCGGCCGTGTTCTTCTGAAGGAGACGTGGGCAGGGACGAGACTGGAGGCGTCTGAGCTCGGCGAGCGGGCAGCAGCGTGGTCGTGGGGTAACTGGAGAACATCTGTCTACTCAGACACACACACACACACACACACACACACACGCACATCTAAATACCTACATACGTTTACTATAAATATGACACATCAGCACAGATAATCATGTATTTGTACACGTGTGTGTGTGTGTGTGTGTGTGAATACCTGAGCAAGCTAAGGGGCATAACTCCTGGTGATTCCGAAGCTGGCGCAGTCTCAGCATCGGTTATGGGTGTGGTTGCCGTGGTGACAGGTGTGGTTGCCGTGGTGGTGTCCTCTAGGGAGGAGCTCATAAACGAGGTGCTGCTGGAGGCGGAGGGTGAGGTGGTGACTGGCGTCTGGAACTGCTGCTCACCTTCCAGCTCCTCACACTCACCATCCGCTACACACACACACACACACACACACACACACACACAGATTCATCATCAAGCCAAATGATCCGAATCATTTTTACATTCATAGAAAATAGTGTGTGTGCGTGTGTTAGTGAGGCGCTCACATTGTTTGGCTCTCCCGCCTTCTTGCTCCTCCAGCACACTATTGACGACGAGTTTGTAGACCATGGCTTGCGCCCGCTCCAGCTCGGCCAATCCCAGCACGCGTTTAATGGGTGACCTCATCACGGCCCGCTTCACCATGTGCCTCATGAGGAACTGCAGCGCAGAGCGCATCTCCGCCTCCTCCTGCGAGACGCCGACACTCGGGCTGCCGCAGTCGGAGTTGTGGCCGCTGTCAGGCATCGCCTTGGGGATGAGCAGGAGCTCGGCGTACTTGCTGCAGCTCAGCAGGACGCTCAGGCTCTTCATGGCACCCAGGCAGAGGTAAGAGAGCTGCACGGCGTGGACCTCGGCCAGCACGGGGGCCTTCTGTGGCTCGGGGTGGGCGGCAGCGTGGGCGCGCACTTCATCCATGCTGTGAGAGACGCGCAGGTCGCCCGGCCCGTCTTCGGTCTCTGGCTCGTGAGGCTCGTGTCGGTGTCGGCGCTCGTGGCGGCGCGAGGAAGAAGAGGAGCAGGAGGAAGGCGAGAGCTTGGCGCCGTCGTCCTGCAGCGAAGCCAGAGCGGTGAGGTCCAGGAGCAGTGCGGCGGTCAGACCTCGGAAACGTGCCACGTCGAAGGGCAGCGGCTCGCACGGCTCCAGGTTATACAGCGGCGTGTCACTGGGTGACCAGAAAGCGGGGAAGCTTCAGTGAGGAGCGGACGTGAAAGAACACGAAGAGGTAGAGAAGACCAGAAGAAGCAGAGAGAGGTAGAGAAAGAAAGAGAGAGAGAGAGAGAGAGTGAGGGAGTGTGAGGTGAAGAGAACGTGTGAAGATATGAAGCTCATTAAAAAGTTTGAGAGAGTGGGAAAAAGTGTTAAAAGAGAGAGAGACAGACGGGAAGGAAGTAAAGGATGAAAAGATAAAGATACATAGAGAATGAGAGAGACAGAAAGAGACAAAGAGAGAGGCTGAGAGAGGGAGTGAGAAAAAGAGATAGAAAGAGAGAGAGAGAGAGAGAGAGAGCGCGCAAGAGAGAGAGAGACGGACAGACAGATAGGAAGGAAAAAGATGTAAAGGTTAACAGAGAGACAGACCAATAGAGATGGAGAAAGAGAGAGAGAGACAGAGAGAGAGAGAAGGGGAAAGAGAGGAGAGAGAAAAGAGAGAGAACAGAGAGAGGGAGAGAGACAGACAGAGAGAGAGACAGAGAGAGAGAAGAGAAAGGGAGAGCGAGAAAAACAGAGAGAGATGGGGAGAGAGAGAGAGAAGAGAGAGAGAAACAGACAGTAGAGAGAGTAGAGAGAGAAAGAAACAGACAGGAGAGAGAGTAGAGAGAGAGAAAGAAACAGACAGGAGAGAGAGTAGAGAGACAGGAGAGAGAGTAGAGAGAGAGAGAGAGAGAGAGAGAGTAGAGAGAGAAACAGAGAGAGAGAGAGAGAGGGAGGGAGAGAGAGTAGAGAGAGAGATGGGAGAGAGAGTAGAGAGAGAGATTAGAGAGAGAGATTAGAGAGAGAGGGAGAGAGAGTAGAGAGACAGGAGAGAGAGAGAGAGAGAGTAGAGAGAGAAACAGAGAGAGAGAGAGAGAGAGAGAGAGAGAGAGAGTAGAGAGAGAGATGGGAGAGAGAGAAGAGAGAGAGAGAAGAGAGAGAG
>JANDJT010000002.1:708384-720339 GCA_024331685.1 Stegophilus panzeri
TATACCTAGCTGTCTGTCTGTGTGTGTGTGTGTGTATACCTAGCTGTCTGTCTGTGTGTGTGTGTGTGTGTGTGTGTGTATACCTAGCTGTCTGTCTGTGTGTGCGTGTGTGTATACCTAGCTGTCTGTCTGTGTGTGTGTGTGTGTATACCTAGCTGTCTGTCTGTGTGTGTGTGTGTGTATACCTAGCTGTCTGTCTGTGTGTGTGTGTGTGTGTGTGTGTATACCTAGCTGTCTGTCTGTGTGTATACCTAGCTGTCTGTCTGTATGTGTGTGTGTGTATACCTAGCTGTCTGTCTGTACGTGTGTGTGTGTGTGTGTGTATACCTAGCTGTGGTATGTCTGTCTCTAGGCCGTTGCTGAACAGTGGGGTTTTCAGCCAGTAGGCTGTGTGCTGTTCCTCCAGCGAAGGGGCGGAGCCTTGCAGCATTCCCCCCAGGCAGCGGCCAATCAGCAAAGCCACTGTGCGCTCCAGATCCACGAGCCACACCCAGGACTGCGCAGGACCGGACACACCCCCCGGCTCCGCCAGCTCTGAGATTCCTGCCACCAATCACAGAGGCCGAGAGATTCAACTGAGCCATCGAGAGACTCCTCACACGCTACACCAAACACACCGAAATGTAAAAAAGGCAGAAAGGTTTTTACTCAGACTTTTATTTTGGAATTTTACCCTGAACTGGCCACTGCAGCTCCTGGTCCTCTAACGGCGCGGCGGCCGGCAGGAGTCTGTTCAGGCGGTCTAACGGAGGCAGAAGGTCTAACAGGAAGCTCAGCAGGGGACGAGCCACCCACACGGGCAATAACAGCAGAGACGTCATGATCTGACACAGCATGCTTCCTGCCGCAGACACATACATCACATCTACCACACACACACACACACACACCAGGGTGTTAAAATAACATACGTCTGTTTTATGTTCTCGTGTGCGTTTGTGTGCACACATACCTCGTAGTTTCTCACGCACGCTGCCGTTTCCAGAACTCTCCTTCAGAAGCACGGCAGAGCGAGTGAAAATATCTGTGGCATGAGGCAGCAAAAGCTGCAGATGTTTATGGAGAAGGGCCACACTGCTGGAGTCCTACACACACACACACACACACACACACAATGTAATCAAATCAGTCAGTGTGGCAGACATCATGCAATCACAATGCTTTCCCTTTGTGAATATCTTGCACTCTGTGTGTGTGTGTGTGTGTGTGTGAGTGAGAGAGTGAGAGAGAGAGAGAGAGAGAGAGAGAGAGAGAGAGAGTGTACCTCTGTGACAGGGTTCATGTGGCAGAAGGCCAGCAGTTGTTTCTGTAGAGAACAGAGGAGCTCATGGAGGTGAGCAGGCTGACTGTTATCAGATGAAGATGTTCCCTGTAAATGCTTATCACTGTTCTTCTCCAACTCCCCAAACGCCTGATCCTGTAAACACACACACACACACACAGATACTCTTAACATGACGGTGTGGACTCAGCAGGTGCAGTAAGAGAGTGTAAAGCTTCACCTGATGTGCTGCATACTCACGGTGTAGAAGCCCAGGTTCCGGAGTAGAGTCTTCATGAGGATCTCAGCGAGGTGTGTGTCGGGGTGTGTGTCCGGTGTGTGTATGGGGTCTGAGGACAGCGTGAGGGACTCAGAGACATCTGGAGGAGAACTGTAGCCCAGCAGAGAAGCCACGTGGGTGTGATCCTGGAGACTGGTTAGAATGATGTCCAGCTGCATCCTCTGTAACACAGAGACGCACGTTAACATGCATTAACACACACACACACACACACACACACACACACACACACACACACAGCACCTCACCTGTCCTTTAGAGAGGCTCTCCCAGCGGTCAGGTCCTTGAGGAAGGAGTGAGTGCAGAAGCTCCATTCGTTCCCTCAGAGGTGGCAGCAACATGGTGGCACCTACAGACAGAGTCTCAATGACCGCCTGAAAAACACACACACACACACACACACACACTCTTCAGTAAAAATGTGAAGGCTCCAAAATCGATCAAAAAGTACATGTAGAAACAGTCACACACCTCCTGAATCTCATCAGGCACCGACGCGTCCATCAGTCTAAACAACAGGTTGCGAAGAGGCCGAGCCTGTCGTCCTAGGATACTGGTGGCCACGCCCCCTGCCAGCGCCAGAGCCAGATGATTGGATAAGAGCTTCAGGCAGAGTTTCAGGAAGTTGTGGTGCTCTCTGTGGCACAGACAAGCCGGAAACAAACGTGTGACAACCATGCACGGTAAAAATAATAATAATAATAAGAAGAAGAATGATCACTAGGTGAGATAACGCCTGTTTATAGCCGCTATAACGTAAGTGAGAACAGGAACTAACAGAAATTGTTTGACGAACGTAACCGTAAACGGGTTTGACGTACTTGGAGGAAGGGAAGGGCAGCGGAGGGACTTTGTTATTGATGCCGTCACAATATCTCTCCAGGAACGAACGCAGATGGGCAAAAGTGCTCTCCTCTAGATCCACGCAGTACGGCCTGTGCCATGCCACCACTTGCCTGCTCACATAAACACACACACACAGACACACACAAACAAGAGCACTTCTCTTAATAACACAACACATAACATTCGTGATGCACCGAAAGGAAAATTCTGGGCCAAAAACCGAAACCAAAAATAAAAATAAATTTTAAAAAATGTAAAAAATTTTTTGTATAATTGTTTTAACATTAGACTTTTTTAATTCATCTCACGAATTTAATGAATCTGAATTTTAAAAACTACAAACCAATAAAATCATCACATTTTTATTGAAATTAACACACCAGAACAAAAACAATATCACATACATTATTCTTCATTCAGTTCTGTAACAATCAAATTTAACAGATTTTTTTTTTATCCAATTATCCGAATAATGTAACGTTAGCTATCACGATATGCAAAACAGCAGTCAAGTAATGAGCTTAGCAGCTCTAGCCTAGCATCTTGCGAATACAAATAGTTTAAATATGCTACACGATTATTTTAACGAAAACAACAGGCGGAACACAGAAAGTCAGAGGGCCTCTATTCTGTTGTTGTTGTTGTTGTTGTTGTTGTGCTGTACTCGATGCTTCGGCACCGTACCCTCTCTTGAAGTTTCTCGGGAACAAACACCGCAGATGGCAAATTTGCTGACCTTATCAGAAACTCTGAAGTATTTCCAAACCACTGTCATGATCGCTGTGATAACTGTCTGCTAGATGGAAAGTGAAATCTGAGCACCGAGGGGCGGGGCGGGATATATTTTCGGCTCTAGTTTCTGCCTTTTTTCGGTGGCTGAAATTTCGGTGCATCCCTATATAAGCATCAGAATCTATAAACGCACACAATGACATCAGAAGAGCTGCAACTAACGATTATCTTGATAATGGATTCATCTTATTGACTGAATATTTATCTAAAAACTATTTTAATCGACAGTACCGCTGAACTCAACCTTAACTAGGCTTAATTAAATAACAAGTCACTAACTAACTAACTAACGATGTATATCTTTTACTGCTGTTTATCACTTTTTATTTTAAATCACTTATAGCACTTTTTGTCTAAAAGAAAGAAAAAAAATATATATATATGCCTTAGCTGTATTTCAAGCCAAATAGCAAAATAAAATATGAGCAATAAATATCAGGTGTCTGTATCACTAACTGAAACTCTCTGATGGTAAATTCATTTTGCTTGCCGTGTGTGTGTGTGTGAGAGAGAGAGAGAGAGAGAGAGAAGTGATTCATTTTCATCGTATGGAATCGACTCCAAAGGAATCCGTGAGTCGACGTCGATGTGAACCCGAGAGCAGGACTGAGACTTGAGTTAACACACAAGCCGTATTAAAAATATGTATATCGTGTATGCTAAGAAGACACAATAATTTAGCACTACTAGGTTGGAAAAATTGTTTAACTTCTTACAAGCTAACTGATTCACCTAACTTCTCAGCTCGCTGACGAACACGGCATGGCCCGAGTTGTGTTTTGAAGTAAGTGAGACAGCATTCGATTAACGCGTCGAGGTGAACTCATCCATTCGAGACCCTAGACGTCGATGATGCGAATGATGCTAACCTGTCTCGGGGGAGGGCGGTCCAGGCCAGGCTGTGGGAGGTGCCTGCGGAAATCTGCTGAATGGCCACTCCGTCTAAACCAATCACCTTCTTGGGTTTGGTGATGGGACCGGTCGAGTTCCCTTGACCGCACTGACCCATTGAGTTATTTCCCCAGGCGTAAACTTCATTATCTACAAAATGTGCAGGAAGAAGAAGAACAATAAGCATAAGAATAACACTTTGACTTCAGTCAGAAATATCCGTCAAAACAGACAAGCTACAATCGTACACCTTCAGAGTGTGTGTGTGTGTGTGTGTGTGTGTGTGTGGTATTTTACCATGTGATAAAGCCAGGCAGTGACTGTCTCCTATAGAGATGTCTACAATGCGGGTGGTGGCCAGTTCCTCGATCAGCTTGGGTCGGAGAGCGGTGGCTTCGGAGGATCCGCAGCCCAGACAGGCACCACAACCCCACGCGTACACCTGAGAAACGAGCGCAACACACACACACACACACACTCAGCTCCCGAAAACGTCTGACGATACGCTTCTCTAACGTTCGTTCACTTCTCTTCCTACCTGTCCGGTAGAGGTGAGAGCCAGAGAAGACTGGCTTCCGGCGCACACTTTACGGATGAACATTCCCTGTAGAGCCTCCACTACTTTGGGTTTGTAGACGCGGTTGGTGTCGCCGTGCCCGAGCTTACCTGTCAGACAGAACGACAACACAACACAACGCCACACCTCAATACACTGTCTGAGATATGGCTCGTCTGCCAAAAAGGTTCATTATCAGAGGGACAAATCATCTCGGTCTCAACAATACGTGGATAACATCTCCTGGAGTGACATTTAATCCGTATAAAACGTCTGAGCTGATATCGGTCGAGGTTCGCTTTGACTCCGAGGAACCCCAAGCGCTTCACTGTCTTTGTCACTGCTACGCTGCAGTAAAGGTATTCTCCACCGAGAGTAGAGATTGACCGATATGGATTTTTTATAACCGATACCGATACCAATTATCTGTATGTTTATGTGCCCAATAACATATTTATTTATAGATTTACTTCTGTTTTTGACACAATGAGAACACCACTGAACTGAATAAACTATAACTATAACTATTTCACTTCCTCCTCGCATACAAAACAACACAACTCTTATTTATACACCAATACATAGAGAGAGGAATCTGAAAGAATGCAAAAAAAAATAAAAAAAGTGTACTGGTACTAAAGTGTTTTTTGTTTTTTTAAATAAAAGCGTTGATGAGGTAAACAGATCACGTGACTCCGTGGGTTCGTCTCCATTTCTTAGCGCCAAGCTGCTTAAACAGCACATCAAGCGTTTATGTAACTCATCTAATTTGTGCGTTAATGACTGTTATGTTAAATAAAGTTGATTAATTAAAGCAAAGCAAGTACTCTTTACCGTCTCTCCTCAGATCCAGTGCTGCAATGGCGGTCCTGCGCGCAATTCTCAAAACGCCCACAAGATGACGCCATTTATCGGTGGATCCGATATAACAAAACCGATATCCGATTACTGAAAAACGCTTAAATATCGGGGAAACCGATTATGGGTCGATCTCTAATCGAGATCTTCGACATCCATATAATTTCTTTCTGACAAATTACACTTAGAACAGGGGTTACAAAACGAGGGGTCACGACCTCATCTCACCTATTTTGTCAGGTCGCTAAGAGTCACGTGGTAAAAAGAGTGTACGTGCTATTTCAGTCTCTTTCGCTATAGCTACTTTTCTTTCTCTAAATTTCTCGGCTAGTTCTGCGTCAACACTGCGTCGAGTGACTCTGAACCAGCGGAAGAAAGGAATTCAGGAAAACAAACCAGAAAATACGCTTTATTGACGGTGGTGTTACGAGATCTAGGTTTTGCGGTGAATAAAATCCAAAATGCTTCAAGTAGAGCAGAGATTTGTTCAAACGTAAAAACACAACATGGCGAAAACGACTTCAAACGCACGCGACTCACCGTTGTCTCCGCCTCCGAAGGACCAGACGGTGCGTCCGTCTTTGGAGAGCGCGATGGTGTGAGAACTGCCGCAGGACACCTCGCCTACGTTGCTGATGTCTTTCACGAGCATGGGGATGTTACGGCTGTTGCTATCACCGTGGCCTGAGAACGACACACGATGACACGTTTTTACCCTTCACGTTTAGCTGTAGAACTCGTCCAGTAATACAGCAACGCAATACCGGAAACATAAACGTAAAAAAAACAAAACGTGTAAACGTACCCAGTCTTCCAAAGTCACCTTCTCCCCACGTGTACAGCTCTCCATCCTCACTGACCGCTGCACTGTGCCTGTAGCCAGCCGACACCGACACCACCACCTACACACACACACACACACCATTTAGCTCAGATTAAAGTAACACAATAGTGTGTTTTCACTCTGATCTCTCACCATAGTGTCTGTAATGTCTGTCAGATTAATATTTCTCCCGTCTGAACTGACATGCTGGTAAAGACTGCGTTATATCCTGTAGGAAAACTGTAGGTTTCATGCTTAAAAACAGACGAAGTTTAAAGGGGCGTGTCAGAGGGCGTGTCAAATTGAAGCGCTTTACTTGTACTAGCAGGTTAATTAACTCTCCCAAACGCTTCCTATACACGTACGAGATTAATCAGACGTTTACACAACAAAATGCCGCGAAGTAAATATGAACTAGAACTAGTTATCGTGACAGGCCTAGCTCTGAGCACATGTGATGATCATCGTGTGACGTGCTAATGATTAACTGGCCACGCCCGGTACTATAAGCGTTTATAATAAAGCTCAAAAACTATTTGTTTTTATTAAAACAAGACGTTTTGGGGTTGTTTTTTTTTTAGCACTCATGACACTTGAAGACTCGTTGAAGTCGCACCTAGGAGTCGTTTTGAGTGATTCGAGTGTACTGAAATGTGGCGTGCTCGGTACCTTCCCCTGCAGGGGTCCCTGTATGAGTTTGGGGTATTTCTGAGTAGAGCTGTTGCCGTGCCCCAGTTTGCCGTAATCTCCGTCGCCCCAACTGAACACTTCTCCTTCGCTGGTGAATGCAAGCGTGTGGCCGTCCGAGCCCTTGGACGAGGAAACCTTCTTGATGGCACGGTGAGGTTCGAAGGTCAGCTTCTTAAGTGTGGACTGGTTGTTGGAGTCGCCCAGACCCAGACGGCCGTAGCTTCCCTTTCCACAAGCCCGGACGGAGCCGTCGGACGAGATGACGAACGTGCAATATTGACCGGCTTCGATCTGGAATTGGAAACACCGACTAAACGATTCTGATCGGATTGGCGCGTCGAGACATTAACGCGTTAGCGCGTTTCTTACCGTCTGTGCGTCGCTGAAGCTGGCGGCGAGTTTGGGCTGAAGGATTTTCTCCTGCGTTCCCTCCACGAGCTGGTGGCTGCTGTTGCTGCCCCACACGTATACCTCGCACGTCTCGGACACCATGGCCGCCTCGCCCGTCTGGATGCTGTCCGGACTCGCGCACGTCCTTGAGTAATCCGACGCCATGCGACAGACCTGCAACGTCGCCATCGGTAACAGTGTAAACCATGAAATTACTCCATTCCTAATTTTTTTACAAACTTTTTTTTTTTTTTTTTACCTCTTCCAACAGACAGAGCGCTGCTTCATACAGGGAGCACAGACCGTCTGGGGTCCGCGTCGGCTCTCTCCACTGACTCCTGTCTGCAGACGAACCCTGAACATACACACATTATATATATGTTTGTTTTTTTTTTCAAACAAACAAAAACAGTTTCCTGGAATTTCTCGCTAACACTACTCTTGATGGAAGTTGTTTAAATAACTCCTTTTTAAACTGTTATTTCTAAAGCACATGCTCCTGTCACCAAATGATAATAAAACACAATAAAAATTTAAAAGTCTAATCATGCCAAATTAAACGTAAATAACTTGTAGAAGTATCTGCATCAGTAAAAAAAAAAAAACATTTTCTAAAACGTGTCCATATTCGGTCGTGTTTATAAAAACAGATACATGAACAACGCCGCGATGTACAAAAGGACGCAGCGCGAAACGTTTTTCTTTTAAAAGCACGTAAAATTATTTCCCGCGGCTCTAACGCACACCTTAATTAAACCGGTACGCTCTGACGCACTTTTCCTGACGGATGTTTAATTACATAATTATAATTCACTCATTCCGTTCTGTGTTTTGTTTGTCTTATTGCCTTCTTCATTCGCTGTTGTGACGTCCAAGAGACGCACGTGAAGGACGTACCAACGATCGTCTCATCTGCATGAGGATGTTCATGAAGCAGTCGTATCCCATCAGGCCTTCCTGGTTCTGGGTCTGGATCTGGTTCTGCTCCAGGTTGCTGACTCCAGCCGAGGCGGCCAGCGCCATCTCCACCCACTCCAGCAGATAACGCAGTGATCCTCTCTGTGCCGCTAAACCCAGGAGGAGCTCGCAGGCCAGCCTCCGCCCCACCACGTCCGCGCCGGACTGGCAGGCAATCACGCCCTTCAGGAAGGCGGTGACCTGCACCAGGCAGTCTAAGCCCATGGGCGGGATCTTGCTCTCGTTGGCTAGCGATAACGGCGGCAGCGAGCCCACCACCTCGATCGCCGTGGTGATGACGTCGTTGCAGAGGCTGAGGCCGGGCGTGGCGGTGGGAAGGGCCCAGCTCTGACGCAGCAGCGCGAAGAGTAAGCTCAGACCCGTGCGTACGCCCATCTCGATTAGCGCGTCCGTACTCGAGCGCGGCCGCTCGCTCGCCGCCTGCAGCTCGGACGAGTTCAGCGCACTCTCGCCCGAGTGCTGCTGCTGCTTGGCCTTGCCCTTGTCGTGGTACTTGCTCGAGAGAGCGTAAAAGATGCGCTGCAGCACCAGAAGGCGTTTGCGCAGAGCGCTCGCGAAAGGAGAGTCCGAGCACACGGTTTTGGCCAAAGCCAGCTGACTGGCCAGCAGCGCGTCCAGGTAATGCTCCTGTTCATCACGCGACAGGCACTCGCGCTCGAAGTCGGGCAGCTGGGGGCCTTTGAGGCACAGAACCTGCTGAGGAAGCAGCACCACCTCTTTATTAATCAGGAGCTTGGAGTAGAGAAGAGCCACGCCCTCTCGTGTGGAGATGGACTCGCTGTCCTCCGAGATCCAAGAGCTGTTCAGATGCTCCAACCATTTCAGCTTCACCGGCGGAATCATCGCAGCCATGACGCTGCCTCATTCGTTCATTCACACGCCGTCTCACCTGAGGGCAAAAAAAAATAAATAAATAAATAAATAAATAAAAATACACAATCCATTTTATTCCTTTATACGATTACTTTTTGTCCGTTTGTAGTTATATTTAATGTTGTGGAACTTCTGGGAAACATTTACACACTCGTTCCCTCACCAGCCTCTTTGTATGTTGTTTAATTTATTTTCCACCCCACCCCCATCAGCCTTTTTCTTTTTTAAATTATTAATGATTTAAAAACACATTAGTGATGCTTTAACGGATCAGACGTGGGACTACGAGTTGGATTTCTGCGCCGATATTGGCCTGGATTCCAGGATTTGACCCTCCGGGTTTATTCCGTGCCGTGGACGTGGGGGACGTTAACGGACACGACGCAGGCGTGAGAACAGAAAATAACCCGTCCTAAATCACATCACCATCAACACAAACACAAACAAAACGAACAAGAACACAAACGAAAACATGAAGACGGTGTGCAGGTACAAACATTAAATGGTAAATGGCGTGCTTATATAGCGCTTTTATCCAAAGCGCTTTACACTGGTTCTCATTCACCCATTCACACACACACACACACACACACACACACACACACACACCAACGGTAGCAGAGCTGACATGCAAGGTGCTAACTTGCCATCGGGAGCAACTTGGGGTTCAGTGTCTCGCCCAAGAACACTTCGGTATGTGGAGTCACGTGGGCCGGGAATCGAACCGCCAACCCTACGATTAGTGGTGCGTGAGATTAAAACGTGTCCCGTGGTAAATGTAGTGATGTAGCTGAGGTGGAGGAACTGTGACGAATCTGACATTTCCACAGCTGACGTGTTGTTATGCTGCAGGTCATGTTTAAGTTTATTAATAAACTTCCTGTTTAGGCCACGCCCACTCCTACTCCTGCTTTTACTTCCACACAGAGACGGCGTGTTCGCACCACACCACCTAGCGTGTACACAGCTATAAAACCAAGTAAACATCCACCGCCGAGTAAACAACCGATACGCTGAACAACCGTGCATCATGTAGGGCTGAGTGCAAAAGTTTGTGCATCCCTTGCTTCTCAATTAATTGTTATTTATAACAAGAAGTGTTTCACACAAACATCCTTTGTTACTACAAACAAAACAAAGGGTTAAACAGAGCCGGTTATGGAATTAATCGAGAAAAGAGTGGATTAATATCAGTTGAAAAATCTGTAAAGGTGATAAATATGATCTAGTAACTATAATAAACAACATCTTTATTTTTTTTACCTTTCACTTCCTCTACATTACAGCGATGAACCAATCATTTTTATTGCAATTTCAATTAAAAGTAATCCTTAATTAACTAGTTGTACGTTATAATAAATAATTTCCTGTTTAGGATTAAGGGTTATTGATTCATAATGAATTAACTGACTTGACGCATAAGATCAATTAATAAGTGAAGTAATTAATATATCTCGTTAGAACACCTATTATTGACAACATATTATATTAGCATGGAAATATTACAAACACGGTGCATTACAGATAAAAACGACAACATGAACAAGGCTTTATGTTTGTATATTTAAAGCAAAATAAAAAATAAAATGCACTGACAAGGCACAATTATTTACCAGACGTTGCTGGAAATCTTGCTAGCATGTTAGCAAGGCAGGCTACCAGGGTTAGCTGGTTAAAGTTAGCCATGAAACGAACAAATATAACTGTTAAATGTGTTGACTTGGTGAAACTGAGTTGTGTTTCGATAAAGATGAAATGTTGTTGGTTTTATTAAAATTTTGTCTGTGACAAACAGCTGATGCTAATTCCAGACAAAGCTAGGTAGCTTGCTAACTTGCTAGCCAAACGCCAGGATGTTTAGCAAGCTAGCTCTCAGGTCTTTTTGGCACAGTTTCAACTCAGCTCAGGTTAAATCATTACAGTCTTTAAAAACAGAGTTTAATTATTTACCAAAAGTGTTCAGGTCTAAAGTTTGAGCCTCTGAAGGCCCTTTAATCAGCGGTGAAGCTTACCACAAACTGTCAGAGGTTTCTCAGTCAAATTCATATTTCTCCACTTGTGCAGAGGTGCGAAATAAAAACAAAATAAACTCAGTAGGGTAGGGTTTTTTTTTGTTTTGTTTTTTTTTGCAAAGAGCTAAATTAAATCTTGTACATGTAATAAAAAAAATTAAAAAATAAAAAATAAAAAAAAGAAAGACAGAAATGTAAATATATAGAGAGAGGGTCCGCATTCATTCCGCACCCTCAGTTCTACACTGAGAGGATGGTTGCCAGATCTGAGCTTCAGAAACACCCCTACAACCAAAAAATACCTCTAGATCCACCTCACAAAACATTACAGTCAAACCCTGAAATCACAAACAAGAGCTTTTTGTTCCTCTCAATTAGTGTTATAGATACAGTATACCTAGAAAAAAATGCACCAAAAAAAAAAGGTTTGGAGAAAATTTTGACTTTTATAGTTCCAGTGGAAAACTCATCCCTCTTTCTGTACTCGTTTTGTGTTCGTTCAATTAAAAGCTCTCTAGAATTTAAAAGATCTCTAGTGCTTTAGAGCAAGTATATCTTACGAATACAGTAAAAATCCTTCAGAATTACAAACTACGCCCCTTATACGAATATGCAAAACATCAGTCAGGATTACAAACCACACCCCTTATACAAATATGCAAAACATCAGTCAGGATTACAAAC
>JANDJT010000002.1:720439-736891 GCA_024331685.1 Stegophilus panzeri
CATCAGTCAGGATTACAAACCACACCCCTTATACAAATATGCAAAACATCAGTCAGGATTACAAACCACACCCCTTACAAGGTATTACTGCTGTTGCAACTTACGCCCACAACAAATATGGATAGACTTAGTGTTAAGGAAATTGATGAAATTTGCACGGCTATCTTCGAGTGGGCATGGGAATGTTGTGTAGTGTGATTTGCTAGCAGGCGTTCCTTGTAATGGGCGTGGTTTTTAGTCTTGTAGGATGTAGACAGACGCTTCTCAGGAATGTAGACACCGATACAATAGTACATCCAGAAAAATAAACAATTCGTCACTCCTCGTTCAAACCGATGAACATTTCTTGACGACTCATCCTGTAACAGCCTTCAGCTTGTCCAATTAAAAGCTCTCTAGAACGCGTATGCACCGCGTCCGGGGGGGGCGTGTCTTGCTCTACAGTAACAACTTGTCGGTTCGTTGGGGTGTTTTTGGCCGTGCGTCTTCACACACACACACACACTTAACTTTTCCAACTGAGAATAAATGTTTGGAGGTTATTCATGTAGAAGTGGGCAGAGTTTGTGAGTTGGTGTTTTTTTTTTGGAAGAGTGTTTTACCGACTTGGAGCTGTTCGATATCTGAACGATGGAGAACGTGACTCTGTGTTTATACGCCATCTCAAACATCTCCCGGTCTTACTTTTTAAAAAGGAAATACATCAACGTATTTTCACATCCTATTACACGTCAATACAATTCCAGAGTAAACGTTATTCTTTTGGATTAATCGTCAATGAAACCGTCCTCGCAAAACTCTTTCATTCATTGGTCAGAAATACTGTGATCGAAAAAGATTTTTTTTAAAACTACCGATAGTGTTCACAACGGGGTGATGGTGAGACTTTGGGTTTTTATTTATATTTTATAAAAATTCTCAAATAGAAAAAATGCATTGCGTTAAGAAATAAAACATATGGTGTTGTCTGAAGAAAATCAAAAAAGCCTTTTAGTTCAATTCACACATAAATGAAAATAAACAGATCTTTAAATCCGTGAAAATGCACAGAGCGCGCCCTCTGCTGGACATCCAGGTGTGTAACATGGACAATTTGGCACAGGGGTAATGTCGTGGATCTGGCAACCTCGATTTCTGTCTTCCTTTCCCGAGACCCAGCCCCACGTCGCAGTGTGTGTGTGTGTGTGCGCGCGCGCGCTTACCGGAAAAAGCCATGACACGCAGGAACTCCAGACTCTCTGCTACACTGCAAAAATGGTTCAGGAACTATTTGAGGAACATGTCAAAGAATTCATGGAGTTTCCTCCAAATCTCAATCCGATCTAACATCTGTGGGATGTGCTGGACAGCACCAATAATAATAATAATAATAATAATAAGCATCAATAATAATAATAATAATAATAATAATAAGCATCAATAATAATAATAATAATAATAATAAGTAGAAGAAGAAGAAAGTACAATTTTTGTATTTTTCAATGACATTTTTAATGATTAAAATTTATTTACATGAATTTCGCAGAAACAATTCTTAATTCCACTCAAAATATCGGATGAATAATGTCTGAAGTTATTAACACTTAATAAACTCAGGAATGATTTCAGGAATTAATCAACCATTTAAACATGATGATGCTAGGGCTGGGCGATACGTCGATATAACCGATATCGTGATAAAAGATTACGTGATACATTTTTTCTGAAATATCGTCGGTACGGTGCTGTATTTTTATTATTATTTTTAACGTTTTTAATAAATACAAATTAAACGGTACTGAACGGATGCCGTCGATTTGACGTAAATAAAAAAAAAAAACAACTAGATTTGTCTTTGTCTTCGTACGCATAAAAGAAAAGCCTCGTCAAACCGTTGTTGTTGTTTCTGGTTTATTTTTACTACTGTTTTGCGGACAGTTTGTTAGCTAAATGATATATCGTGATGCGCATCGCGTATCGTATTGAAATGTCCTCAAGTATCGTGATATGATATTTTTGTCATATCGCTCAGCCCTAGATTACACCGTTTAATAATCTTAACAAGAAAGAAAAAATATTATAAAGAAGGGAAAATATGCGTAAAGAACTCAGCTCTTTATTTTAAATACTGATATTATTATTATTATTATTATTATTATTAACGCAAGAACCCCGAAGTCACAACGCTCTACTGTACAGAGACTTTTATTCGATTGCTAAATCGATAAACAGGACCGGTTTGAAAACCAGCCGGTTCTGTTTGATGGGAAACGTTCACACCGAGTCCATAATTAACTCACTCGGGATCCGAGCAGCAGAAAATGCTTCCAAAGACGTGCGAAGAAAAAGAATTTATGACAGTATTTAATGAGTGTAGAGAATGTGTTTAGTGTAGAGGTGTGCATCAGGACAGGGATCTTCAGTAGATTGTGTACATTTTAGTAAACAGAACCAGATATCCATTCATTAGAAAACATTCACTTTCATGTAAAGCAAAGCATTTACTTTTTTTTTTTTTTCCTTCCTTTCTTTTTTTTTTTTTTTTTTTTTTGAGTTTTATGTTTGTGTGCGATTTCTGGAACAGCTTTACGATTTAAAAGTGCGCGGATTGTAAAATGTTCTAAGACTGAATTTTAAATGTTACATGAAATTCACATAAAAAACAACAACATCATCAACAATGTTGTCGTCTGGACCGTCTCTCTGAAAAGAAAGTGAGCGCTAGAGAAGAAAACAGCGATGTCGAGTCCTGAGAGACCGTGTGTGTGCGCAGGTGCGCGCGCGTGTGTGTTAACCCAAGTGCACCAGACTCATGACGGTGGTGTAGCCGTGCTGCAGCCCGTTAGCATCCGTCTGACTCAGCGTGTAGCTCTCTTTAACGATGCGGTCGCAGCCGATCTCGCCGTTTCCGAAGAACCCGAACAGAGGCACTCCGGGGAAGAGTTTGTGGAAAACGTCGGCCTCGACGTTGTGCTGGCCGTTGTAGTGGTTGTGTCCGCGCGCCACGCAGGCGAACATGAAGCCGACGGTGTTGGACTCGGGAATGTTGGCGGCTTTTAAGCGACGGATGGTGACTTCGGCCGCTGCGGGCGTGCTCACGTCCTGATCCAGGAGCACAGAGGCGCCCTGAATCCTGGGACCACTCAGAGTGAGACCCACCACACCGAAGGAACCCGGAGAACAGCTGCGAACATCACACACACACAACAACTTCATTACCTCCATTTAGTATCTTGTAGCTCCGTAGCCTAACGGTCAGTGTGTGATATCAAAACGTAAATAAAATGTAAAATAGCAGTCTGTGCTGGATCAAGTGCTATTCTATTAGATATATTTCAACACTCGCCGTCTTCTCATTCATATATCGTCATATCAGTGTTTTTATTTTTCATTTTTAAATTGCTTTTATTTTAGAGCTTAGTATTACATTTGGAAGCAAAAAAGAAGAGAAAAAAAATTTCCTTCTTGAATTTTTTTTTTCAGGTTTAAATGGCGAGTGTTTTTGGTCTAGATGCTGTTGAAAACCCCCGACGCTTCTACTCAAGAAAAAAACTCCACTTCAGCAGCTGCGTAATCCGACTCTGAATAGGAACCAGGAACTTTCCCTGTGTAACTTTCGGACTTGTGAATACGTACGCACGCTGTGCACGTAATAAACACTGCATATAATCTGCGTATAACGCACCAGTCTTTCTTCTGCGGGAACACTTTCTCTACGTGACCGCCGGCGATGAGGACGTTACTCCGCCCCAGAGGTTCCAGCAGCTGGTTCAGGAAGCGCGCAGCTCCGGTTTTGTAGGCGTCAAAGCCGAACAGCAGCACCACCTTCAGGTCAGGATTCGCAGCCAAGCCTTTATAAAACGACAAAACACCAACCGTCCAATCAAATACATTCTACTCGTTCATTTCTAAATCATCACCTGTTCTGAATTTACATATTCATATATTCAAATCCGACGTATCTATAAAGCGTCAGGGGCATGTGCTTGTTCAGGGTAAGAACCCGTGTTACCCGCTTTCTCTAAAGCGCTGTCGCTGAGGCTCTTTTTGCAGAAGTGGAACGGTCGGATGTGAACCCCCTCCATCGCAGGAAACAGAAGACTGAAACCAGCTTCGCCCGCCATGAACTCCTGAGGGACGCGACAGGCCCGGTCGCTGGGGGTCACTGCAGACAAAAACAAACAACAAACGTTTACAACAAAACAGCAGAACATACCGCGAAACGAGCGGAGTCATTCAGAGTCATTTAAAAAGTTATGCTAAGTATAAGCTGGTCCTGATTGGACGAACCAAACGCAACAGTGTTCCTTATACATCGCTAATATTTCTTCTTTATTTAATTCTACACTTACAAATAATCTGTCTTCGCCAGAAATGAACTTTAAACTTCCTTAGCCAATGCAATTCTGTCTCCTGGTTTAGATCAGCGTCTCGTTTCTCACTATTGGTGAGCTCTGGAAAGGAAACGAGCGTATTTAGACCAGCTGTCGTGACGCTAGAGGAAAAAAAGCTTTCCAACGAAACCAAACACTCGCCGTTTTCAAGAGCGATCACGGAGATGTACGGTATCCGGCTGAAAAACGCTGACAGACGCAAGAACACCGAACGCCTAAAAACACGTGGAACCAACCGAAAGAGTTAATCCAAGCTGCGAAACCTTTCACACATCCAGTTTAGTCTGAAACTAGTGTCTTTACTCTGTTATAGCCGGCGTTTTGAATGATAAAGACCTGGTTTTTCCGATAAGCTGTCGACTCGAGAACCCTTTAAAAGGTTTAAAAGAGCGAAACTGAACCGTGAAACAATTCACAAATCCAGATCGCTCATTTGAGTGTAGTATTAGCCATCTAGTGGGCCATTTATAAGAATTATAAGGCTTTATTTCCTGTTTAAATATTTCACAATGCCAATATGTACAAAGCCTTCGAAAAGAGTCAAATAAATCTGTGAAAGTTTTCACAACTAACTGGAGATAATGTTTTAATAGGCAAAGTGTTTCATGATTATGACCTCCCAAGCGCTATTACACACTTTTTTCTTTTTTTTGTAAGCTGTTGACAAAGGAATTAAAACAAGGATTAAGATCCAGATCATGGTGGTCTATTTGACCCATGTATGACCCATCTAAATGGTCTTCTTTAAAGTTTATTTATAAGCTTATTTATCTAAAGGCATGGACCGTTATCCAGTGACGCAGCCTGTACACATTATTATTACACAATGCCATGGGAATAGAGCTCAGAGATGATCGCAAACACGGCAAAACGCGTTTCTGAAAGCTTTCACGAGTCAGTCCCTATCTAAAAGCAGAGATTCCACTCACACGAATAAAAAAAATTGTGATTAAAATCCTGACGCTTGATGTCCCGAATTTATTGAAAATAGAGTGTACGAGAAAGGAGATGAGACAATATAATACTGATAATGTGATAAATTATGGCACAATAATAACTTCTCAGATATAATCTCAGATATCTCAGATGTAAGTACAAAGATATTTAAATTTTTTATTATTGGTTTAATGTTCATTTTATTTTATTTTATTTATTTATTTTTACAGTGTAAGACATTTTTGTGCACATGTTAACAGTGTGTTTTAAAGGCAGCGCGAGTGTTTGGTAGCTCGTGTAAACCTGTATATCGTTATACAAATCATCATCGTGTATGGCCTGGAGGATAATTATTTTAATTTTCCAAGATAATGCATGTTTTTGAATTTTATACAATCCCACGCCTTTATAAATCGTTCAGGCGATCACGTTAAGGAATGTTTCATCACCAGGGACAGAACACGCGAGGGTTCCTGTGTACTATTAATAATAATAAAAAGCACAGGAGGATATGATTATTATTTCTGGAAGGATGGAGGGAGAAACTTACAGACGATTCCCGGGGTGATGATGCATAAAATGTCGGAGTTGCCGGGCAGCAAGCGTCTCAGCCTGTCCATAACATCCGAATCGGCCTCCGGCTGACACTGCCTGGCTACAACACGGGATCACACTCGGGATTACATCAGGGATCACACTCGGGATCTATAACCATAACGTTTATTATAAAGTAACAGGAACGTCGTCTCACCTTTTTTATGTCTGAAAGAACTGTGATGTCCAGTAAAGTTCTCATTGTCTATCATTAACAACACTGTCTGGGGCAGCAGGAAGACATCCTAGAGAGGGGGTGGGGGGGGAGAGAATGACGACGACGACGACAGGAGGGGTGAGAGAGAGAGGGGGGGTGGAGAGACAGGAGGGGGGAGAAAGAAAGGAAGGGAGAGCGAGAGAGGGGGGGAGAGAAAGTGAGGGAGGGAGAGAGTGAGAGAGAAAGAATGAGAGAGAAAGTGAGAGAGAGGGTGAGAGAGAGAGCGAGAGAAAGAGAAAGTGAGAGGGAGGGTGAGAAAGAGAAAGAAAGAGAGATAGAGAGAGAGAACATTTGAATTGTAAGTGATGGGAAGTTGTTGTGGTGTAAGAGGAATAAAACACTTGGGATGTGCCGTTAGAGGAAAATAATCAGCAGTGACTCCGCTTCATCACACCATCCTGTCAGTATTTTATTTAAAGTAAAAGATTAACATGAGCACTGACGCTAATTAAATACTGCCTTTTAAACAGGACGTTTTTGGGTAATAGCCAAAAAAAAAAAAAAAAGAAGAAAAAGAAAATCTCGTGAACTCTCGAACCTCCAGTCCTTCCTCCATGGTTCTGAGGAGAACATGTTCTTCGTATCGGGACGAACCAGAAGCCGAGAGCCAGGTCACTTTCTGACGCGTTCTCATGACTCGCCGTGCGCAGTTCCTCCACAGCCGACAAACTCTAACGCAAAAAGGAAGAAAATACTCATGATGTCACAAGCAATAAATAAAATTGGAGTACATCGCTGCTCAGGTACATCGCATGTGCGTTACACTTCTACACATAAAAGAACATAAATCTGCTGTAAATCTAAAAAAAAATAATAATAAAAAAAATAATAAAATAATAAAAAAAAATAATGTCATGAGATAACAGAAAAACGCATTTATTCATCAGGTTTATCCTCATCAGCGTCTCTGTGGGTTAACTTATTATTCACTTTACATTTTGGGAACTAAAACCAACTAAGTTCATCTGAAAATATCACAGGTTAAAATAAAAAATATATACTAAATAAATACTCATCAGGTTTTGTGACAGTATCAATACTAATCATGTGAAATTCCTGCTGAAATCTGATTGGCCACGTTTTTGAAATAACCCAGTCATCCTGATAACACTACCGGTTCCTGAGAAACAGTTAACTCACATTAGCTCCGCCCCCTGAAGTTTATCCATGCCCCAAACTTGCATACGAACTCAGACGCAACACATCATGAGCCAGAGCTGCTTGAATAAATTAGGCCCCGCCTCCTCAGAATCAATTGACACGTGGTGGCCATTTTGTTTCAAATCTAAAAGTGATTGAAGTTCAGCGTCTCCTGAGAAGTTTGGTGAAGACTGGCCAAAACATTTAGGACTAATTCACCAAAGAAGGATTTGCATATTATGCAAATCAGCTGACAGTGAAAGGGGCGGGGCTAAATGGCTCTTGAGGCGTTTTATTACAAATTCCTGATGAAATGGATTTTTATAAAGAGTAATAATAATAATAATGATAACAGTAACATTAACAGTAATTAGTATTGTGCGATGATCAGCTTTATCTCCTGTAGTGGATATTTTATAACATTTACAGTCGTCTCTTTTCTGAAACCCGAGCTGTTAAAACTTTAACTTTGGAGAAGAGAAAGTAAATAAGGTCTGGGTTCCTCCTCCACAGCTCAAGTGCCATAGCTGCAACGCCGTTAAATAAGAAAGTCCAGTTTTGCAGCTGCGTAGGAGAGCAGCATTAAAGAGAAAAGTATAAATGTTCATAAAATATTTAACGTTCAACAAATCCCATCAAATCAACCAATCCTCTTCTTCTTAAAACAAAATAGTTCTCTATAATCATACCAAGCTGACTGCTTTCAAACTGTTTTTTAATAATAATAATAATAATAATAATAGTTAATGAAGAAAATATATTCTTTCTTTCTTCTAACTTAATACATAGTAAATTTACAGAATTAAACAGTATCTTTGACATTTAGCATTAATCCTGTTTATTAAATGCCATTATTATTATTATTATTATTATTATTAAGCAACCATTAATCATGTTTTACACTAAGAACAAAATATACCTATCTATTTTCTTACTTAATAATATATATATATATATATTTAAATGCGAATTATTATTTTGTATTGCTGTTTAATAACTACATTTCATAGTAAGAGAAAAAAAGTCATACTTAATAATACAAAATCTAAATGCATAGTGCTAATAATTAATAGCAATTAATTATTAGCAATAATAGCTATTATTATCCTAAATAAATCATAAAACAAAAAACATTGATTTTAAAAAGTATCAAAACAAATATTCATATAAATTATTATTATAAATTATTATTATTATTATTAATAATATTATTATTATGCAATAGCCATGTTTCACACTAAAAGGAAAACCCTCCTTTATTTTTTCTTACTTAATAATAAATATTATAATCCAAAGATTGCAATTGTATCCTTTTTTTATTTCCGGATAAAAACAAATAAATACATAAAATACGTTTCTAAAACAGTGGTGGTGGTATTGTTATTGTTGTTGTTATTGTTGTTGTTGTTGTTGTTATTGTTGCTGCTGCTTCTGCTACTGTTGTTATTAAAGAGTTTCCGGTTCCGGTTGTGAGCACACTTATTTCTTCTGTTTAAGAAATATTCTTTATTGTAACTTCGGCCATTAAAAGCTGTAGATTTTAATATTTATTTTGCTGTCACTGTTGCAGTTTTGGTGTGGTGTATAAGCACTGCTAACTGTGCTAATGTCAGTGTTTATCCAAACACCAAACACTTCCGCAGACCAAACACAGCACAGAACTGCAACTGAGGGATGAGAAAGTGTCCTGGAGGATTTCGGGGTGTTTGAATGAGATTTATTTGACATTTTAACTCCGCACTCTACTGAATCTGACTGAGCTAACGTGCTAACACTGCTCCGAGGCTAGCTCTCAGTGATTAGCACGAGCCGAGTTTAAACACACACTACCTCGCGATCCGGAACAGGGCTTTAGTCGGCACAAAAGTCAGAATCCTCTCCACCACTTCCGCTACATTCCCGAGCACAAACCCGACTTTACTCTCCACAACACCGCTGCTAGAAGCTCCATCAAGCGCCATCTTCCCTCTAAACCTGTTCCTGAGCTGCACAACACCTATTTTTTCTTTCCTTTAACGAAGTGAAACTAGCCTCAAATAGTTCAAAACCATTCCGCTTCCGGCGTAATTCAAAATAAGAGTTCCAACACTTTCATCATTGGAGCGTTTTTTCCACTGTCCCTTACTATTATACACACACCAGTACAATAAAATTTAAAAAAAAAAAATAATAATAATAAAAATAATCATTGTATAATTCCTCACTGTTCAAAACGAGTAACTTTTTTTTGATGACTCATCCTGTACTAGCCTTCTGTTTGTTCAATTAAAAGCTCTCTAGAACGTTTATGCCCCTCCCCTGGGGGAGTGTCTTGCTCTACAGTAGTAGATGGTTAGTAGTAAACATGGCTTGTTGGTGTGAGCAAAATGAAATCTTTTTTTTAAGGAAACAAAGAGAGAGAGATTCTACAATTGAGAGCAGGGTTGCCAGATCTGAACTCCAAAAATACACCCTACAACCTAAAAAAAACACCTAATGAGGTGAAAATCCTGAAATCAAAAATCAGTGTTTTTTTTGTTCCTCTCAATTAGTGTTATAGATACAATATACCTAGAAGGAAAAAAATGCAAAAAAGTTTTGGGTTTTATAGTTCCAGGGAAAAATAATATATATTTTTGATGACTCATCCTGTACTTGTCTTGTGTTCATCCAATCAAAAGCTCTCTAGAATGTGTATGCCCTGCCCCCCGGGGGAAGCATGTCTTACTCTAGAGTAGCATGGCTCATTGGTGTGATTTTGGCTGTGCAGCTTTACACACACACTATTTCCTTTTCCAATTGTGAATAAATGTTTGGAGTTTATTCATGTGGAAGTGGGCGGAGTTTGTACGATTTTTTTTGAAGGAGGGATTTACCGACCTGGAGCGACTTGTTCGGTGTCGGAATGATGAAGAACGTGATTCCGTGTTTATACCCTGTCTCCGTCAGGAAGAGTAGTAATATCGTTTTATCTCCCACTCAGACGCGTCAGATGTCTCCAGGTGATGACCCTGTGGCCCTCCGTAACCATCGGCGATGCTGACGCTCGACCTCACCTCGAACTCGTACGCCAAAAACACATGAAACTTAAAAAACGCTCGTTTTAAACTCTTCTCTGTTCTTCATATATAGCTAGATAGCTGTCAGGTGTGTTTAGATTGGACGGGGGTGTGGCATGGCCTATCTCGAACGCTATTGGCTGTTGTGTAAAATGGTCAAAACACCACTCTGACTTCCTGTTTCAAAAGGAAATACGTCAACATTCAGAATCAAATCACGCCTCTCAAGACGTTTCATTAAGACTTTAAAATGACTTCTAAATGTAATCAAAATATGACCTGAAAGTTTATTATTTATTACGCTGATCATGTCAGAGTCTACATAAAAGCCTATCCCCCACCCCAAGACAAACTAAAGCCGTTCTCAATACGCGTTCTCGTGATCTTGCGTCCTTGTGTACTCGTTCTATGTCATCGTTCACCACCGAAGTTCAATTCCAATAATCAAGAACGCAAATACTGAGGACGCATGAAATGATCCAGATGTGTTCTTGATATCGACAATGCAACGGATGCAGAAGCTCGCAGGGTTCGTTCTTCCACGATAGTCTGTCAAGGCCGGCGTTCACGAGAACTCAAGTCCTTTCTTAGACTTCAGAAACAGCTTAAGTCACCTGCTGTGATGTCACCAGGATCTAGTGGGTGTGGCTTATTTCATTCACAAGCTGGGTGCATCCCAAAGCCTCCTTGATTCGATAGATGCAATAAATGCTCCACCTCATCGAAAAAACACATACAATTACAGCAAAAGATACAATAATAAGAACCACAAATACAAAATGAATCATCTTAATTAAAACAAACAACATGTACAAATAAAATCCATGCATGAAAGTCAATTAAATGCTTTAAAAATCTTGTTGACGTAGCTACACATCCAGTAATGTCTATTTAATAATGGATAATTTCGTGTGTCAGCAATGACGTCTCATCTGGTAAAATACGTTTGCCAATAATTATTGTTCTAGCGTCCTCAAAGAAGAAGGGAAGCGAGGAAAAGAAAACATAGCAAACGTTTGTACTCATATGTTATAAATAACTACAAACAAAACAGACCTCGCATATAGGAATCGTTTATATCTCTTTTATTGCCGTTGTTATTGTCTTAGGTTTAACATTTCAGGCTGCGAAATCAAGTGTAAATAAAATCCTGATGTATTTCAGTGTGAGTTACAGTATAAACACAGTGAAGAGCGATGCAGAGTCACTTTAGACAATATTACAGCAGCAGCATTTCATCAGTTCAACTAAAAAAACAACAACAACCTGTAAACATATTAGTAATAATAAACAGCTCCGATTTATTCTGTAGTAATTTCAATATCTATAATAAAAACAATTGCAGCAGTAAGTAGGCTTTTCATAAGATTTTCTTCAGTCTTCATTTTCTTCACCTCATTATCGTGCACAGTATGATCATAAGCCCTGTGCGGACGGGATTCGTTTCTCTTAGTTCCTCTGGGTGACATCTGTAATAACCTTTCTTTTTTTATTTTATTTTATTTGATAAAACTCTCATATCCAGATGTCTACATGTGATCATACTGTACTGTGTGTCGTTCTATATGAACATCAGTGCATCCTTTATACCGTTTCTTTTTAGTAACACTTACTTTTCCAGCCTTTTGTTGCCTGTGTCCCAACTTTTTTGAGATGTGTTGCAGCCATCAAATTCAAAATTACCTTATTTTTTTTCCTTAAAACGGTTCTATTGTGAATAACACGTGGCTTCATGAGATTCGCAAATCATTGCATTCTGTTTTTATTTACGTTTCACACGGCGTCCCAACTTTTTTGGAATCGGGGTTGTAATATAATGATGTCAGGGATGGCCCATCTCAGCACATGGTACATTTCACGTTTGTTTTGACGTTACGCGATCTGATCATGAGTGTACGTTCGAGAACGCATCTCCAGTGACCACTCGTGATCGGATTTCAGAAATCGTTTCCGCTGGAGAAAGGAAAGGCTGTCGCTCTCGTTTATTACGTCGGTCTCACGTCTTGCTTTTTGCTATTTTCAGGCAGAAATGTCCCGCAAATCTTATTTCACGCACCTGTACGGCTGTTTCAAACCTTTTAGTCGTGTAGTGTGCTAACCAAACTTATAAACATACCTGCAATGATTAGATATTTTAGGTATCTAGGTTCTACAGCAGCGCTCACCAACCCTCTTCTTTGAGATCTACCTTCCCGCAGGTTTCACCTCCAATCAAAATCTAAGACACCTCTTTTAGTTCAAGAACTTCTTAAGGTGATGATTAGATGGTCAGCTGGGCACCATTAGGGTTGGAGATAAAGTCTTCAGGAAGGTAGATCTCCAGGGACAGGGTTGGTGACCACCGTTCTAGAGTAATGATGCACGTGATTAGTTGGTACTTCGTTGCTGTCCGGGACGTGTCGAGACGCTGTCACGTTCACACTTCAAATGTGATGCAGTCATACGCATCCAGACCTTCTCCACATGCGTCCTTGAGATGCCTTTGACCCCGTTTACACCTTTACTTAACGCTGACCACTTACGATCTGATCACCCAGGACACGTGTTAACGAACGGGGACTTTGTTTTGGTTCTAGTCTCATCTCTTCCCCCGTCCTGTCACTGTTCTGTTACCTAATGTGTGCACCTGTTCCATGTTAAGCCCTTCATTAATCCGTCTACGTATGTATGTGTCGGAAAGATCGTATTTAACGAGTCGAACGCACGTGAACGCCACAACAAAGTCGTAATTACGAGTGGGGAAACTCGGGATTTTCTTCGAGCTCAGAGTCAGAGGCGTGTCAGTAAGAAAACACGGTGGAATCAACGGATGGAAAGTCTGTAGCTGACAGTAAATTTGTTGAGATTCTGAGAATGTTTACTCGTCTCAGAAGCCGATTTCAGTTATTGTTGTGTTTGGTTCTGTATATGCAGCACGTTATCGTAACACAAGCACACTGGCTAACATTTAAGCACCTACAGGAGAGAAATGGTTTGATTTGAGACCTTGCATGGGCATCTGATTTACAGATTTATTTTATCCCTCAGTATTTTTATGACAAAGTTTACAGCGGCTTCGTGAATTGATTAAAAACATCAAACACAATTTAAAACACACCCGAGGCACATTCTTTGTTCTTCCTTTTCTAGAAGTAGAGTTTAAAAACCTTGCTGTATTTTTTTCGTAGTTAATTAATAGAAGGTACACCGCCATCTCGCTCTGAACCGAAGTGACCTGAATGCACCTGACGTCGTAAATACGAACTTCCCGGGAGGACTTGAGCACACAGGTATAACCTGCCGTTGCTTGGGGGGGTGTTTGCGACATGAATCTGTATCATTAAGTCTTGAGACTTGTTTCCTGCTTCGGTGTTTCCTGGATTTCACCCTTGCTTGTGTTTTTTCCTTTGCTGATCCTTTTCCGTGTTTCCTGTTAAGCTTTTAAAATGTTGCTTGCCTGATCTCTGGGTCAAAATAATATTTATTTATTTGGTGGCATCTAATGTTGAATGATTAAGGACAGAGATATAAGTGCTCGTGCGTTTATTTCTAGGAAACGTAAAGCTGAACGATATTTTGATTTATATGAATATACATAAAGTGCACTGATACGTGTAGCTGTAGCGATTTTAACAGCCGTTTTAATCGACTTTCAGGATCACGCTGTCCTGATGTCTTGGTTTTTGGGAAGTATTAACATGTATACGCATGTTAGATTAATTAAACACGGTGAGCATCAGCGATCAAAATACTTTTTCCCCGACACGAGAAGCATTATCAGATCCAAAACCGAAGGTGATTCGGTCCGTAACGTTCTCACCAACATGGCCGATCAGATCGTCTCAAATCCACTTCCTAATGTAAGCTTAATCCAGTCCGGACAGGGCTATAGAGCGTTGCTCCAGCATTAAAAACACAGTTTTAAATCCCTGTAACATAAATGTTCCAGTATAAATGACATTTTAGTCAGCATTCAGTGCTAAAGTGAGCTCGTGTGAAAGCACTTGGTTTTCCTGAAGCTGATGATGGACTCGGTCTGATGAGAAAAGAGAGATAGAGAGCGAGAGAGAGAGACGAAGCGAAAGACAAAAAGACAGATGTTAGTAAATACACAGCATCATCCTTCCCCTCAATTAAAGTGTGAACTGGAAATGCGTGTGGATAAAATGTCAAATCAAATCCATAAATAAACCAAACAGAGCAGGAGGTAGTGAGAAGAGCTTTTCCAGATTTAATTCAAGCTCCTCAAGAATAAATTAAAGACATAAGAAAAGACTAAGACAAACTAAGAGAAACTGAGTGAGTGGGAAGCTTTACACGGATGAAATGAAGTTTTATTATTTTACAGAAAGCAAAACCACTCAAAAGTTCTGTACAGCAGATGGAATAACCGATCGCCATGGATGGAGGAAAGCAGTGACAGAAAACAGGGAAGGAAGGAGAAATGTAGGAGGACAGAAGTGTGAAGTGAAACGACTCGGCCGGAGCAGGGACCAGGGATGAGATCGTTTATCTACGTGGACGAGAGAGAAAAAGAAAATGATGAAGAATAAAATAAAATAAAAAAACAGGGAAAAGGAAGTAAAAACAAAGCAGCGTGCAAAGGGAACTATTCCTTATTATGTACATGAAAAGTAAAAAAATAAATAAATAAAATACTTTATGCTACAATTTCATCTATAATTTCCTTATCAAGATATTTACATGGAGGTCATGTCATTCAGGGCGTGGTCGAGCTCCTCGCTGATGGCTTTGAACTTGAGTTTCTGAGCATACAGCTCATCTACACGAGCCGATCAGGAAACGGGGCAAAAGATTGTGGGTGATGGGAATGGTGATAATGCAAAAAACAGAGAGAGAGACAGACAGACAGACAGACAGACAGACAGACAGACAAAACGAGTAGGGATAGAGAGAAATAAAAAGAGGTTGAAGAGATTGAAGCAAAAAAAAAATGAAAAGAAACTGAAACTAGAAATGCGAATAAGTAGAAAATAAATAAATAAGTGTTTTCTATTGGAAAAGAAATGGAATTTATCCTGTGTCATGAGGCATGAGACGTGAGAGAGGTTTAGGGAAAATGGCCTACCCTCCAGATCATCGACGGTCTTCTCCAGCTTGGCAACTGATCTCTCGGAGAACTCAGCACGAGTCTCAGCCTAGGAGGAACACACACACACACACACACACACAGAGTTTAACATCAACATGCATTTGCATCAACCCACATGGAAATCCTAATGAATGCTCCTCGACCAGCAGTTCTGCTAAATAAAGATGGAGTCCTGCTCTTTTTAGCATTTTTAATCCCACCAGGATGCAATATGTTGTTGTTGTTTTTATATATAATTTTTTATAAAATTTGTTTAGTTACAGTTGTACTGAAATAGCTCAACATAATTGACTAATTTGTGATGCATCTAAAAAAAAAAAAAAAGCAAACACACCTCCTTCAGCTTGTCAGTCAGAACCTTGATCTCCTCCTCATATTTGTCCTCCTTCTGAGAGTACTGTAGACATAAAGGACAGAAGAAGTGAGTCAGACTACTACCACACACACACATACACATACACACACACACACACACACACACACCTTCTCAGCCTGGGCCTCCAGGGACTTCATGAGGTTGGTGACTGTCTTCAGTTCCTCCTCCAGTTCAGAACATTTACTGTAAATTGATTGAACAATCGACATCAGTATCAGATCAAATCAGTATCGGTATTAGATAATTTTCAGTTTCAGATCAGCATTAGATCAGTAGCAGATCAGTATTATATCAGTATTATATCAGTATCAGATCAGTATCAGATCAGTAACAGATCAGTAACAGATCAGTATCAGATAAGTATTCGATCAGTATTAGATCAGTATCAGATCAGTATCAGATCAGTATCAGATAAGTATTCGATCAGAATTAGATCAGTATCGGTATTAGATAATTTTCAGTTTCAGATCAGTATCAGATCAGCATTAGATCAGTATCAGTATAAGATCACTATTAGATCGGTATCAGTATCGGATCATTATTAGATTGGTATTAGATTGGTATTAGATCGGTATCAGATCAGTATCAGATCAGCATTAGATCAGTATTAGATCAGCATTAGATCAGTATCAGTATAAGATCACTATTAGATCGGTATCAGTATCGGATCATTATTAGATTGGTAT
>JANDJT010000002.1:784209-800056 GCA_024331685.1 Stegophilus panzeri
GATGGATGAATAAATGACTGTATAGATGGATGAATAAATGACTGTATAGATGGATGGATGAATAAATGAATGTATAGATGGATGAATAAATGACTGTATAGATGGATGGACGGACGCTAGACCTTAAAAGCAGTTACTCAGATCACCTTGAGAACTTTTCCACAGCTTGCTGCTGAAACTCAGTGAACTTCTGATGAAACTCTCTCTGACTCTGAAACTGATTTAATTAGTAAATGATGAAGCCTAAAGAAGTCGCGTGGCTCGTTTTAACTGGGTTTTCTCCGCGCTGTAAACTTTATTTTACTGCATTAAGGTGAAGAAATGAAGATTTCTTCCTTATCTGTACTCTCTAACCGCAGCTCGTGCGCACACGGACAAACAGGAAGTGCACGCGTCACGTCACGCGAGTTTCGTTTGCAGGTAACGTTAACGGAGAGCGAGACGTGGGGGAAAAGTGACATTAACAACATTTTAAAAACTTTTTAATAGAAGTTGTATATTCTAACGAAGTCAACGTGAGAAGATCTCATTAAGTAGACACGAACAGATCGAATTTCTCCAACGTAAATATTTCCACTTACTGGAACAGTCTGACGTTTCAAGCTAACAAGCTATTTAGCTAAGTCAGTTAGCAAAAAAACATTTCAGTGGAAGCTAGCAAAGCTAATGAGCAACAAAAAATCCGTCAGAAATCATTTAACTACTTACACGCCGATGGAAAGGGGCCTTTTCTGAACAAAAACAGCAACGCTTTGGAGTAAAGAAGTTGTTTTAAAAGTCGGACAAAACACAGTGCCTAAGTTGGTCAGTGTGGGAACTCGGCTACGTCACCACTTAGTGAATTCCGATTGGGTAAAACGTCCGTCTGCGTAAATTTGATTGGTCGAAGGTTTCTGGGCGTCGCGCTCATAAATACAGGAAAAAAATTAGACTCGGCATTAGCCTTTTATGCTAGCTACGGCAACACGTCCGCCATATTGGAAAGGTCTACATTCCAGTACAAGTGTACATGGAAATGTCGAGGTAGCTTTATAAATTCAGTAGTAACTCTCTTTATTTTCAACTTGTTTTGGGTATTTCTTTTGTTTCAACGTCATAAATTTCAGCTTGTCACATGGTATGTAAGTGTGGAAAAAAAATACATATTTTTAAATTTTTTATACTTTATAAAACGGCACCAGTGTTTGGACCAAAATAATCATAATCAATCAATGCTGAGCAAGTGCTTTACTGTTGCTGATACATCTAAATGTACAACACACTGTTTTGTTTTATTAAACACAACTATGATAAAAAATAATAACAGCAATAATAAATCATAGTAGGGGATACAACAGTTATTTGTAATTCGTATAACAGAATATTCCTTCTGAACATTCCTTGTTTTCTTGATTGTTTCGTTTATTTCTACATCCAAGTGCTGCAGAATATGACGGTATTTTTGTTTAACGTCTTAGCTGACGCTGTAAATTCAAGTCAGTGAGCTTGGCAATGAACTTGAAAACTTGCCCTCGCCAAGATGGCGGCGGAGAGTTGACGTCTCTGACGTAACACAGTGACGCGAAAGTGCAGGACTAAGAGGAAGTAACGATAAACAAACTTAACACATTGACGTGAGGAAGAAACCAGAGTGGGAGTCCCGGTATTGCAATAAAGTAGATGTTGAGGATCTGTTTAGACTTTTTGTGCATTGTTGTTTGGATTGAAAGACAAACTAATGGAACTTCCAGAAGAAATCCTTGCACATATTTTCTCTTTCTTGCCTCTGAAGGATAAGTGCAACGCCTTTCAGGTGTGTAAAACATGGTCCAACAGCTTAACCTGTTCGAGCGCATGGACACACACTGAGATCAGGTGAGTAGAAAGTAATGAGTGTTGCTGCAGTTTACTGCGACTTTATTCATCTCATCACTTTTTTCGTCCAATCAGGTGTGAGTCTGGAGACTGTGTTCCTCAGAGGTTCTCGGATCTTCTGCCATGTATCAGACACTTAAAGCTGATCGTCAGCGTGGCTGATTCTGCTCATCGGGAGACTGGACTGTGGGTTCTGCAGCAGGTTCTATCCAGGGGTGATGGCCGACTGCGCCAGTTATGCGTCAGCTGTTTGGGGAACCCACCTCTGTTTTACGCGGGACAGGACCTGCTGCAGGGATTGGTGGACGTCTTGACAAATGGGTCATCCCTCATAGCGCTGGACCTGAGAGGTGTGCCGTTCACCCTGAGCGACAGCTTTGTCAAGAGCATCGCCGCGCTCTGCCCCGCCCTGCGAAGTCTCTTCATCAATAACAGTTCTCTGGTGTGCGGAGTCATCTCGGAGACAATCAGGGACGTTCTGAAATGCTGTCCAGCACTGAACACCATCGGGCTCTTCCAAGCCAGCGTGTCTCATGATGTCCTCCGGGACCTCCTCCAACCCCAGAGGACAGAACTGAAGCTGCTGGAGCTGCGTTGCGAGCGCTCGTTGAAGTACGTCACGCCGCTTTGCGACCAAGTCTGGGAAGACATGAGACGCAGGCATCCCAGACTAAGAGTGGACCTGGAGCTGGACCACACTCTCCCGGAGTTGCAGGTTCCCGGCGTTCTTCAGCCCAGCATTCCTGTGAGAGAGCTCCGCCTCCACACGTGGACCTGGCTACTGGATGAGATACGCATCGTGGCGCAGAGTTACGCAGGAACGCTGGAGGTGCTCGAACTGCAGACTACAGCGTCCCCCGAGCTCAACACGGCGCTGGTCGTCTTGGCAACGCAGTGCACCAAACTCCGTGAGGTTCACTGTTACTGCGTGGTTTCACAGAACGTGATAGAGGCGTTCTGCTCACTGTGTCCCAACTTACACAGATACACACTTAAAACACGCAAAGAGCAGCACCCCTGGACCTGCACCACTCTTAGATAACACACACACACACACACACACACACACACTCTTCTGTACTCTTTTACACCACAGCGCTGTTAAGTTCTGGATTGTGATTGGTCAGGAGGTGTTGATTAGTTTTCTATAACAGCCGCTCTGACAGTAGTGCAGCTGCATATCACAGGTTCATTTATAATTAATGCGCTCGTTGTGATATGTTATGGTCTCTATAGTAACAGCTCGTTCACAGGGACTCGTACGGCAGACGCTCCACTGATGATTAAAAAAAAAAAAAAAGTGAAATCATTGATCTATAATCTATACTACAAAATGACATTTCTACATAGAACCCTATAGCAAAGTTTCATAAGAAGTAGAACTCTTTAAAAAGCTAGAACCAATAGCTACCCTCAGACCTCAAGGAACCTTTTTTCTAAGGTTTCCTTGTTATTATTAGACACTGTAATGAGGCACAATGTTAAATAAATTTACTTGAGCATATAGAGTGTGGGTGTAAATGGAATATTTCAGCTGTTCACAGAAAACACTATTAAATACGAATGACACATGAATGTTTTGTTATTGTATATAAACTGGATAACAGAGGCACTGTTTATAATTTATTCACCCTGAAAACAAACGGGGGGTGCAAACTTTTTGATTAAAGTCTTTGTCGTGCGTGTGGTTGTGTTTATTCGTAGTAGGTGAAAGAGAAATCATAGAAGTGTGTGAGCGTGTGATTGCCCTCCTGAATGATGCTGTTGTGATTGATGTGTTTGATGAATTTGAGAGTTTCTTTGTCTCTGTACACCAACGCTAGAGAGTTCTCCTCAGGGTACACGGTCAGGAGCTGCAAACACACACACACACACACACACACACACACAAAATGACTACAAAATGTAGATTTTTTCCTCCAAACTCATTTAGAATAAAAGTCTAAAGGCAGATGTCGAACTTCACTCTTTCTGAAATGGAACTACTTTTTCAGAGGGAGGAATTTGTGGAACCTTCAGGAAAGTGTAAAGTATTTACTTCGGAACTACTTTTTCTACCGTTGGAAAGTTGGATAAAAGTCCACAAGAACAGCTTTGAGAAGATTTTCTCTCACATCTGTCTCATGCACTTATGGATGAAGTTCGACGGCTGCGCTTGGACTCCTTGCTACAATCGTGCTACTAGTGTGATGTCATCACTGACCTCTTCGTCTTCATCGTGCGCGATGTACGATGTAAATCCTCCAAACTCCGCCTTCCATCCTGAAACAGAAAATAACTCTTAAAATTGTTTTCTGCGATCCAGCAGCCAAAAACTGGATGGCCATGAGAATGCCAATTTTGAGTCATGAGACAGGAGTGAGACCGATGTCAGGAGTGAGACAGGTGAAACAGGTGTCAGAAGAGTGAGAGATGACAAAAAAAGTCAGACAGGCGCTAGTCAGGTGTACTGTAGGTGTTAGAAATGAGACAGCTGTTAACTGTAAGACAGGAGTGAGAGCGAGACAGGTGTGAGACAGGAGTTACCTGTACAGCCAAAATGGAGCAGCAGGTCCAACGCAAACTCTCTTTTTACAGAGTCATGCAGCAGAGTGTAATCACCGTGAGACCAACGGCGGAGCTCACCCACACACACAGGAGGACCTGAAACACGAGAGAGAGAGAGAGAGCCGTAAACATCTTCTGCACTCATTCACTGTTTTTACATTAGAATTTAAGGGGAACGTTAGAGTTTCAAATAAAAAAAAGCCACGTCCCCGTGCTCATGTCCAATACAAGGAAAGAAAAAAGGAAAAGAAAGAATTCCGTCTCTCTAAAAACTGAGGAAAGTCTGATCACCTTTGTTTTTTTCCTTCTCCGTTGATGAAGAAGTGTCACTGGAACCCTGACCATCTGGATCATTAAACTCGTCCTCTCTGTTGTCTGTGTCGCTCCGTCCCTCCTGCCCCTCGCTCCGTCCCTCCTGCCCCTCGCGGTCACTCTCATCGTCCCCGGGAGCGAGAGCGTGCAGGCTCAGCCCCGTCAGGTTGGACAGCAGGAGGAAGAAGGCCTCGGACGAGAGCAGATCCCAGCATTCCTTTAGACAGGAGGGCAAATTCTGCAGCTGTGCTCTTGCGTAACACCTAAACAAATAAAACACACACACACACACACACACACAGATGAAAGTCACCATGTGTAGTCTTGAGTGTGAACAGAGCAGTAATATGATGTAAACGTTACCTGAATCAGCAGCTCACCTCTTATTGGGCGGTCCTCTCCTCTCCCACTGGATTTCAGCCAATCGTAAGGCCTCGATCACCTGATTATATTTCTCCTCCTACAACAGCAAGGGCTCGAGTGTTTTATTCCCCTTACACCATAGACATTTGCCAACAATTACAATTTAATACACATTAAAGAACAACACGTCGTGCTTTTATACGGTGTGTAAACTATCCTTTGGTTCCTGCTCTCACTTTACGTTATAGCAGCTACAAACACTCGTTCCCTCACCAGCCCTCTCTTTAGAGAAGAGCGACCGTTTATAGCTGCTATAACGTAAGCGATCAGACTTTCCTCAGTTCAGAGAGAGACGGAATTCTTTCTTTTCCTTTTACTGGAAAAGAAAAAAAACATGCAGAAACCGCAAAGAAGCGTGAACACTCCTCTGTCCCGATGAAACGTTACGACTTCACTTCTGACTGTTACGCTGACACTGGAGACTCCTTCCGTAAATGTTACATAAACGTCTCCTCGAGATATCGTTTATCGAGTCGGTGACGCACGGTTTTCCCTTTATTAATCTGCTGTTGCTATAGGAACGATAACGTGTTAGAAAGAGAGACTCACCTGGAGGAAGTTCGGCAAGCGGATTTCTGAAGTGTCCTCGAACTCCTGCTGCACCTGAGCCTGATACAGAGGATCCATGTACGTCTCATTCACCCACTCAAATAACACTGACTCCTGAAACACGCGCACACACACACACACGTACATACAGTTATAGCTGGGGCTTCGAATGGCAGAAACAAAAGGTGTAAAAAAAAGTTTTAAAAAAAGGTGTTTGTGGACTTTTTGTAAATAAACCTAAAGGTGCTCTAGTAGATTTTTTCATTTCTTTCTAGTACAAAAATAAGTAATTAAAAAAATACCGGTTTAAGCCATGCCCCCCCCCCCACCCTTTACAAAGAAAAAGTACTCTTTACCATCAATGTAAATTATTATGAGCCTTATTTTGTGTGTTTAAAGTGTTATTACTTGGCTTCAAGCAGGTTCTGGGGGCGGAGTTTTGTGTACATGGGTTCAAGGAGTAAAATAAGTAAATGAATAAATAAGTAAGTAAGTAAGTAAATAAATAAATAAATCATTCAAATCTTATTCCACTCCACCTATTAAACTGTTCGAGACCTAACCGTACCACATTTCGATGAAATCGTACCTGTTGTACCTTTACACTGAAACTAAAACTAAAATAATAACCAATAAATATTCGATAAAATATCAATAAAAGCAATATAAGCCAACAGCCTGATATAAAAAAAAAAAAAAAAACCTAAAACTAAACTGAATTTTCAAATGAATACAAACATTTAAAAATTGGAAAACTCGAACATTTCCAACGCTATAAGAAACATGTCGGAGTTTAACCCCGAACCTGACTCACGTCTGCGAGGACGTGTGTGTGACGTGGCACGGCGGGTTCCGTGTAGCGCCGGGGTCTCTGCAGGGACGCGCCGTGAAACCAACCGCTCAGAGACAAGCGACACTTTTCATCAGTAAGAACTTCAGACACCTGAGAGAGAGAGACAGCGAGAGAGAAAGACACAGAGAGAGAGAGACAGACAGTGAGAGAGAGAGACAGACAGAGTGAGAGAGACAGACAGAGTGAGAGAGACAGACAGAGAGAGAGAGAGAGAGAGAGAGAGAGAGAGAGAGAGAGAGAGACAGAGTGAGAGAGAGAGACACAGACAGAGAGAGAGACAGACAGTGAGAGAGAGAGAGACAGACAGTGAGAGAGAGAGAGACAGACAGTGAGAGAGAGAGACAGCGAGAAAGACAGAGAGAGAGAGAGAGAGACAGTGGGACTCTTCATTAACATACAGTATAGTTCTGCTGCTATAAACTGCTACTTTCATTTCATTTTTACTTTCATTCTCATCTCTTTCCTGTTGTTCTCTTTTTTGTCTTTTGCTTGCAATGTTTTCTTTTCTTTTTTGTGTATGTGCCCATATATGTTGTGCTTTTAATGTTTTAAATGTGTTTTAAAATAAAGCTCAATTGAATTTGAGTGAGAGAGAGAGAGAGAGACAGACAGACAGACAGACAGACAGACAGACAGACAGACAGAGTAAAAGTGAATAACGACACTTTCACACCTAGGAGTCCATTTATGAATCTGACTCAGAGCAAAATTGATTCTTTTGATCCGTTTGCTATTTGGTTTGGTTTCACACTTCACGTCATTAAACAAACCAAAACGCTAAACCTCGCTGCCTGAGGTGCGTGCAGAGCTGAAACCGTCCTCATAGAACTTTCACTCACTGGTTAGAAATACGGCGACGGAAAAGGTTTAACAATGAAGTGCGGGTAGAAATCAGAAAGCACGGAGAGAACAGAGCCAGAGCTAAACCATGATTAGATAATTAAACAGATATAAAAAAAAAATCTCCAAAACACAAAAAAGAACAAACAAAAGGCTGCAAACCGAAACACACTGCGGGTTTGATTCACTCCCTGCAGTGAGTCGACTCAGAGTCAGTTCAGAATCACTTTCTCACCGTGAAGCGGATCGAGACCACCTCGAGGCTCGAACCCGAGCGTAATCGCTGTGAGTGTTCTCACCTGACTAAAGAACCACACAGAGGAGGAGGACACACACACATGCAGGGCTGAGCACTTCCACACCTCACACACACACTCACACCCACACACTCACATCATTACAGCTCAGTGACTCTCTCATCTGCCCCTCAGGTGTAAATAAATTAATAAATGGTTTCAGACTGGGTGTGTCGATACAGGACCAAACACAACACACTGCAGGAAACACCATGTCTGTTTATAGACATTAGGGCTACGTGTCAAATGAACTGACGCAAAGCAGGAGAAAAACAGAAGTATTGGCACTCATCTGAAGTATGCAGGACAGATAACTCCAGATGTGGTGAATTTTGGTGAGCTGGTTAGTGCAATTTAGGACAACACAACCCATACCCCCCCCCAAAAAAAACAAACAAAAACAAACAAACAAACAAACAAACAAAAAAACCCCCAGCAATTACGCTATGTCTAGATTATAAAAGGCTTTCACATGCAGCTCTCGGCTGTTTTTATTTCTCACAGCTGCAGATTGGTGTAGTTTAAAAAATGACTAGCTGGTTACTGCATTAATAATTCATGACCAAAAACAGTGAATGTGTGTGTGTGTGTGTGTGTGTGTGTGTGTGTGTGTATTAACCTGATGGAAGGAAACAGGAGAGACTTCAAAAAACAACAAAGTGTTCCAGCAGGGCAGCAGAGACTTCACTATGCTCACTGGCTCATAATGTTCTACACACACACACACACACACACACACACAAACAATATTATAAGGCTGTTAAGTTCTGGATTGTGATTGGTCAGGAGGTGTCGATTAGTTTTCTATAACAGCAGCTCTGACAGTAGCGCAGCTGCACATCACAGTTTTATTTATAATGAACACGCTCGTTCTGATGCGTTATCATCTCGTAGACGGATTAAAAAAAGAAAACCGTAACGGTATAACTGATAAATGATATGTTGAGATTTAACATTTATGGAAGGAGTCTCCAGTGTCAGAGGAGACTGTAACAGTCAGAGATAAAGCTGGAACTGTTTATAGCTGCAGTATTTAAGCGGCTGTATTACAAAGGAAGGAAGAACCTTGGATTGTGCCGTTATAGAAAAATAATCAAGTTGTGCATTTAAGAAGCCACACACACACACACACACACACACACACACACACACCGTCTGTGTTGTATAAATCTAACGTTCCTCCGTCACTCGAGTCCCACGGAGGCACCAAGTACAAGATGAAGGCGACTCTCCGGCCTTCGAGTTCATCATCGTGACACAGCAAGACGTCTGTGAAAGAGGGAAGACGAGCGACGTGAAGCGGTTACACTCCTTTTGATATCTCACACACACACCTACACACACACACACACACACACACACACACACACACATCCTGCAGCTCATTATTTCATTACCCGTGTGCTCGTATTTAGCACAGGAAATATCCACGGTCGGCTCCAAGTCCACTCCTAACACCTCAGACAGCCACGAGCGGAACTGGAGGAAAAGAAGTGACCTAACACACACACACACACACACACACACACACACACTGTTCACACTGATAAAAACAATGTTCTTGTACTCAAAGAACCTCTTAAATGCTGAAAGCTCGTACCTTATTTCAGAAACGTGATGCTCTTTCCTCTTCTTCAGATCATCAGACTGTAAAAGACACAATTCCACATTCCTGTGTTAATTAATCTGGAATGTTAACTCCAGACCACAATTAAAAAAACGTCAGAGCTAACCGAGGCACCTGTTGGAATTTGTACAGGTCGTTGGATTTGCCGTGGAAGTTGAGCCGCAGGAGTTCGTCTCTCAGATTCTCCAGAAAACTCTCGTTCTGAACAAAATTCCTGATTCTACAGTGAGGAAACGGCTCACAGTCCAACTGCACGCCACCTGCACACATCACGCACGTTTCTCACGTCACAGCTATAGAACAAAAACGCAATCGACAGATGGCTACAGCGCAGAACGACGCCAGAACGCCACCACGGAATTATTGGCACCCGTTACGAGAACAGACAAACATGACGGTGTGAAATAAACGATTCTTTCAGTTTCCATTTAAACCGTATGAGAAATTAGTCACCGACAAAATGTCACTCATGCAAACATTTTTATTTTATTTTTTAAAGTGTTTTCTCTTTTTTTTTAACTGCCTTTTTTTTTTAAGTATTGGCACCTCTGAAATATTCTCAAAGGATACAAACCTTTTTTTTCCCCTTTCTAAAAATTTTTTTTTTTTTTTTTTTTTAAACGCTTTATTTTATTCTATTTCTGCTCTTCAGAATCTCAGATTGCTCCTTTGTTTTTGTACAAATATGACAAATTGCACAACATTATATATATATATATATATATTTTGTTATCCTTCACCAAAATCTGGAGTTGGGTCAGTCATGCTTTGGAGCGAGATGTTGTCGTAAATTAAAGCATCGTATGAAAAGTCATTTCAACACCACCATGGTTGACTCTGCCAGGAGGTTATGACCTGGATGAAGATGGAGCTTTCAGTTAAATGAGACCCAACTTTCACCCAAATCAACACAAATGGTCATGGAACCAACATCAATATATTCTCCACGACCATCCCGGCCTGTGGATTTAAAACCCCGATAAACCCGTGGAGTGAAGCGATGACGCCGACGTCCACGTGCACAAACCTGAGAAGCAAGAATAAATAAGAGTGAAATGTTGCACGTTAAATCTCGTTAGAAATCAAGTCCGAATCCCATCGATCAAAACAAAAAATTGTCTGCGCTCTCGGTGTGGGAGGGGCATACACTCTTTCCCATGTCAAATCACAGCGACAACAGCCAATCGTGCGCATCTGTGATCTAGTGTATGCGGAAGAGGGCCGATAGCACCATCCTCAGAGTGTGTTACGCCTCCCTGTCTTGGAGGAAGCACGTATTAGTCTCACTCTAGACACTTTTAGCTGGTGGGTGGAAATGGGTCAAGACCAAATTGGAGCTTTAAAAATAAAAGCCAGAAGAACATTCTTAACGTGGCTAAGAGGGAACACGACATAAATATGCACTCTGGGTGCCAATACTTTTAAAACCATAATGTTTTGCATTAGAAATGTTTGAAAATGTGTGTTAAAGTAAAACCATTCATTGTCTCAGTGTGTGTAAGCTCCAAGTATCACTAATTGCACGTGTTATCCATTAGAATAAGAATTATAAGAATAATATATTTCTTCATAAAGAAATATATTTGTCTTTATGAATGAGTAAAAGTCTCATTCGGGTGGTTAGCACCGGTAATCTGCTACAGCTGAAGTTTTCTGTTCCTGCTTCTTATTAAACTCGGGTCTAAACACTAAAATATAAGCTCAGCTTGGTGAGTCAGTCAGCTGCACGTGCGCAGCACACGAACACACCAACCTCTAGAGAAACTCGTCTTTTTCCTCCAAGCTTCTTTCATTCCGTTCCGGATCACATCATCCTCCAGGTCCGAGCTGAGAACAGCGACTTCACCCTCTTTATTCTTCTTAGCACATTTCCCTTTATTTGTGTCGTTCGAGCGCCGTTTAGTAGACATGTTAAGCCTTTAAATTAGAAGGCGAGTCCGTCGCATGAATTTGACGTCATCAAAACAATCGCTCAGACCTTTACGTTTGTGAAGTTTCTTCTTCTTCCTCATCTTCTGATGAATAAAAACGAAATATACAACACAAACAAGAGTACATATAACTTTTACAAACAAGACCGACGTCAAGAGCAAACCTATTTTAAAATAAAACAAATAAAAACTTTATGAAAAAGGTTTAAACAAGTGACCACTGAAACTGCCCTTCTGAAAAAACAACAACGGAAACCCTCATAGAATTTGTACTGGTTTTAATGGAAACTGTAATGATCCCTACTGGTAATTTGTTGCCTTCCATTGGTGGCAGTTGATACCATTAAGGACCTGGTAATGGTTTTAATGGTTAGTAATGGCATTTGTAGTGGAAACCATTAGAATTTCTGTGATGATTTCTATTGTTTGTTTGTTTTCTCAGCAGGGTGGACAAGTAAATATTGGGAAAATGTCTCCAGGTCTTTTCCCAGTCTTCATTTGTCCAGTTTGGGTGAGTCTGTGTCCACTGTAGCCTCAGATTCCTGTTCTTGGGCGACAAACTCGACGTGGTCTTCTGCAGTTACAGCTCGTCCTCCTCAAGGTTCAACATGCTGTCTGTGCTGAGATGCTTTTCTGCTCGCAACGGTTGTACATAGTGGTTATTTTAGATACCGTAACTTTCCTGTTAGTCTGAAGCAGTCTGGCCATTCTCCTCTGACCATCTCTCATCACTGGATGTCCCCCAGTGTCATTTATTAAAAATTATTACTCCAAGCATTGTGTATTTTATTATTTTGATGATTTTCTTTTAATCAAACTCTGTTGATGAACCAGTATATTAATAATAAGACACACAATCATTTTTAAATATTATTTTATTTATAATAAGGTCATTACAACAACACACACAACACAATTATTTATAAAGAACATATGAACAATAATTATTTCAACACTGCAACCTTTCTCAGCTCCACTCCACTGCTGAGAATACGCGGGCGCTGAGGAGTCCCCAGGTAAGCCACCGCCCACCGCACCAGCTGCTCTGGGACCCTACACACACACACACACACACACACACACACACACACACACACTCAACTTAACCTTGAACCCTACCCTACCCTTTTCACAAACACATTTTACACAGAACTTAAATAATAAATGTAATAAATAATTCATTTAAAAATGTTGTTTACTCATAAATAAATGGTGAAATTTCTTTTTCACATGTTGTTTTAAACTTTAATTACTTGAAGAGATTTGTTTTCTTGATTGCGCCATGCATTTAGGTGTAATCAGACACATAAAATACTTTTAATAAATAAGTAAATAAAGAAAAAAAAAAGTGGGTGTGTATTTTACTTTATATTCACTTATTTATAGGGTGGTTTTTTTGGGGTTTTTTTCAACTGGACTTACTTGCACTGTCTGAGAGCCGAGGCGACGTTCGGACAAGGTTCATACGTGTATGAGAAACTGCTGCCGTCTGAATGGACCTGAGAATGGACATGAGGGGACATTTACTTACAACACAACTGACTGAGTGATTTTGCGTGACTGTGGCGTACGTGTGTGTGCGTGTGTGTACCTACCCGGCTCTTTTTGGTGGGCGGGGTGTGTGACACGTGGTGTAGTATTTTTTGGGGAGCGTCTCTTGGGGATTGTTCTTCCACACACATGGCTGAAGTGGGTTTGGTTGGCGTTAAGGGGCTCGGTGTTTGCGGCTCCAGATGCACGTCTGTGGTTGTCGGGTCACTCGGGTGGGCGGGGGTACACGGAGACGGGTGTGGTCTCTGAAACGGTGAAACGATGTTCCCGGACTCCTCGGCCGAGCCGCTGTTGGTGAGCGGTGAGCGGCTGCCCTGCTGCGTGAGCAGCTCCAGACTGCCTACACGTAACGAGAACGAAAGGTTAAAAGGTTGAAATATTATTAAAAACATTAATATTACTTTTAATATTAAAATGCATATTATTGACACTGAATGTATAAATAAATAGTAATAAAAGAGCAATAATATTTCATTTTAAAATATTTATAAATCACATAAAACATTACATTCAATTATTATTTAAGATATTAATATTACTCTTTATCAGTAATAAATTAATAAAATGATGATTTTTCATGTAAAATCCCTGTATGGAAAAAGTAATTTAAAAAATGTCATTTTCTTTTACAACATGGCTATTAATTGTATTTAAATATGAATCTTTTTAAGTATGAATAATATTACCATGTAATATTAATAATAATTATAGTGATTAAAAGTAATCCAATTTTAAAATGCGTATTACACATGCAAACCACTTTATGGCAATCTATACCTATTTCGATCATGTAAAAAAACAAATACAAACAAACAAACAAAAAGCACCAGCCCCTGATTTAAATGAACAACCCGTAGTCTGAACAAATATTTTAATATTTATAATATTTATATTAATATCTACTTAAAAGTAATTCATAAAACAAGGCAAATTTGAATAATATACATAGAGCATAGATTCATATTAATTAAAATTATTATTATTTCAATCATTTCATTTGGTAGATTCTAATTAGCCGGCTCTGTAACCGATTACTCTAATTAACTCACATATGAACGAACACACACACACACACACACACACACACACAGGTTATATTTAGTAGAATTTTGAACTTAAATCTGGAACATTCTGTGTGTTTGTATTGATTTAGTAAACAATAAATTACTCTCTGAAGAACATGACGGCGTTGCTAGCAGGTCAGCAGCAGGACAGAACATGTCCCAGGGGCTCTCTCCTTCACTGCTCTCTCCTCCTCCTCCAATACACCCGACCTCTGAGAGGAAGAGAAGAGAAGAGAATGTGTGTGTGTGTGTGTGTGTTAGGGGTGGGGGAAAGGGGGAAAGGTGTGGGGGGGATACAATAACATCGCAATAAGCTCCCTCGAGTCGCATTTACTCTCCTCAGCATTTCCACATCACTGCTCATGTCTCCTACCAGGTCTGGTGTTGTTCAGGGTGAGCTGATGTCCATGTTCCGGCCTATTGGAAGCCACGGTGGCTGAGTCTTCTCCCTGATCCTGCGTCGTGATTGGCCGCTTTGCCGTTTCAGCTACGTGAGGAGGCGCCAGGCCGCTCGGAGTTTCGCTCAAACTCGACACACCTGAGCACGAGAACATTTAAGGGGGAAACAAAAACACATGCATGGAGAACCTCGAGCGCTCGTCTGGTGGAATTCCCGAAGGTCCGTAATGATAAGGAGCAATTAATTAGACGGGAGACAGTACGGTACCGGGATCAGCTGTCAACATCTCCCTCTGCTCCTCTGGGATGAGGAGATGAGACACAGGAGTGCTGAAACACTCCTCACTCTGGAAAAAAAACAGGCGCGCGCGCACACACACACACACACACACACACACACACACACATTTGTTTGGATGCTGTACTGACAGCTGGTACCACCCGGTTGCTATGGATACCGGCTTACCCTGCAGCGAAGTCTCTCTCGGTGCCAGTGAGTGGGCGTGGCCACCCCCAGGTGACCCACGGTGGGTGCGGCTATTTTCTTGATTGCATCATTCAGGAGGTCCATGATGATGTCATTGTGCCACGCCCCCATCAGACAGGAAAGTGGGAGTCCTGTAAGGAAAATTTTCTAAATGTATTATTTGTAAATACGACTCAAAGTACAAGTCAGGTTCAGAGGTAAATAAGGAGAAGAAGGTGTGTGTGCACACCTGTGAGTGTGTGTGTGTGTGTAATTAGTGAGTGTGTGTGAGACTCCAACCTGACTGAGAGTTCATAGAAGTGACTGAACTCTCCTTCATCAGGGACCTGAAGTGAAAATTAAGAACATAACATCAGGATAGAGAAAAGTGATGATGACTATGACAACACCACACACACACACACACACACACACACACACACACACACACACCGGGAGTCTGCTTATTATAAGTCATATTTATATAAAACACATATCGTATAAAGTTTCTGTGAGTTTATATACGGATTAGAGTCACATTTAAATCACTCTTTTATTTCACTTACACACCAATTTAATAAACATTCTGTAAAACTGAAATGCATAAATTAAGACAAATAAGACCAGCCGTTCAATCAGAATAAAAGTAATGGCACACTATAAAAGGAGGAGGAGTTAAAGTGTGTGTTTACGGTAGCTGATGAGCCGCAGTGGCTGAGATGCAATACTGGAAGATTTAGCACACGCCGTGTTTAGGAGGAGCTCTTTCACTGTTTTCTCGCCGTTTTCGTCTCTCTGTGAGCTTTGCCTTTTATGGCGTTTTGTGGGTGTGGCTATATGTAAATCAACTGTGACATGAACACACATGGTAACGTACAGCATTTGTCTCTTTGTCTGTAATTTTTAGTTCGGTCTGACCATGAGCACAGGTGTACACACACACACATACACACGTACACACACATACACACACACAGACACACACACACAGACACACACGCGTACACACACACGCGTACACACACGCGTACACACACACGCGTACACACACACGCGTACACACACACGCGTACACACACACGCGTACACACACACACGCGTACACACACATACCCACACACATGGTACAGTGTTA
>JANDJT010000002.1:815162-835779 GCA_024331685.1 Stegophilus panzeri
AAAACACTGTGCCCCTTGGCTCAGTTTGGGCTTTTTCCTTGGGTACATGTGATCTGACGCCATGCTGCCAGTAACTAGGGACTCCATATAGCACTGAGCAAGATGGCGGCCCGCGATCTCGCCTCGTTATCACTAGTTGCACTATGATTGGCCATTCCAGTGTATTTCTATTTCAGCGTGTTTGTGTACTTTGCCTATGGTCACTAACGCGGAAGTTCGCGCATGCGCAGTGGCGCCGACTGAGTGTGGGGAAACGAAGCTTCGCTGAACTCTTTATACAAATGAATCTCGTGCTCACTTTTCTTTTAGTAATTAAATAAATCAAACCAAATGAATGTAACTTCAAACACTCACCTTATTATTTATTCATATTTAACCCCATCACCTATAACCTCGGTCCGGGTTCATGTGGCCTTTATTTCTAAAAACTACATATGAACCAGTTTGTTGGTATTTAATGATTTGTGCAAAGAGAGTGTTTCTGAAATGTTTTTATTTTATCAGGAATGGAGGTGAAACTCAACATGCATGTAGTTCAGGTTTTTAGGTATACAACTTGTTTCATAGTACCAGGGCCAAGCCGATTTTTTTATTATAATAATTATAATTATGCTGTATTTTCTTCTGCTTTTGAAAATACAGTTGTATGTTGTTTTTTTTAACAGATGTATATTTTATGCTTTATACATAAAATATGAATACACATTATGAACAAGAAACATTTCTCCTACATCAGGGTTTCATATAGTAAACTTTTAAAAGCCTTGCTTCGTGTTTCATTTATAAAATGAACCTAAGTAACAAATAAAATTTTTTTTTTTTTTTTTTTTTTAAAAAAAAAAAAAAAAAAAAAAAAAAAAAAAAAAAAAAAAAACCAACCACAACTTCCTAGTCTGTGGGACAACTGCACAAAAAAAATACTGGGATAATAATAATAATAATAATAATAATAATAATAATAATAATACAAATCTAGGTGTAACAAATGTTCAGGAAATACAATTCACAATTTATTTAAAATCTTTCTAGTGATGTTTAATTTCAGGTTTAGCTGACTACAACTTGAATATAGCCATTTGGGCGGAAAGATGGGGAAGCTCATATTTATAACGAGTAAATGGTTCAACACAAAAAAAAGAAAAAAAAGAAAAAGATAAACAGTAACACTGCTGTAGTAAACAATCGCATAAATCATATCTGCTCAGGGGTCCCGGTTCACCGATGGATAGGTATAGAGGGGTGCCAATACTTTGTATGGCACAACGGAGCGGCTACTGTCAGGTTTCAGATCGTGGCGACAGACACTGAGCTGATTAGAAAAGTACGGCTCGGTGACAGGAGAGTGTGAGAACGCCGTATTGAGTTCTGAACAACTTACAATGTTTAAAAATACACAGTGAAATGCATTGTTTACAGGAACATTTCCTCCCTCATCATCTCCATCACACCTCAACATGGAGAACGTCCACCAGAGGGGGAAGGAAAAAGAAAAGAAATGGCAAAATTAACGAAATCTGTCAGCTACATTCACTAAACATTTAAAAAGTTACAAAGAGGTTGCATTAACAGTGAAGCGTTAAGACAAATCAACAGTTGTAAAACTCGGACACTTGGCCCTGTATGTGTCCCTCTCTATGGATTTCCTGTCTCTGTCTCTCCAACTCCTCCTTCTCTTTCCGAAACTCCTCCTTGGCCTTAAACAGCTCGTCGCGCTCCTTCTGGAGTTCTTCTTTTTCCTTATGGAGCTCCATCCTGGTGGTTTCCAGCTCTTCCTTTTCCCTCTTCAGTCTGTGATGTTCGTCCTCCTGCTCGCGTTTTTGGTTCTGAAGTGCTCGTCGTTCTGCATCCAGCTCTCGGATCTGCTGCATCAAATCCCTCTGCTGCTGCAAACTTCGTCCCTCTTCCTGCTGCACGCGCCTCAGGGCCTCCGTCAGCTCACGCTCGCGCTCCAGGATCCTCCGCCCGTCGCTCCAGTCAACTACTGACACAGATAGACGGCAGCAAATTATTTTTAAAAACGAACTAAAGCGTCTTTACTGGGATTTAAACAGCAGGAGAAATATACTTCGAAATATAATTCATCTAAAAGAATGATTAAATCTAAACATTGTATTGAATTAATACACAATTTAACTGCATACAATAAAATAACTAATAGATCAACTAAATTAATAAAGAAAACTACAAGTACGACACTGAAAATGTCCGAGTTGATCGGTATATTTGAGTGAAGTTGAAAACTGCAAAAGAAATGCAAGTTGTTTTTTTTTTTTAAAGTAAAAAATTGCTTAATCACATTACACAATGGGGTGTAAAATTATTTTTAAACCAAGTCAGACTCTGCAATTTATGATGGTGTATAGAGAGAGAGAGAGAACTCGAGGAGATTCGTACCAGTTAGACTGCTGCTGAGCTGAGACGGGACGATGCGGCTGGGAGTCACAGTGCGAGTTTTGGGCGAGGTCGCAGGGACGTAATCCGGATCCTCGCTTTTGCGTTTGGGGGGTCGTTTCTGCGAATGCTCCTCGAGCTGGGCGTACTCGGCGGGGTGCTTGTTCTGCAGGTGTCTGATGAGGTTACTGGTGCTGCTCTGGTGTTGGATCTTCTCCATGCACAGCAAACACAGCGCCTTCTTCTCCTGGTCCACTTTGCGGTAGTGAACCCACACCGCACTCCATTTGCGCGAGGTCGGGGTTTGGGTCGGGGCAGGGCTGCCCTCCTGAGTCCCTCTGCCCTCGCCTTCGCACCCAGACGCCTCTCCTTCAGTCGCCGGTTCTCCTGCGGCAGCACACAGGATTCCTCGGATCGCCCCGTCCATCTCGGCATCTCCCACTTCGGCCGGGACTTCGACTTGCTGCTCGTCCATCATAACTGTCACTGAAGACAGAGAGATGAAAAGAAGACAGGCGGTGAGGGGGAAAAATTCATTTTTTAATGAATATTAAATATTCTGTATAATTTTAACTAGACTGAATAATAATAATAATAATAATAATAATAATAATAGAGACACATGGCTGTGCATCATGACTGAAAGAAAGAGTTACATCGTGTGTTTTTGTGTGTAAAATAACGATAAAAATCTTCATTCTTTAGACAGTCGATTCGATACATTTCGATTCGGTCGGTTTAGAAGAACCGATTCGCGCGATCCGTTAACGAAGTTCAAAATGAGTGATTCATTTTAGTGGAAGTGAACAGAGCCGCGCGTGACACTCGCATCGGATTAGGACGGTGTGTTTTCGACACTCAAATCTTATATTTCGTCACTTTTAATACTTTATTTCGTTGACGGTAAGTGTGAGGACACGCAGGGGCAAAAATGGCGCCTGAAGAAGAAAGGAGAAAAAAAAAGGGCAGGACGCGGAGAAAGAACATTCAGCTCATGTTAGCTAGCTAGTTAGTTAGCAAAGCATAGCGGGCGTGAATATCGATTTAGTCCTGAATAACTGTTTCGGTGATAATTTACTTTCTTGTTAACTCGAAACAGGTTTCGTGAATGGAATTTTTATTCGGACATTTGTTTAAATTAGTGTAGCATTTTATTTGTGTGTTTAACAGGCTATGATAATGTTGGCGCCAAGAGTTAGCCAGATTGCTTAGCAGATCTCACCGGGGTCTTTATACAAATCTAAAAAGCATGGTGTATATATTGTTACTTGATTTAAAAGAAAACGAACTAGTGATCTCTCTCTCTCTGTGTATTTATATATATATACATATATATTTAAAAAAAAAAAAAAAGCCATGCTGTGTTAGAACCTAACAGCAGTCCAAACCTTCCACACAGCCGTTATTATGGTTGGATGCGCTTTTTCCCGATGTGGATTTTCTCTTGTCCAAAGCGGAGAAATCATTCGGATGTTTCGCTCGTAAATGCCGAAGCATGTTGGTCGTGTGACCGAAGTATAAAACCGTTTTCATACAAAGGAGACATAATACTCGTTTATCGTCCTCGGCTTGAAAAAACGACCACACTATGCTTCGTTTTCGTGCCGCCATTTGAGACTCGGTTTTGTTCTGAGCACTGTGACTGCGCCACTATGCACTACCCCCTACAGGACCGGCGGTGGTTCTGCAGCGCCACACTTTATTATTTAGTCTGACGCAAAGATGGCCGCGGTGCGGAAGTATGAACTTACAGCGTCAGAAATCGCAGTTTATCAACCAGTACGCGGTTTCTCAAGCTGTATTTAAATTATTTAAAATCTAGGGACAGGGGGGAAAAATCCGAAATGGATCCTACTCACCCTTTTTCAAACACTATGTTACACGGGTTTCATCATCACTCTGCGACAGGAGTGTCGTTCCGTCGCGCGCGCGCAACGTTAGCTAACTCGCTATTTCACGCAATTTCAAACCTACGAACAGTAAATTAACCGAGACGAACTATAAACCGACACGTCTACAACTATATACACAACCGAAAAAAATAAAAATAAATTTTTTTTTTAAAAAAATCGATTAATCCGCCACTTTCAAAAGTCTGAAGAGAAATCTGAAAAAGATGTTGCCATGGTAACTCGCGGTATTCCTCTGGAGAGGAGTAAAGGGCGCGCGCTAATCAAACCAAACAACGCGGTGCATTATGGGAATTTTATTCCCTCTAGAGTTCGTTAGCAGAATTCACGTCTGTGACGAGAAGCTTATTTATATAATTTATACCGGAAAGAAAAAGCATTACAGTTACATGAAATCAAATTTAACCTTTCAACATTAATATGTGACCAGGACGGGACGTGTATTCAAATGAAACAGTCGAAGAAATCTATAGATAGAAAGCTACTGAGTGAAGAAATGATTATGTTCCCATTCAACCCCTGTTTGTTTGTTTGTTTGTTTACCCTTCGATAAATGCCATTATTTTGTTTTTCTTGTAACAAATAAAAGCAAAAATTAAACGAACAAATACATTCTTGTGAATTTTTAATAATCTGTGAAATCCAGTACAAATCCAGAAGTGAATCGCTGATTTAGGACTGGAATGGACATTTTCAACTAAATTTCGAATGAAAGTGAGAAGTTGTTTATTGATTTTGTGTTAAAAAAAATAGTTCCTAAGCAAAACCAATGGTAAATTCTGGTAAAATCAGGAGTGTCCCAAACAACCCCCCCCCTTGTTATAAACAAAAAGTAGCGTAAAATGATTTAACCCGCACCCTTTTGGTTTATTATTCACTTCAGTATGTGATGAATTATACAGTGAAACTAGTAGGAAAGGGGTTAAATGTAGTATTAGAACTTAGAGAATCCATCTGCACCATCCTGACCTTGACAAAAACAATCCTGGAAAAAATTAACACATGTAACCTACTAAAAGATGTGTGTGAGATCTCTGAAATACTGTTGTGTAATGCATATCATTTTCTTTCAACTAATTTAAGTAAAACTTTACCTTATGGTTACAGCGCAAGCTAAAGTTATACACTATGCATAAAAAAGTATATGCGCCTTTGACCATCACACCCAAAGTCTATCTACAAACTTGTATAGAAAGTCTTTGTACGCTGTAGCTTTACAGATTCCCTTCACTGGAACTAAGAGACACGAACCTGTTCCAGCACGACACAAAGCACACAACGAGTGCGAGCTCCATGAAGACGTGGTGTGTGAAGGTTGGAAGAAGGTAGAAGAACTCGAGTGTCCTGCACAGATCCCTGACCTCAACCCCACTGAACACCTTTGGGATGAACTGGAACTGGAGTCTCCTCACATCAACATCAGCGCCTGACCTCAACCTCACTAACGCTCTTGTAGCTGAATGTACACTAATCCCCACAGCCACGCCCCAAAAATCTAGTGGAAAGCCTTCCCAGAAGAGAAGAGTGGAGCGCGTTATAACAGCAAACACAGAGGGAATAAATCTGGAATGAGATGTTCAACAAGCAGTACATACGGGAGTGAGGGTCAGGGGTTCACTGCAGAGTTGATTTGACTTATTAACCCCCCCTCCTCCCCCTATGTTTTTGGTTTATTATGAATATACTTTTGTCTTTTATATTAATCTAAGCATTTAAAAAAAAACAAATGAATAAGCTTGTAATCCTATTAATGGGGAACACTGGTGAGTTCAGACTTCAATCAAGAGACGAGTGGAGTTTTAGTATGGGAGGGAAAACAGCTGTTTAGGAGATTTCCGGACTGTCTGTGATTTTGTGTTTAAAGGAAAACTACTCATAAAATCTGTACAGGATCATATTTATCTCGTTTATTTTAACACAAAACAGCCAAGACAACTCTAATCGATTGTGAAATATTTTATTAAACCTTAAAGGAACACTGTTTATCTCTTTCTCTCACACACACACACACACACACACACACACGAGTTTTAGACAATAAATACATGTCGGAAAAAACTGCGGTTTTATTTTAGACACATTAGTTTTAAAAACACCAACAGCAGACGACGACTCGTAGCAAGCGTCACGTCACAGTCCGACACGTGAAAATCAGAGCACTGAACTCAACTCCAGAGTTCCTCCTCCAAGCCACGCGGACGGAATTAACGCTGCTGTTCAGTTCAATAAACATTCTGGATAAATCCTGAAACGAACACGGCTTAAAACGTTTAAATAAAATACGACATTAAAATATTTCACAGCTAAACACCTAGTTGTGTAGCTTAGAGAGTAAAGGTGAACACACACACACACACTCGCTCTGTTTTCCAGTGACGTAACTCCAGTGTTTCTTCAGTCCGTATAAAAATGGTTTAACTTTAAACGATAATCAGCTTTAAGAGCTTTTCACACAACAGGCCACACTTTCTACTTCCTGTCTGAAAGGTCAGAATTCCCCTCCACCGCTCAGATAAAAGTAAAAAAAGTTTAATACAGTTATTAAATAAACATTTTAATGATGTGTATATCTGTATATGTATTAACCTATAAGTAAGTTCCCTCAGCGGGCATAATAATAATAATAATAATAATAATAATAATAATAATAATTATTATTATTTCAACCTAGAGAGTATCTTTCTCAAATTCAAGGTCATTTTATAACAAAGGCATAAAGTTTGCAAAATCTAGTGGTGAAAATTAAAGGAAAAATATATTACGATAAATCTTTGCACATCCTTGTTTATGTTTATATTACAAACTAAAACAAAAAAGAACAAATCCCTGAATTTTCTTCTTTCTTAGACAGACATGTCTGAGAATGACTTTTCTCTCAGGTTGTCAGTATTTATCACAAATCTAAACACAGAATGCTGTCTTCCGTGTGAGGGTGTGTGTGTGTGAGATAGTCGTAGTGTACGATGAGATTAGGAACAACATGCTCGGAGCGACAGCAGAGGTAGAAGTAGGGCTGGGCGATATATCGATATAATATTGGTATCGTGATAAATGATTACATGATAATTTTTTATCGAGATATCGTCAGTACGGTGATGTATTTTATTAAAAACATTTTTAATAATTATAAATTAAACAGAAGCCTTTCATCATGTTAATCATCTTTGTAGGCGTTAAAGAAAAGTATCGTCAAACTCGGTCGTTTGTTTTATTACGGTTTTGCGGACAGTTTGTTAGATAAATTATTTATTGTAGAAACGTATGGGCGATATGATATATTTGTCGTATCACCCGGCCCTAGGATGGAGTGAAGTGTAACGTGTTTACAGCAGGAGCACTGCATTGTGGGTCGTGTAATGAATAACGTTTGTTGTGTATGCAGTAGAATGTGCTTTATGCCTCAGTACGCAGTGTTGAACCTAAAACAGAGCGCCGTGTCAGCAGAGTCAACAAACACCGCGGTGCTGTTCGCCGCTTCAGTTTGGAGCGGTTCTATGGTTCTGATTCGGATCTACGTCTTCGGTTCTGATGTCCACGCTCTCCCACTCTCCGCTGCGATTTGACCTCTTGATGGCGTCCACCACCGTCTGGACGTACAGCCCGTCCTCGAACGTAGCCGCCATGGCGACGGGATTCCGCGCCCATGAACGCCGGTCCTCCTGCGCCTGGAAGGACAGGCGGAGCTGAGTCACCATCGCTTTCAGTCCCGTGACCACAGGCCCCGCCCCCGAGTCGGCGTCTCTCAGAAGAAGCTCCTCCCCTTTGGTGCTGTCGCGCTGTCCGTACAGCTCAGTGCTCCTGACCACCAGTCTCCCGGACGATCCCACCAGCATGACCTCCTGAAGGTCGGCGCCCGGGAGGTTAAAGTTCAACGTCACGTTGCAGACCACGCCCCCTGCCATGAGCAGCTGAAAGCAGGCGTAGTCGTCGGCCGTGACGGAGCGAATCCCGGTGCCCGTGCTACCGTGACGCACGAAGGTCCTGAGCATTCCGTGCACCCGGACGACCCGCCCCCCCGTCAGGTAGCTCAGGAGGTCGATGATGCGAGAACCGATTGTGTGCAGGCCGCCGCCACCCATCAGCTCCTCCCAGGCCCAGCCGTACGACTGGCTCAGCAACGAGCCGCCATACACACGCGCTTCACACACCTGCGAGGGGGAAAAAGGAATCTGTGAGTACAGAACTGCACACGTCACATCGCATCGCTGATCTTTCCTCACGTACATCAACGTGAAACAGCATCGAAATCTCATCAGTATTCAATCATTAGAACGCTGAGACAAAACGGAAAGATTAGACTAGAACAGATGAGATAAAAAGTCTACACACCCCTGTTAGAATGGAAGGAGGTTTTTTTTTCTCCTAAATTGTTTATATGTGTTTTTTTTTAAGTTGCTGCATCACATTAAAGATCTGGAAATGATTTATCTATAAAAATAAAATAAAAAACCCCAGGGGTGTGTTGACTTTTTAAATTCGCTGTAAACTACCGTATAAACTCCTAAACAGGTGTGAAGGTGTGCGTTTACCTGCAGCGTGCCGCAGTACCCCTCCGCCAGCAGCCGCTTCATCAGGATGAAGGCGGGCAGAAAGCGCAGCGCGTTGTTCATGATGCTCATCAGCTGTGGGTAATACCGCGCCGCCGTCACCATCGTACACGCGTCCGCCAGCGTAGCAGCCTGCTCGCTGATCACGTTCTTCCCGATCCCTGCCGACACGGATAAGAGACCCGTCCACTTACGTTTAAAACAAAACAACTCTATTAAATTAACACAAATAAAACCAGCCATTCAAAGAGGAAGGCACCCTATAAAAGAAGGAGGAGGAGTTTGTGTGTTTATGGTAGCTGGAGCGCTGCAGTGGCTGAGCTGCATTACTGGAAGATTTTCCGAGCTCTTTCACCACTTAGTGGCCATTTATGGAGTTTTGTGGGTGTGGCTAAACGTGCCATGAATGCAGCTGATTGGTGCTTATCTGTAATGGTGGGAATTTTTTGTTGAGTTTGGCCACGAATTCCTTGACACACAATGTCAGTTAAAAAGGGAACACATGAGTAGAATGATTCCTTCAGGCCTCTGAGTGTGATTGTGACTGTGTGTGTGTGTGTGTGTGTGTGTGTGTGTGTGTGAGAGAGAGAGAGCACAGTACTGGGTGCGGTTGACGAAGGAACACAGCCCAATCGGTTCAGTACACAGATAGCTAAATATAACAGATAGATAAAGAAAGCGAGAGACGAGAATAAAGTCTCACCCAATGCTTTCACAGCGATCTGGCGTGTGTGTGGTGGCGGCGTCAGAATGCACACCAGGTGGACTTCCTGCCGCAGCAGGACGTCGTCCGATTGGCTGGTGGAGAAGGGGATGTTGAGCTCATTAGCCAGACGTTCAGCTTCTTCCTGCGTCCGGCCCCAGACGGCCTGAACCGGAAACCCTTCCTCCTGCAGTAAGGGCACCAGGGAGCGTACAGTCCGCCCCGTTCCGAACACACCCACACCCGGCAACATTCTGCTCAGCACGTACACGTATACACACACACACACACACACACACACACACACACACACACACACTGCACTCACGCTCAGTCAGCCATTACACAGATCCTGTTTGAAGCTGAAGCTCCAAGTAATCAGGTGATAATCCTACTGAGAGAGACAGAGAGGGGGAGAGGGAGAGAGAGGGAGAGAGACAAGCTGATTTTAAATGACAAAAACAAGCTAAAGTGTATTCGTATCTACAGATTACAGAAGAACATATAATTAATTCAACATCTTTTTTTATGACAATAAGTAAATCATCTGCAAATCAGATCTTTACTGTAATTTAACATAAATCCCAAATAAAACTTTAAAAGTTTATTGCACTTTTTTAAATTGAAGATATAATTAAAACCTTTTTCTTTACATTAAAAAAAATGTCTACATGTCAAGAACATTATTTTTTTTTGTCAAAAGACATTTTCTATCATTTTGCTCCTCAACCTTAAATATCTTTAGATCTTAATTTTAACCAATTCTGCTTATAAACACTTTTTTTATGTATAATAATAAATTGCAGGTGTAATTTCAAGTTTTATTACTTTAAAAAAAACAACAACTTTAAACTACATTTACTATTTAATACAAGTGATAATTAATAAAGGGAAAAGTAATGTAAAACATTATAGAGATGTATGTTATTTGGACACGTTTGGAAATAATTTACGGGGGAAATAAAGGTTTAAAGTAGATAAATTAACGTTGTACGGTATGTAAAGACGTAACTAGTCAAATCATAGCAATACTGATAATTTTTACTATAAATAAATAATACTAAACTACTGGAGTTCTTGTGAGGGGAATGAAGTTAGCAAGGTTAATGATTAGCTTGCTAGCTAGCTAATAATAAAAATCAACATTATACCAAAGTTCTGTTTCTAGGCGACTAAATAATAATCTTAAACGTTTGTACTCACCTAAACTACTGTTTTTGGAAATCTTTTCCTCAACCATAAATCTTATTTTGGTTGATTTTTCTCCAAAATCTCCGAGAGGAATCCTGACTAGCATCCGGGCCGCCTCCCTGCTCAGATCAGATCAGATCAGATCTCACCTTCCCTCAGGGGGGAAATAAAAGATCTGATTCAGGTCATGTCATTCTGGCAGGGTTCACACTTCTTCGCCTCTTTCCCTTTGTTTAATCCAGTCTGATATCCGTGTTGTTTTATTAATCGCAGGAACACAGCGACCATCACACAAACAAGCGAGGAGTTCGCGCATGCGCAAACACGAACGACCGCGTGTTCTTCACCACGCCCACTCCGTTCAAACACGTCTTTATTTATTTACATGCAAGTGGGCCTTTATTTTATCATCACCTGCACAGGTTATAAGTGTACTTCATGTATCACACTGCACAAAGTATTGGCACCCCTCTACCCTGTGTATTAGCAGAAGTGGGTGGATGTATAGCTTTCAGTCATTGGACTGGATGAAAGCAGAGGAGACTTGAGATTTGGACTTTAAAATTTCTGAATTAAAATATAGGGAATAAATAATACTGAAGTAAAGTATTATTGATGATGAGTATGATAACGAACCAGTTCCAGCAGCGTTACTGGACATGTTGGTGTTTTAAACACCTCAATGTAACTTCTCTCCTCTAACACACCTGACTAAAGTTGCAGTGCTCGTATAAGAACAGGGGAAAAAAAAAACAACAAACAAACAAACAAACCACTGAAATGTGCAGGACAAGGGGTTCTCCAGGACCAGGGATGGGGCGCCAATACTTTTACAGCACTACAGACAAGATTAGGTAGGTGGAGTTGATAAGTGCAAATGAGTGGATCGTAGTGTAATGACTAAATATACAATACTGACTAAAATGGATCATTTTTACAGCAGCGTATTTAAAGCTTTATTTATAATCTTCAGCACGATGTCCAAAGGGAACATGCAATGCAAATGCAAATGCAATGCAAATGCAAACAAAACAAAACAAACAAACAAAAAAAAACTTTTGACCTTTAGTGTCCATCTACAACCTCGGCAGGTTAAATAGAACAAGCTCAAATTATTTTTTGTAAAAATTAGATCCAAAATAATGGCATTAAATCAAAGTAAATTAGATTTATGGACAGTGATATGTGAGTGTGAGAGAGAGAGAGAGAGAGAGAGAGAGAGAGACATCTGCGTGGACGTTTCATCTCCGTCGATGAGGCACGACTTTATTTCCGCTGGTTGCGACTGGGATGAGGAGCTTCCTGTATTCGAGCGGGAGGAATTTCTCGATTAAGACGGTGACCGGAGTGCTGTCCGTCACAAACCCCTGCCTAGAAAGGAAAATAAATAAATAAATAAAAGACAGATCACATGACCCGACAGAAAGTCACTCAGATTCCTACATCTAACACACCTTCTCATGAGGAGTTCAACATCCTCAACCTCGATGGTTTTCCTCTTCGCGTGAGTGGAATACGCCTCCAGATCCTCCGCCAGACGATCGAAATACCTCTGCAGTCTGAGACACGGCACAGAATCAGCGAACCCGCCTGAGCGTTTCATAAATAATAATAATAATAATAATAATAATAATAATAATATCGCTTTATCATAAACACGTTTGTTGTATCAGCTTACATGTCGTTGATGACGGGATAGACATCGCTAGAGACCTTTGTTTTGGCGAAGTGTTTAAACACGCTCATGACATAGCTTTTCGGGAGGACGCTGGTGGAGACGCACTGAGGCTGGCGTTTCGGGCGTGGCTTCACAACCTTTGGGGCAGGACTGAAAATGTGTATCAGAGTGAGCCTTTTTTGGGTTCTAATCCCGAAAAAAGTTTATTGATTGAAAATTATGAATCAGTTACCCAGCATTCAGAGCTTTGAGGATGGTGGGCGTGGCCAGAGCACCGGGAGTGGCTACCTGCTTCCTCTGTCTAATAAAACCTGGAGTTTGCATCGAGAGTTCTGTGATAATAAATATATACACGTGTTAAAAGTAAATAAAAATAAATATATATATATATAAATTAGTGACATGTGAAATCAAACCTTCGCTCTGTGCATCTTCCTCCTCTTCTTGGGGCTGCTCCTGTACCTGTTCTTCCATCTCTTCCTCCTCTTCTTCCTCTTCTTGGGGCTGCTCCTGTACCTGTTCTTCCATCTCTTCCTCCTCTTCCTCCTCTTCTTGGGGCTGCTCCTGTACCTGTTCTTCCATCTCTTCCTCCTCTTCCTCCTGCTCTTCCTCTTCCTGTTGTTGATGGTCCTGTACTTCTTCCTCCTCTTCCTGTTGTTGATGCTCCTGTACTTCTCCCTCCTCTTCCTCCTGTTCTTCCTCCTCCTCCTCTTCCTCAGCAGCAGGAAAGTCCACCATGGGGCTAACGTGGACAGACACCACAATTTCCTCGCTTCCTGATTGGTCGAGATCTTGAATAACCTCGTCATCCTCGTCAGGGTTTTGCACCAAACTGTCCTGATGCGTCACAGATGACGAAGGCTTTGTGGTGTGGACGGCGGAGGACGACGCATGGTTGCGATGTGGTTCTTCCTCCACGCTGACTTGGAATTCTTCCAGCTCCGTTCCACCAGCGAAAGTCTGCAGATCTACACAAGAGACGAGAATGCTCCGTTATACTCAAGTGCGTGTGTGAGAGATTACCAGAGACGAGAATTTGGGCTCGTTTCCCTGCATCAGAAAAACTCCAAACTCACTAGGAATGAAAGTCCGTGGGCTACGAGTCTTCACTCTTTCGTTAAAGTCTTCAGTTAAATATATATTTGTGTATAAAAGAAGCTGTAAATGTGTCGAATCGCTCCTTCCTGAGATGGAACTACTTTTTCAGAGGGAGTAATGTGTGAGTTGTGTGTCTCCGATGGCGTATGGATACCACAAAACCTTCAGGAAAGCGTAAAGTAACCGGAACTACTTTTTACTCTTGGAAAGTTGGATTAAAAAAAAAAAAAGTAAATAAGCACAGCTGCTGGAAGATTTTCTTCATTCACGTCTGTCTCGTTGTTCCTGTGGAACGGCTGCAGGTTTACATTTGTGTTTTATAGTCACGTAATTTATAAATTTAATAGCGGAGATCTGCAGTAATACTGTCTCAGTGCAGGGATCTACATTAGAACAACAAATGGTTTATCAACACACGAGAAATAAATAAAAAAAAAAAAATTATACAAAACCCCCAGAAGCGTCACTACACATTTACCTACCACCATTATAAACAGCAAGATATATGAATATTCATGAGTATGCAAATATGAAACACACAGTATAACACTGCCATAACTACGTAATCTATTTATTATTAAAATATCAAATTAAACTTAAAACACAGCTGGTTCGGTCACAACATGGTCAACCGCTAATGCTTATGTAGTGACATCACAAACTTAGATACTATGTAGCTCCGCCCTCAAATCGGTTTTATAACCAACGTATGAAGACTGTGTTTCAAAACGGAGAAATATTAAATCAAATATTTTCTAAATCCGATGTTTGCGTTTGAGGTGCCTTTAATTCTAACTAAATGATTAAATATTTATTCTAGCATAGCAGATTTTACCGTCTGATGATTACTCACGTTTCTCCGTTGGATCGTGATTCATCCCGAGGCTCTTCGTACCTCTGCCTCTTTCCATCACTCCGTTCGTGATGGCTCCGCCCTGGGAGCGGTACATTCTCCGTGCGATTCGCTGAGGCAGATGCGATGGCTCCTCCTCCTCCTGAAGGCTCTCGCCTTCTCTCTGGTCCATTTCTTCTACCTGAGCGTCCTGTATCGCAGACTTGAACTCCTCCTGCTCCTGAGGCTGAGACACGTGATCCACCATGTCCTGCGTCGGAGCCAACTGGATATCCTCGGGATTCAAAGACACGGCGTCGCTCTCTTGTGATGGAGGTATCGTTTCCACCTCGCCCTCCTCTTCATGACTCTCAGAATCCGGCTCCGGGTCTTCTGAAGGATCTGGATGAGGTTTAGAGATGTTTCTCTCACTCAGGGTTTGTTGATCTTGGGCGACATCTTGAAGTTCTCGTCCATCATCATCTCTCTTCATCTCAGCATCTGTAACGCCTCCTTCGGCGTCTCTCAGCTCGGACACGGAGGCCTGTGGCTGGGCGTAGAGCTCCGTGTTGCTCATCATTATGTCTGTGGTGAGCTCCGGGACCGTGGTGTTACTCAAACCCAGAGTCAACTTGTGCAAGTCCGAGTCCTGGAGAGTTCTTCCATCCTGCACTACTGTATAATCTGATAAACAAACCACACACACACACACACACACACACAAAAACAAAATGATATAAAGAGAGCGAGGAGGAGCTTCATGAGTAGGGCTGGGCGATATGATGATGATGAAATCGATATTGTGATTAATTATGTTAATACATTTTCTGAGATTGTGATTTTAAAATAAATAAATAAATAAACAATTTACATTTTTAACAAATAATCACAAACTGACAAACAGCTAAAATATGATATAAAATATGATAATTAATATTCTTCCTAAAATGGAAAATTTTAAAAGTTAAAAATAATTACAAAATGAGTGAAAGCAGCTGATGTGTTAAAATTATGTCCTTAATCTTTAAATTTGTAAAACTTTACATAAAAAAAAAATAATTCAGGGCAGCTAAAATATGTACTTAATGTATAAAACTGTACATTTAATTTTACAATTGTACGATTTTGCATTTAAAAAAAGAAGCTGAAAACGTAAGAATTTAAAATTGAATGATAATTGTACACAAATCTTACAAGATAATTTACACATTTATTTTACGTATTTTTAAAAATAATTACAAACTGAGTAAAGCAGCTATGTTAATTTTGTACTTAAACTTTAAAATCGTAAAATTTTTAATTTTTAAAATTGCTTCTGTTTTTCATTGTTAAATATTTTTATTTGAAGTGTTTAAAAAAAAAAATCTAGCTTTATTAATAAACAAATTCATTCGATTTTTATTGATATTTAAAAATAATACAATAAAAACAAATCTATTACAAATGTATTAATAATAAACAAGTCTGTATCATTTATAATATTATATAATTGTTACGATAAAAGAGAGACACCTTGTTGTTATTGAGAAACGTAAACCAGGCAACTTCTTTTAAAACCCATGTTTTCCACGGGCGCCAATAATTCTGGAGCTTTCTGTATGAAATCATCACACACTTATAAAATCGTCTCTTTTACACTTTTCATTAATCCGTTTATTATTAACGGCGCGTTCGCCATACACGCCCCTGTGAATGAACTGTTGCTATAGAAACGATAACGTTTCAGAACGAGCGCGTTAACGAACTAATCAACACCTTCTGACCAATCAGAAGTCAGAACTGGGCGGCGCTGTGGTGTAAGAGATGAGCTCAGTGCAGCACCTTGGTTGTGATGTCTCTCTAAACGTTTCTGGATGGCTTCGTCGAACGCGTCCACGGAAACCTGCCTCCGTCGTCCGGCCGCTTTCCGCCTCAGACCCGCTCTATCGGACCGAAGGTTCACGAACGGCGTCTTCAGGGTGAGGCTGAGGATGCTGAGACAGAGACAAAACAATAACGTGTGTGTAGTGAGCAGGAAATACCGAACAGGAAGTCGTGTGTGAAAACGAGACATGGCGAGAGTTTATGCCGAGGAAAAGAAAACAGAGTTAATTATTAGTGACATCGTTAGGGCGAAGAAATTAAAAATAAATAAATAAATAAATAAAAACACACACACACACACACACACACACACACACACACACACACACACACACACAAAAACCAAATCATAAATGACCTTCGTTGCTTTTATGTGACACACAGTAGAGCAACTGCTAAAGTTCAGCCAGTCTCAGGAGTCTGCACACTCATTAATATTCATCACACGCTCATCAATATTCATCACACGCTGAAATTTTAAACATTTTATAAATAAAAAAAAGTAATTAAACAGGAGCCTGTAGTGTTTATTTCTCAGAGATATATGCTCCAGACATTTTCACTTATAAAAGAAAGTTGTTTTTTTTTGTTTTTTTTAAAAGTCAAATGTTTGCTCCACAACAGCCGAACAGATCAGGTTATTAAATCACGGATTTATTCATTAGCCTAATGCGGGATTAGTTATTATTACTACGGGATGTTTCTCAGGGTGACGTCTGTGACGTGTGATATTTCCACACGTCTCCTCTGCGATAAAGCTCGTGTATCTGGACGTCCCTTCTATAAACACGCGTGACAAGAGAATTCCTGCCGCCTTGTTTTGTCCGTGAACTCGTATGACTGTGTCGCACGTGGTTGCGTGACGGCCACGTGAGATTTGGGATGCCTGCTCGCTCATTTATTTCTAGAAAACCGTTCTAAACTATGTGATATCGGGACGTGTGAATATAAAGTGGGGTTATGCCTAAATACAACGAGGTCAAAAATGTTTTTTCCATAAACTAAAATACATTTTTTTTTTTTTAAATAATCAGACTCCAGAGTCGGTCAATTTTCTCAGAAGAGGAGGAGGAGGAGGAGGAGGAGGAGGACACACGCACACACGAGTGTGTGGAAATTTTAGTCCTAAAACAACTCTAATCCTAATGCAAATCTAATCCAAAAGCAAATCTAATCCTAACAGAAATCTAATCGTAACGTAACTCTAATCCCGTCCGAACAGGGCTAAATACAAGCAGCTCGTTTAGCTTAAAAGATCAGCAGAAGTTTTCTCTGGATGCACAGACAATAAATATTAATTACAGAAGAAGTGACAGGGAAGTAAAATTACTAAAAATATTAAGACCAACACTGAGTTCATCAAATTTTCTGTGGGATGGAGGCAGAAACACACACGGGCGACGTAACAGAAATAAAAATCACGCAGTAGCACCTGTAGAGATTACAGATTAATTACCCCAATACCCCGTGTAAAAATAATGGCACCCGTAAAGCCCTGACTGACCGTTTACCTTTTCGAGCCGGCAGAGAGATCCTGTTCCTTACTGACATCTGGATTCTCCTGAAGCACGTCTATCTCCTCGTCTTCACCTTAAATAAAATAAAACCCATTTTTCTTCCGTTATTCTTCTACACTCACGTCATTTCCTCCTGCTGCTTTAAATCAGTCGGAGTTATGTGCAGAGCAAACTGCTGTGTGACGATGACTTCCGCAAAAAAACAAAAACAAAGAAACACCATACATTAAAAATATATTTTTTAAAAATGTATATATTGTAATATATTAGTGATCCATCACAAACCTTTTCTTGATTCTGATCAGATCCCAGAACTTGTTATTGTACTATAAATCTCGTCCTGGACCGTTCTGTATAAACCTGAATTAAAGTTAATGTCTAAACGATGCTCTGTGATACAAACTTGTAGTTTAGTACCTGATGGCTGGTCCAGTTGTTTCTCGAAAGCGGAGACATTAAAAGTGGGTGGCGGCCTCCTGCGGCTCATCCCGCGGATCACCTGAGTCAGCGGCTCTGTGGCTAAGTCAGGCAGCTCGAGTCCCGACACGCCATCACTGAGAGCGCACACGCGCACACACACACACACACACACACACACACACACACGTCAGAATAAAAACAAAAACATTTTCCATGAATAGTCATTGACGGTACGATAGACGATTTTTTTCCACTTCTTACATGTAAAAAAAAAACCTACAAGATATTTAGAAAATGATAAAAATGATAAAGTTAAGCCGTGACCTCAGCTCAGGTGGACTAAGTGGCTGAGAAAACCCTTTTGGAAAACTGACTTCCGGTCCAGAATCCTTGTTTATGTTTGCATACGCTTCCCTGTCAGCCATTTTATACCCTCTATAGGCCACTCTAAATCCTGGGGGCGGAGTTTAGTAAATGTGGGTGGAGACCTAAATCTTGAATTGACTAATCTTGCTTAACGCACCTGTAAACAGCCGTAGAGTTTATTCATCAGAGGTGAATTACGTGCGGGGAATTCTTCTTTTATTTATTTATTAGAATTATTGTTGCTATTAATACGTAAATAAATCAAACATTCGCTCATCTCCGCAACGTGTAAATAAGCTCACAGACGTGCTATTAGAGATCGGATTTATTCATCTATGCTATCTGGGTGAGATTAGTTTCTCAACAGATGGTAGACACGCCCACCTGCGTCTGTTGGCATGGATACTGGTCTCGACGTCCTGCTGATCCCTGTGAGGTAACGCTGTCTGACCGGACAGCAGCAGAGACGCCTCCGCTTCTGAAAAGCACAACACGACAAGTCACGTCACGTCACTTCACGTCCGAGTGAAGCGAAACGAAGCGCCGTTCCTGCCCTCACCGGTCTGGATGATGCCCCTGAGCAGCCCGCGGGGCGTGACGTCATCATCATCGTACAGCACAGGGGTCAAACGTACCACCGGCGTCTTCAGCGTCCCGCTCTGAGACCTTGCACGTTTACTGGGTGGGAGCGGAGACCTCGTGGCCGTCTGTAAGCCAGATCAGATTTTTAATGTAAGCTTCGAGAAACACTAAACACACGTCCGTCAAACACGACTCGTACCTCACGGAGCTTCTGCTTGAGTTTGTGACGGAGAGCGACCTGAGGCGTCTCAGCGGGCGTGTTCCTCAGTCTGGAGCTCCTCCGTACGTGTGACTGATCACGAGACATTCTGAAGGACAAGAAGATTCATTAACTACATGCACCGACGGAGCTCTACAGTTCTGGCAAATAAAAATAAACCACAATGAATAAAAAAGCCGTGCCGGTGAGGGCTGAACTAAATCATAAATATAATATATAATATAATATAATATAATATAATGTGTCACAATACTTTTCTGAGATATTTTAAGTATTGTAATATGTATATATCAGTCATTACAAACTAACCAGAAGCAGGTGAGTTGATGTTAAAATTCTGCACTTTAAAATGATGAAAAACATTACATTAATTATATGACAGAATTTATTTTTCCTTTCTCCTTTTCAGTGTTTAGGTTTTTAATAATAATGACTTTATATAAAATTATTTACGATATGAAACTGTAGGGTGCGAAAACTTTTGCACTCAGCTATCTAGCTTGTCATACTAAACATGCTAAACCACGGACATCGGCTCTGACAACGAGGCCAGACTGTCTAAATTGTGATCATAACCGTTTTTGTTTTAAAAAAAAATCCTTTAAAGGTTTATTATTATAAACAATAACACACTGCTATGCTAACCGCTATGCTAACGAGCATAAAGCAGAGCAGTAAAATCACCTCCTGGTGACCGGAGACCGCTGTGTTTCTGTGTGCAGAACATTTCTGAGTAAAACTCGGGCAGACACGTCCTCCTCTTCCCCGGAGTCCATTGGTGAGTTCCCTCAAATGTTTATAATTATATATATATATTTATATATAAGAATATCTCCAAAGTTTCACTTGAACACAGCGCTTAGTCTTCACTTCTAACGACACCAGGAGATTCAAACAGACGCCGCGATGTCGTCTTCTCCCGCGCAGCCGCAACGCTCGCGCATGCGTCATGGGATATGTAGTTTTGCAGGTGCACTTCCGGAAATTAGCCTACACTAATGCGCCGTTAATGCGCAAGGGGGGAAATAAAATAACTATTTATATATATTAAAAAATATATTAATTAGCGTGGTGTAGCTAATATTTAATATTTAAATAAAAACAAATCGTTTGTATATATATTTGTCTGAATTTCACCAGTTTTTTTTTAATTTTTTTTTTTTACCCCTTTAGTTATGAATATGTACTATTTGTTTTTCATAAACTGTCGTTCTTGCTAAATTTCCCGTTCAAAATAAATTAAAAAATGTAGCAACAATTTAATTAGGCAAAGATCTGCACAAAACAACTTATTTGACA
>JANDJT010000002.1:835931-848979 GCA_024331685.1 Stegophilus panzeri
GTTGATATTTCTGTAAAGCTGCTTTGAGACAATGTCTGTTGTAAAAAGCGCTATACAAATAAAATTGAATTGAATTGTATTGAATATTCTTTTGCTGTTTTTGAATACAATGAATGTCTGCATTATAAACATTTAAATATTTAAATTTAAAGCTTATATTTAGACAGTGGTGTGCACGAAAACAAATATTTTTATTTATTTATTTAAAATTAAGAATATTTATGATTTTCCTCCAATTTGTAAATGTGGTTTTAAAGTTCGCAAAGAAAACAAATCCATTCAATCTTTTTTTTTTTTAATGGAATAAATCGATGTCACAGAAACCTGTATTCCATATAGATTTTAACGTGATCCTTCTGTAAAAATATTTATCCATAAAATTCAGACAGCAACATCATTTAGCTGTTAAGATGAAATCCGACCGGGGTTTTTTTTTTCTTCCAAAATAAAAGCAAACAATTCATCTTCATCTTCATCTTCACCGTCGCCTCTGGCTTGCTCATTAGGGACAAATTCATACATTTATAACGTATATCCTGAATACACATTTATATATTTCTGTAACGCTGCTCTGGGACAATGTCCACTGTTAAAAGCGCTGTACCAATAAAACCGAACTGAATTGAATCTTTGCAAAAGTCCTCTCTTTTCTGTACTTGTTTAAACGGAAAAAGAAAAGAAACTAAATATTATTTTATGGCGACTGAATCTTGAGGTATATTTCAGTCAGCACAGCGCTGCACAGTCTACATTGAGCTTATTCGCAGAGAGAAAGGCCTCGAATATGCGCATGTTGTGCGCAGACTCCGCACTCACGAACACGCTTTCAGTAAAACAAAACAGGAAGTCGTAAGTATTGTGGGACGTGTAGTTCCGCTTTTAGGCCGCTGCATTTGATAACAGAGCACGAAGGAGATCAACAAAACAAAATCAAGCGAAACTTGTGTGAGGTTGCTCGAGGGGCTAAAACAGATACGGTGTCGTCATGCCAGGCTTCACGTGCTGCGTGCCCGGGTGTTATAATAACTCACACCGGGACCGCGAGCTCCGGTTCTACACCTTCCCGAAAGACCCGACTCAGCGGGAGATCTGGCTGAAGAACATCTCCCGGGCCGGAGTGAGCGGCTGCTTCAGCACCTTCCAGCCCACTACTGGACACCGCGTGTGCAGCGTGCACTTCCCCGGGGGCAGGAAGACCTACACTATCCGAGTCCCGACGCTCTTCCCGTTACGCGGAGTGAACGAGAGGAGAAGTCGGCGCGGCAGGGGCAGGAAGGTGCACGCTGCGTCTGCGCCTGCGCCCGCGCCAGTTCTCACCAGCTTCGGCGCAGTCCACAGTGAAGCACATCAGGGCGAGACCGAGTTCGTGGTGCAGATCGGACAGAACGGGCAGTACATCTCACCCGTCGCTATACCACCACTACCATCATCATCTTCTTCTTCATCATCCTCATCATCGTTAGCAGCAGCAGCAGTGGACGGCTCGTGCTCAGCGCCGGCGCTCAAGTCCGAGGAAGCGGCGGAGGTGGTGGTGACTGTGGTACCGGATGAGCCCGGTCCGCTCCTGGCGCTGTGCGGGGAGGAGCACTCGTACTCCCTGACCACCGGCACAACCTCAGCCGAGCTTCTGAGGAAACTCAACGAGCAGCGCGACATCATCGCCCTCATGGAGGTGAAGATGAAGGAGATGAAGAACACCATCCGCCAGCTGCGCGTGAGCGAAGCGCGCTTGCAGGAGGAGCTCCGCGAGCGCGACCGCGTGCTGTCCGGTATCAGTGCGGTTCGGAAAAAAGTCTGACCCAAAAAAAAAAAAAAACCCGGACCCGAAACCCGAAACTAAACAATGTTCTGGGAGGTGTTTAATTTTTGTTTTGTTTTGTTTTTGGTTTGGTTTGAATTCTCAGTGTTTACCAAAAAAAAAAAAAAAAAAAAGTTAGGAGTGGGTGATGGTGTCAAAAAAAAGAAAAGAAAAAATTCACAATGTGTTATGTCTAGCCTTGATAAACACCTGTGAGTTCTGTGAAACATCCGTGACGTCATGAAATTACCGAAAAAAACAGTTCAGTGTTTTAATGCCCAAGAAAGGAACGTCCTCATTGTGACTTATAAATATGCACGAGTATGCAAATATGAACACGCCCCCACGACCACCTGCATACTAATATCACTAACATTAACAGAGCTGTTTTACAGAAATATATATATATATATATTCACAATATCCAGATCATCATACCACCATACAGTCTCATGATAAAAAAAGGGTACCAAACGGTACTGTGCCTTGTCTCTGGGTCAGTACTGTCAAGTACACTTTTTGTACCTTTAGTGCGTAGTTTAGATATAAGGTAAATTACGGCCCATTCGTATTCGTACGTTTAGGTCACTATCCACATTTCAAGGTGAAATTTATGGAATAAAGGTACAAAATGTGTCCTCTTCGTACTTCCACAAGGAAACAACAAGGAAAAGTACAGTTAAGTACCCTTATTTTTTCTTTTCCAAAGAGTGTGTTCTGAAGATTTCAGCTAATGTCTGCGAGGTGAAGGCGTTACTCCTCATGAAGAACTTCACTACCAAAGTCTTTTCTAGTTTTGATACAATACCGATATCAGAGCTTTGGTACTGATCCGATACTGGTACCGACATCGCCTCTGTGAAAAATCACAGATCGTTTTTAACCCGTTAAAATAAATAGTCGAAAAATAAAAGTTTAAAGCCTAAGTAACGAAATTGACATCATGAGTTATAAATATGCATTGATATGCAAATTCTGGACACGCCCTCATGAGCTTTTGGATTTCCCAACAGCCTAAATATGATTAAACTAAGAAGACTATGCTAGCTAATGAGTTAGCTAATGAGTCACAAGGGTGGGGATTTGGTATGGAAGAGTCGAGTGACATGGTGGTTTTGTCACTGATTTATTTTGAACAGAAGACAAACCTGTGGGAATTTAACACTGAGATTTCATCGTAGGCGATCATGTGTAGCCTAATAAACAAGATTTTTAATAAAGTACATTTTTGCGTTTGTTACAGAAACACAGCGGGTGCAGAAGAGACTGAAGATTACAATAGACTTCTAATCTTTGTATCTTCTTTTTTTTTCCACGATTGCCAGCGTATATAAATTCAGCATAGACTTCTCTCTCTCTCTCTCTCTCTGACTGTTCCATCAGTACATGGTTTTCATTATTCTGTATTTAACATCCTGAGGATTCAGAATTCAAGTCTATTTTTTTGATGTAGTGATCCTGTGAGATTTTCAGGCACTTGTGTTATTCCTATTAAAATGTTTGTTTTTATTTTTTATTAAATTCTTGCAAAACCTTATTTTCTGCCTCTCCGACTCACAGCCTGTTTTTTTTTTTTTTTAATCAGTGACGCCCCACTGCTCATTAATCTTCGTAGTCCAGAGTCAGAGAAGCAAAATATTCAACTTTTTATAGCACTGACTTTTTTTTCTATACTAGTTTATCAACTTTAGAACTCTGAGACGATAATCTCACGATAATATTCTCTACACAGAGTAGATATTAACACCAGAAATGACCTAAAGTTGTGAATTAATGTTCCTTAATTATGTTTTTTTACACAGCTCATTTGCATTTAGCGACGCCCACAAAACTCCATAAAAGGAAAAGTGCAGAGAGAGCTGGGAGCACGAAATGAGCGATCAGGGTAAAGGCTGAAAATCAGAAGTGGAAGTTATTTTCACTCACTTCTCTGCCAATAAAAATATTTAATTATAATATTAATACTAATAATAATACGCGAACGCTAAATCTTGCGTCAGATGAGGTGTTTGTTTACGGCTTACAGCTCTGCGTGGACAGACGGACACAGACCGGCCCGTCCTCTGTTTATACACCGCCATTACTTTTATCATAACCAAATGATTTGTTTTTATTTATCTTAATTTATGGGTTTGTGTCGGCTCGATATCTTTATTGAATTAATGCCAATAAAATAAAGCGTCTGGTTTTCACTTAATGTTCTGGATGGAGCTCTGAGTCCCTGAGCGAGCGTTTTTTAAACATTTATACGATTTTCATGAATACGGCTTTTCTTGTGTAAACACTCGTATGAACTCGAACGAATCACACATAAATCTGTTTGTATCCTGTTCGGTAAATGAGTTTTTTTGTCACATCCGCTGAATTTCTTTGTGTTACCAAAACTTTTTATAGTCTAAAAACTGTCTAAATACAGTGAATAACTTTCATTAAAAGTAAGCGTTAAATAATACATAAAAACGTTCCACGTGTGCGACTTGGCACTGGTGCAGTGCGGAACAGTTTTATTCCCTTTTCAAAAAATCAGAACCATTTTTTCCTATGAAACAGGTTCTGAGGTTTCTGAGCATTAAAAAAAGAAAAGACAGACATATCGATAGAGCAAGTCTTTTTATGAGCGTAATCCCAATAATCCCCGTGGGACATTTCTTATCACGTTAGTATACAAATGAAAAAAAATCCCTGGATTATATTCACCCTTTTTGTTCTATTCTAATCATAAATAACTGAAAATGATCCGGTTAGCTTCAGCGGCGTATTAAAGGCGGAGTCTTTTGATGTCCTCACTGCGAAAGTCCACTCGGAGCGCCAGGACCTGTCGAACCTCGGCCGGAGTCAGACGCCACGTCAGAGGCCCAGAGTTCGGTCCCCAGTAATCCAGGATCTCAGACACCTGAAATGAGACACATGGAGCAAAGTCTTAGATCCAGTTTACACCTGGATATTACAGGCTGATTTGTGTATAAACACGTGACTACACGTGGTGAAATTCTGATCAGGAAATTATCATCCAAGTAAAAATGTGTGTGTGTGTGTGTATATACATATACACACACACACACACAAGTGCTAATGATATACAGGTACGAACCCTCTCCAGGTTGAGGATCGTTGCGATCTGAGTGAGGCGAGCAAATTTATCCCGAATCGTCCAGGAGGTGACGGAGGAGAGATAAGCGACCAGCGAACGCAACTCCTTATCAAACTGCAGACCACCCAACTGAGAGAGAGAGACAGACAGACAGACAGACAGACAGACAGAGAGACACAGGCAGACAAAGAGAAGAAGAGAGAGACAAAAAAAAGAGAGCGAGACAGAAAGAGAGAGACAGAGAGATATAGGCAGACAAAAAAAAGAAGAGAAAGAAAGGAAAAAAAAGAATGAGAGACAGAAAAAGACAGAGAGAGACACAAAGAGAGAGGGACAGAGAGAAACAGGCGGCCAGAGTGAGTGAGAGACAGACAGGAAAATAAAGAGAGAGAGGGAAAGAAAGAGTCAGACAAAGAGAAGAAGAGAGAGACAAAAGGAAGAAAGACAGACAGAGATAAAAGGAGAGAGACAGAATAAGAGAGAGAGACAGACAGAGAGAAAAGAGTGAAAGAAGTAGAGAGACAGCATTAAAGGGACGCTTCAGTGAGTGAGGACATCTCATTTAGTAAACAGGACGCCCCCCTGAGGTGTGTGAGTGAATTACAGAGGCTCTCACCCTGCTGAAGGTGCATTTAAAGACGGTCTTCTCCAGCTCCATGGCGATCAGGCTGGTCATCAGGCTGGTCAGCGTGTCGTAGATGACAGGAGACAAGCCGGCCTGAGGAAACACACTCCGTCACACGTCACGTCTCGGCAAACGTCCACAATGAACACGAGTGGCATTTTCTTTACCTTAAACTCAGCCATGAGCTGCTCCAGCTGCACAACCAGCTGCTGAACCCACGGATCGTTCGCCTCGTACTCACTGAACTCCTCCTGAAATAAAAAAAAAAACTGATTGTGATGTGATTGGTCATGAGGTGTTGATTAGTTTTCTATAACAGCAGCTCTGACAGTAGCGAGACTGCACATCACAGCTTTATTTATAATTAACACGCTCGTTATATGTTATGGTTTCTATAGCAACAGCTCGTTCACTGATAATCGGATTAAAAAATGTCGATCTGTTAGGAGAGGTTTATTTAACAAATATTTATGGAAGGAGTCTCCAGTGTCAGTGCTTTGTGACAGTCAGAGTTTGTTTCTCACCTCTTCGATATTGTGTGAAACAGACAGGAAGCTGCTGATCCACGGCTTCACCTGCGGTCTGATAGCCGTGTTATTCAGCTCCTGAAGACCCTCCTACACACACACACGTGCACACACACGCGCACACACACACACGTTTTAATAAGCTAAAAATAGATTACTGAGGGATCTTAAACCTTAATGTATGGACTATTTTTGTATAAATTCTGACAGCTCTAACGGAAACATGGATGTTCCAATTTTCTGACCTGGAGGAGATCTTTGAGCTTGCTGGACGTGTTCACCAAGTCAGACAGACAGCTGTCTATCTTAGCCTGAGCTTGTTCTGAACCCGCCACCTGACTGAACAATTTGGCACAATCACTCTGAGCGACGGGGAGGAACAAAAAAGAAGTCAGAGAGCGGGCGAGAAACAGGTTTAAAGAACAAGACCATTAATATATCAGATTACAGAAACAATCAGACCTCCAGGTTCTTTTTCAGAGTGCTGATGTTCTCACTGCAGACCTGCACGTTATTCAGAGTCACCTTGAAGAAAATGTAGAAAACATTCAAAACGGCGACTTTTCCAACAGGAAGTACGGCACACCCTTATACCCGTGCTGAATTTAGTTCCTGCGGCATGTGGGCGGGGCTAAACTAGCGCAGACCACTGATTGGTCAACACACAAATAAACAGAATCATCCAATGGCTAAACTCAAGTCTGTACCAGCTAGTGAGATGAGTTCTGGCTCTTTTCAGTGAGTTAGATTATTTGACTCACTAAAAAGAGTCGACACTTTCAAATTCCAGCTCTTTCTAGTGAGTCAAATCATTTGGCTCAGCTCACTAATAAGAGTCAATGGTTTCAAATTATGGCTGCTTTCAATGAGTCGTATCATTTGATTTAGCCAGTAAGAGTCGACTCTTAAGTTCCGGCTATTTTCAGTGAGTCAGATAAATCGCCTCAGTTCTCTAATAAGAGTCAACTCAAATTCTGACTCTTTTCAGTGAGTTAAATCATTTGATTCAGCACACCAATAACAGTTGACTATTTCGAATTATAGCTCTTTTCAGCAGGTCAGATTATTTGACTTGTGTCTTTAATAAGAACTGACTCTTTTAAATTCCAGATCATTTCAGTGAGTCAAATCATTTTACTTGGCTCGCTAATAAGAGTCGACTCTTTCAAATTAAGGCTGCTTTCAATGAGTCGAATCATTTTGTTCAGCTCACTAATAAAAGAAATCTCTTCGGAATTATGGCTCTTTTCAGTGTCAAATCATTTGACTCAGCTCTTAGATAGCCTCGACTCTTTTGGCTCTGTGTCATTTACTGACTTGTCCCCCCTCCCCCACCTTGTTCAGCTACATATTGCTTAAACCTTGCTTCTTAAAACACAAAATCTCTACAAAACCCGTCACTTATAAAAACCCACCTATAAGAAACGTCTACGTTGTTTTTAGACTCAACCCAAGAAAATTTGACAGTATGGAAGACACATCAGACAGGTATGTTTCAGCTCAGATCCCCTGATGGATATTGCTTTTTAATTTTTTTTTTAGGAAATGATTCACGGCAACAATATAAATTCCTCAATATGGTGTTAAACAGATGTAATGAGACGTTATTCACCAGGTAAGCGGTCTTGGCTTGTTCCTGACTCTCGATGCCCAGAGATTGGATTTTTCCCTGCTGTAAGCTGCTCTGCATCAGACTGACGGCGCTGGTGACACCACGATGCAGATCCTGCAGGGCGCTGGCTGGATAACCGGCTCTCAGTTTAGTCACCAGCACTTCCCTACACACACACACACACAATATAAATGTATTTCCTGTTGCTCCTTTTCATGCTCATGTGCCTCATCTGAAAGCATCATATGCAAATGAGAACCTGTTCACTAAAGATTCATTTTAAAAGCCCAAGTGTTGTAACAAAGCAACTAAATACTACTTTAAAACAAACCTTCTTTCTTTAATTTCTCTCAACTGTATCTGTAGTGTGTGTGTTTGTGTGTGTTTTAAATGTGTTCGTGTATAAAAGAAGCTGTAAATGTGTCGAATCGCTCCTTGATGGAAGAGATGGAACTACTTTTTCAGACGTAGTTATGTGTGAGTTGTGTGCCTCTGATGGCGTATGGATACCACAGAACCTTCAGGAAAGTGTAAAGTAAGCGGAACTACTTTTTACTGTTGGAACGCTGAATGAAAGTCCGTAAGAACAGCTTTGGGGAGATTTTCTCTCTTTACGTTTGCGCTTTACAGTCGCATAATTGATACATTTAATGGGCGAAGATCAAAATCCGCCCTTAAGACTCGTATTACGAGTGAATTTGGATTTTTTCTGTTTCTCAGTGAAGGTGACGGTATAGACATTTGTAGGCGTGTACCTGAAATCCGTCTCGAGTACGCTGATGGCGTGATTGATCATCGCGCACACACAGTCCGAGCTGCCGCTGGTCAGCGCTCGGCTGATGCACTTCTTCACGATGTAAAACACGTCGTCCACCATGCTGGAGCTCAGCTGACCCGCCTCGGATGTATCCATGGCGACCGCCTGAACAAAACCATCACTTTGTTTATGGATTCTAACGCACAATATAAATAGGTGTGTTGGTTTTATTAGCACGTGTACCTTATTCACGGTCTCTCTCATGTAATACTCCTCCATGGGGATGTAGTAACCAATCAGCTCCTGCATGGTGCAGCTGAGCTGACAATGCTTCAGCAATCGCTCTAAACACTGCTGGTGCTCTGGGAAAAAACAAACAAACATAAAAAACCACCACGAAGGCATTCAGTAACTTAAACGTAACGTGTAAACGAAACTACTATCCGACTGTACGGGGCGTCAATACTTTGTGCAGGGCTACAGTGTCCTGTGTTGTAGGTGGAGCCTACGTTTAAAAACGTAGAAATAAGTTAATGTGAGTTCGTTACCTCGGCTCACCGACTCGACCACTGTTGCGTCTGCGACTTCAAAATCTGCCGTGATGCGTCGCTTCAGGAAGCGCAGGTACAGTTCAGCTCTCGAGTTCATCAGGGTGACCTCACATAACACCGGGTCAAGCTCCCTACACACACACACACACAATATTCTATTCAATAAGAATTTTGTATTTCTTAGAATAAATTTATTTACTTTAACTCATTATTAATGAGATATTTTTAAACCCCATATTTACCAAGGGTGCCAATAATTCTGAATAGACATTTAGGTAACACATCCGAAGTCATGAAATCATAATACGCATGAATTTTAATCCACTTAAGATCGGTCAAGTGTCCGCCGCAGGAGTCCCTCTGAACTGTTACTATAGAAACCATTTGTTTTTATAGAAAACGAATCAAGACCTTCTGACCAATCAGAATGCACGATCGTTATAAAGTACCTCGGCTCGATCTTCTCCGTAGACATGCCCCTCATCATGCCGCTCTGAACAACCTGGAACTACAGAGACATCACAGCGTCACACACACACACACACACACACACACACACAGCTAAACACACACCTAGGCCTGTCACGATAACTACTTTTGTTGGACGATATACTGAATCAGAAATAATTGCGATAAACAATATTATTGTCATTTTAAGACCATTTTATGCCACTGATATAATGACAATAGAACAGCGTAATAATGCAGGCGCGCGCTTTCAAAGAGCTTTTAACAAATTTCTTGGGATTATCTGAAACGCTAGAACTGTTCTTTCTAGATTTCTTCTTCTTCAAATAAACCTTGTTAGTGCGTTGTTAATATCTTGCGTGTCGTTTATCAACAGTACGTTTTAAGTAAAATCGGCGCTAGCGCTTGCTACGCATCTTAAATGTGCGTTATTGTCTCAAACATTCGAAGCTGGAACTGTTATCTGAGAGCCCTAGATCAGTCGAGAGGACAGAAGCAGTGCAAATGGATAGAATGTTGGCGATGTAAATTCTTACGTAAACCCAAGGGGCGACATCGCGGCGTCCGTATATACGCCGTGTCCGTATATCGTACCGATAAGTCCGTAATGTTATTGTCGTGACAGGCCTACACACGCCAAATGAAAAACCCAGGAGGACACACACTTTGTTGTGATAGTCTCTCTGCTGGATGAACTTCTCCACTACTTTCTGTGCCTGTGCGTCACACTCTTTCTGAAGGTGTGTGAGGAGCGTGTAGAGTCGGCCCGGGCCGTAGTACGTCTCCACGATGGGCTGGTGCGTCTCCACGATCCGAGCGATACCTGAGACACACAGAAACACATTACACACCCTGATTCACCTGCATATTAATATAGAGTTTTATAGAATTAAAGTCCCTGCCCAATAAACACATAAATATCAAATTAAAAGGCTGCTTTTTACCTCGTGTGGATGATTTGACAAAATACAGTACGGAGAATGTTTTTGTTTTGCCAAGCTCAATGTACAAAGCATAAAAACAGCGGCTCGAACACTAGCGCAGGTTTTATATACACATTGACACGCTCGTTCTGATGCGTTACCGTTTCTATAGCAACAGCTCATTCACAGGGACTCGATTTGGAAGATGTTTGTTTAACATTTATGGAAGGAGTCTCCAGTGTCAGTGTGAGAGCGTGTGATTGTGTTTTTACCCTCCAGCAGTAGTGTGAGCGTGTCAGCGAAGATCAGCGGCGCGCGACGGTCACTGACATCAGAACCCACTGCCAGGAGCAGGTTCTCCTCCGCTTTACTCGCCAACTGAGTGAGGAGAGAAAGAGAACTTGTAGAGATCAGACACAGCATCAACACCATGCAGGTTATTAAGACACACACACACACACACACACCTGACTGCAGAGGTACTGGGCGAACTGCGCAAGTCCCTGCTCATGAAGGCCCAGCAGAGGGAGGATTTTAAAGAAGCGTTCCACCTGAGGCAGGTCTCCCGTGGCAACCGCCTCCTCTAGTCGCTTAGTAACCAGGGCTTTCAAACTAAGCTCCGCCTCCTGCAGCAAAGCGAGACTGGCATCAACTGCGGTGCCTGCCGAGTGACACAGGAAGTAGTAAAACATCAACATGTGTATAGAGTGGCGTATTATCACTCAGTCTATTAATACATCGTGTGTGTGTTTAACATGATTCCCCACAAAACACTTACAAGAAAATTATAAATGATATATTGACATCCTGATTGTGATTTAAGTAAAGGTTTATGTTTTAAACAGACACAAAAAGAAGTCAAAGTTTATGGAAATAAGATATCACCAAGCACATTTACATTTAGCCACGCCCACAAAACTCCACAAACGGCAAAGCTCACAAAGCTTAAAAGGACAAAATGGTGACTAAACGGTGAAAGAATGGCACTAACGCTGCTCAATCACCGCAGCGCAGCGCACCAGCTACCACGGACACACACTAATACCTTCTCCTTTCTCAGGGTGCCGTTACTTCTGTCCTGATCGAATCACTAGTCTTATTCCTTCCAAGTCGTTAACATGATGCGAAAAAGAGTTCAGTAAATTGGTACGTAATCAAAACAAATAAATAAACGATTCGAACTCGACATGGTCCTGCGAATAATTTACGGATCATTTGGTTCGTTTCCAGCACGCTAAACGAGGTTCGACATCTCCAGAGTATTACAGGTCGACCTGGCAACCTGTTGCTAGGAAACAAACCCTTCAGAGCTATGCAGTGTGTATGTGAACACGTCCGTGTCAGGTACAACCCTTAATCGGTTAAAGGACTCACTCTCTCCGCCCTGCCTGCTCAGCTCGATCACTGATTGGTCGAGAGAGAGGTAGCGGTGGATGTGGGCGGCGGCTTGTTCATAGTCATGGTTGCGGAGGGCGGTCTGAACGCCGTCAGTGCAGAACTTCAAATCCAGAATATCATCAGCACGCTGGATCGCCTGGTACAACCTTTTCTGTAAGGAGCACACACACCTGCTGTCAGTCACTTGTGTGTGTGAGAGGAGATGTAGCCTGGGTGCAGGGGTGTGTGTGTGTGCATGTGTGTGTGCGTGCGTGTGTGTGTGTGTGTGTGTGTGTGTGTAAAACCTTAGTGAGGTCCAGCTGTCTGACTTTGCTGCTGACGTTCTCCGCCAGGCTGCAAGTGAAGCTGATCATCCCTGATAACTGCGTGGCGTCTCCTTCAATGAGCTGCAGGTTGGGTCTAAACACACAGACACACACGAAAGAACTAACGGGTAAATATTCGACCGTAGATAATGTGGGAATGGCTCGTTAACCCCACTATTTACTCCTGGGAGTTGTACTTCCAAACCCACACACTCACCCGATCCTCTGTAGAGCGAGCATCTTGGTCTCGATGGTGCTCTGCTGTCCAGAAAGAACCTCCAACTCCTTCTGAACCTCTGCCTGCAGAACAGAACACAACCCCTCCTACATCACTACCATCATGTCTGACGTGTAGTAGCAGCACAGAGAATCAAAACATTACTAGATCAGATCTGTATCACGTATCGTCTGATACTCAGAGCTCTGATAATCGGGTTTGGACCTACAGTAAAATAAAAGAGTGCGTTTGGAACAGCCATGATTATTATTATTATTATTATTATTATTTTAAATTAAGGTCATAAAAAATATAGGACACAATCATGACCAGCAGTAGTAAATAACATCACAGATAGAAAGAAATACTTTAAATTAAAAATACAGACAAGAAGGATTAAAGTGTTAAATAGAATTAAATAAATACATAATTTAAGTATTAAATGGGCGGATGTACTTTGGAATAAGTTGTATTATAAGCGTTCATATAAGTGTTATTTATGTTATATTCAAGTGGGCGTGGTTAATGAGATGATTAGATAGTTGTAGGGGCGTGGTTAATTAAGTGATTGACCGTTCTGACGGTTTTAGTTTTATTATTTGACAGCGTCAAATAATTCAGTCTTAATTTAATGCCTTTAATACTAAATGTTCTACTTGTTTGTTTGTTTTTTTTGCAGGAATGTTGATGATGATTTTTTTATTATTATTATTATTATTATTATTATTATTATTATATTATTATTATGACACGCCATTAATCAGGTGAAGAAGCTA
>JANDJT010000002.1:921947-932511 GCA_024331685.1 Stegophilus panzeri
GTACAGTAAGGGGCGATACAGTAAGTGTAAGTGTGCAGTACAGTAAGTGGTGGTACAGTAAGTGGTGGTACAGTAAGGGGTGGTACAGTAAGTGTAAGTGTGCAGTACAGTAAGTGGTGGTACAGTAAGGGGTGGTACAGTAAGGGGCGGTACAGTAAGTGTAAGTGTGCAGTACAGTAAGACGCGTGGGTTCTTCGTGTCAGATTTTTAATGTACGGCTCAAGAAGCCGGCTGAGATAAATTATCCATCTGCCCAAAATCCATATCTTTCGTACAGATTACCACCGTGAAAATCCAGGGGATTGCGTCTGGCCCTAAAAAATTGTTTCCTTCGAAGTGCCCTTCTTATTATTTGTGCTCCGAGCTCCACAGGATTCCCCACAAACGGTGAATCCTTCACAACAAACACTAAAGGGTTAACTTTCATGTGTCAGATTTATATCACTTGAGCTGATTGGTCCAAGTTGTGTTAGAGTTTTCTTACCCAGAATAAAACCCACTCCATAGCAGGGTAGCTGCGTAGTGTAAGTTACCATGGAGATGAAACTGGCTGCGTACCAATCCACCTTGTTGAGACTGAAAAACCAGAGTTTGCTGAACTAAACTCAAACTTACCTGGTGCCCACCGAAACAGGAGAACCAGTTACAGAGCTTCACAGTCTCAGTCCCAAACTGACAGAAGAAGACATTTTTTCAGAAACGTCGTGCTTTGTACACTGTTAGCGCGTCGATTTGGAATCATGTTTATGTCTTCAGGCTAACCCTAGTGCTTCTAGTGATGTCGTACACCAGCTCTTCTGAGACTCTTTTGTGCTTTCTGATTAGTACTAATTTGGGAACGTTCTTTTCTCTAAAGTACGGCTCTTCAGTCTTATTCTCCAAGCACCAGTGTGGCTGTAGGTCCTGATTCCTGCTAAACAGGAGGCACCCCTCATAGCTGATTAGAGACCAAGGGGAACTGATTAAACGAGTGGAATCAGGTGACTCCTGCTCAGGTGGCTTTAAACCCTGCAGCACAGGAAGGATGGGAGTGAAAAGACTGAAGGCATCTGCTTTAAACCAAATCACTTTCATGTTAATAATCTGTATATTGTATAATAAGGACAATGCATCACTTCCTGTATAGTGCCACAACCTGATGATGGAGAGACAGACAGACAGACTGAGAGAGAGAGGGAGAAAATGAGAGATAAATGGTTAGCCTCTTCTCTTTTCCTCTCTCCGTCTCTCCTGTACCCGGAAGGATCTTGTTTTTGTTTTTTTCATGGCTTGTGGTTGTGGATTTTGTGCAGCAAAGAGATCAGATGTGAAGGTAACGGAATGTGTTGGAGCTGCTGCTTCATAAAACAGCCAGAGGCTCGTATCTTCTCGGACAGACGCTTCTTTCATTCCTGCTGTGAAGCTCATCATCCCAGAGATCTGAGTGCAGACCGAATGTGAATGTAACGGCCTACACACTTTTTGTTTACCGTTTAAATCTCGTTTTAACTGTAGTGATAATAGACAAGAATACATTTATTCGATATTGTTTGTGCATGAGACAAAATATCTGTCATAACAAGATGTCAGTCATATTTACGTTTATTCATAGATTAGTTTTTTAAATGATACCCTCAATGTTCCTGAGGCACTGTATGTAGTTTCCTGTTTCGATTCTTCTTCCCAGATCATCGTATTGTAGTGGTTTAAAACGACACGTTCATCTTAATCAGATGTTTTGACAGACACATGGTTAGGAGATGAGGTGGATATGGTGAAGAACAGTTTCTGGTGAGTATCTTGTGGTTCCGTATCTGAGAATAACAAGATTGTGTTGGTCATAAAGGTTTAAAATCTGCATCAGAGGTGTGAGAACTGAGGCATGAACACATTGTCCCTCAGGAACATTAAGGAACATGTTCTTAGAACATTACGGCCTTGAAGCACGGGTCCTGTACTAAGCCTGATTCTTTTTATCTGTTCATTAAAAACAATCCAATCTTCCACTCAGTCTGTACTCACTGTTAAAGAACATAGAATATTGTAGTGTGTAGTGTATTGGGCTTTATGCAGGTGGTGTGTTTTGGACTTAATGTCTCTGGACTTTTTGACATTTTATTTTATTTTGGAAAGAGAAACCGAGAGGAAGAGAGTGTTTGGAAGAGAGAGTTCAGTTTTGTACGTGTCTCTGCTCCTGTCCTGTCATTGGTTTGTTGCCCTATTGTGTTTGTCTGTTCTGTGTTTAATCCTTTAACACAGAACAGGTGAACACAATAGGGCAACAAACACAAAGATTAGTGTTTTTGTTTATACGCTGTTGTGTCACAGTATCTTTATGAGCTCTTATCGTGTGTGTGTATGCCTTGTTTTCCAGTTTCCATGTTTGTTCTTGTTTGTGATATATTCACCTTGTCTATGTTTTAGGCATTGCCCTTTCCTTTATGAGACCAGACTCGTTTTTACTGCTTTGGATTTTATGTTGTTGGACTCGGGAGCAGATTAGACAGAGGCTCTGTTCTGATTTCTATCATACTGAGGCATCCTGGGATTTCCCATCAAACACTGCTGCATGTGAGAAGAGAGATTTGGGTTAACTAAAGAATTTAATCTCAGTTTTAACACACAGGATATTTATATAGGTCTTGTGTCCTTCACCCAGTCACAGTTGCTGTGGATAAAACCTGAGGTCTGAGAGATCCCCTTCACAACACTCCAGCACTGTGTAATGCAGTGATTCATTTGTTTATAGTGTTGCTGTGATACACCAAAACATGATTATACGTAACGCGCAAATCGAAAAGCGTGTTCTTTGAAGGACAATGAAAATTCATTCTGGACATCATTTAAGGAGCTGAGAATAAAACTGTGTTTTATTATTCCAGAGAACAGAGCAGAACCAATCAGAACCACAGCTGATCATATACATTACATACATACTGTCTGTGACAGTTCCTTGTCAGTAAAGTGCTCCAAAAAGATGGCTTTTGTGAACTTTATGTAGACAGACATTAAATACACATCATTAAATGTGAAAGTGAAGAACGAGAGCCTTCGAGATGGTGAAGCAGTGAAAGTCTGTAAAATACCACAGCCTTAAAGCTGGTACAGAAATGAAACACATTCAGTTTTTAGAAAAACATGTTATTTCACATTCTGCCCGACGTTGTCCTTCACACACTGTGTAAACTGAAGGCTATGATAAAGGTATTAAATGTATATGTGCGCTATGCTATACACTGTGTAAAGGATTTTTTAAAATATTAACATCATATTTTAAAAACAAAAAACCAGCTGATTGTCCGCAAGCTTTAAAGCAGAAGTTAAATCACTACATTAAAAACGCTAAAGAATAAAAACAAAAGCAGAAACTAAGTGTTAAGTGGACGAGACTTTATGTAAAATGGAAATACTGGCGTGAATTTCTAACATTTACAGATAAGGATGTAAAGATAAACATGTAATTTCTGTGCTGAAGAAAACACGTCTGGAACACGTTAAACAGCACATGCGTCTGTCTCAGTGTCTGACACGACGAACCACGTTAATACACGTTACTACATGTTAATACATGTACCAGTTTGTTTGAAGCGCATAATATAAAACGTTCTCACGATTTGGACGAGCTGGATCCTGCACTTTTTCTCTCAGCAGCTCACTCTGTGTCCGTTGCTGTTATTCACAAGGGTTCTATTCATAGACATGCGTTTTTCACCATCGTGAAGTGACGTCACAGACAGGGTGGGGGGGAGTTATCCATGGTGACGACACTGACCGGGGGGGGTCCACAGTGACGTCACAGACGGGGGGGTAATATCCACAGTGACGTCAGAGACAGGGGGTTTTTTCCACGGTGACGACAGTGATGGGGTAGATCCACGGTGACGTAACAGACCGGGATGGGGGGGGGGTGTCCACAGTGATGTCACTGACGGGGACGGTTATCCATGGTGACGACACTGACCTGACTAATCCATAATGACATTTGCTGTCCATTATTTTAATTATGGATTTTAGCGATTAGTTGTTGCAGCTCTATTTAAATGTTTAAACTCCTCTTTAAAGCTGATTCTATAAACAATTTGTTCACATTTAAAAAAACCATTTAAAACAGAAATGTCCTCAGTACTTCTGTATAAGGAAATAGATGATGATGTGATAACCGTAAACGTACAGCAACAGAACCTATGAGATAAGCTAAACAGCTAACCTGGATGATGATGATGATGGTGATGAAAAGATGGTGGTTGTCATGGTAACGCTGAATTACATTCTGGCGTGTTTCATCTGTTGCTGTTAAATAAATCAGTGAGAAAACAAAGATGTTAAATTTCTAAGACTGAAATCCTGTATAAGTTTTACACAGTAATCCCCCTCATCAATCTCCACGGCTTCAGTCAGTTTCCATGGTTACGCGGCTGCTCATGAGATGCTCATTTACTCTGTCTGTCTCTCTCTTTAAACCTCTGTACTCTGTGTTTACGCTGAGCATTACTATTACTTTGTAGTGCAGTCATTGTGTAGGAAATGATCTGCGCTGTTTCTCTGTTTTGTGGATTTGTCCTCGTGTTTGTCTGAAGCGTGGCCTGGATATCTGTGGGCGGGGCTTATTTAAACAAGGATTTACTGATATGAGTGTCAGAAACTCAACACCTTATGACTTTTAAACAGGTCAATAACATGAACACTGATTTCTCAAACAAGAAAAAAATTCATACGATAAATTTATAGGTTTAAAATTGATATCCTGAATGTATATGTTTCTGTAAAGCTGCTTTGTGAGTCCATTGTTAAAAGCGTCGTACAAATAAAGCTGAATGGAATGGAATGACGCATCGTTTGAACGCGGACAGTAATCGGTGTGTTTTGCTCAGTAAACAGGACACGTCCCTCAGCAGCCACAATCCAACACTTTCACTCTGTACCAGTCTCACGCTTCACACAAACCTTCATCCGTGTCTCGGAGCGGCTCGGATCCGTCTGCTTGCATTACTGCGCTGGGAATCAGTGACACATCACAGCCGTCAGTGAGGAGGAATACTGCGTAGAGCAGCGTGTCGTGAGCGTGAATTCAGTTCAGTTCTGTAAAAGCAGCTCCTAGTGAAGAGCTTTCAGCTTCTCCAGCAGTGCTACTGTGTCAGGTTTAACCCCACGCTCATGACACGCTGATAGTAATGGATAATATTCCAAGAAGTAGAAGATTTCTTTGGTTAAAATGATTTTAATCATTCAAATCAGAGAAGTAGAGATGCTCTAAAACAGGTTTCTGAGATGAGCTGAAATCCTGTACTAGTGATTTAGGAGGAGTTTTAAATCATCATCATCATCATCCTCACAGCTGAAAGTAGTTCAGCCAGAGACACACCCAAACTTCCTGTACAGCTTCACACAGAGATGAATCATGACCCGGAAGCCTTTCCACTTCTCTGTCATGTATTTTTAATATTTAATATTTTATTGCTACTTAAACACCATGTTTCAGCTTGACGGTGAAATGTCGAGTGGAAGGATGGGCTGAGATTTACATGTAGAAGATTTCGATGTGGATTAAAGCGTCTACTCTCTCTCTTTCTCTCTCTCTCTCTCTCTATCATTGAAATGCATGAAGCTTCTCTTCGTGTCAGTATTAATAGCAAGCTTAAGTGCTATCAGTTTTAAGTACACGCTGACATCAGTGTGAGGTTTGAGTCACCATCAGAGGCTGAAGGCAGACTCAGATCAGAGCGTGGTGGTCTCGGTGTAGACGTGGCCCTGAATACAAAAACCCTTTATCCTGTCACTAGTTAAGAACACTTTCTGAATTACGGATCAGGCAGAGCAAACTCCACACCGCTTACACAGAGCGACACCAGACCCGGGATTGGAGACGAAGAGCTCGTCATCAGGGTTCTCGCTTCATCATGACACTGAGGTGTATGTTATCCAGGTCGTCCTCAACAACACTGTCGGTTATACCCAGAGTTTATGGATCCACAGTTATGTAATTAGAGTTCTGATTAGAGCGTCATGAACTCATGTAATGAAATGGTGTTTTATTAGCAATACTCTGTTTCTAAGACAAAATGCAAGTGTAATAAGTTCCTCTAGCAGCGGAGGCCGAGCTCGTTAATTCACTCACTGCTAAAAGACTGTTTTATCTTCATCATCATCACCATCATCACCGTCATCATCATCACCACCATCATCATCATCATCATCACCACCATCACCACCATCATCACCATCATCACCATCACCATCATCGTCATTATCACCATCATCACCATCACCATCGTCATCATCATCACCATCATCATCATCATCATCACCGTCACCATCATTATCACCACCATCACCGTCATCATCACCATCATCATCATCATCACCGTCATCGTCGTCATCATCACCATCACCGTCATCACCACCATCATCATCATCATCACCGTCATCACCACCATCATCATCATCATCATCATCACCATCACCATCACCACCATCATCATCATCATCATCATCAACGTCATCACCACCATCATCATCATCACCATCATCACCGTCATCACCACCATCATCATCATCATCACCATCATCATCATCATCACCGTCATCACCGTCATCATCACCATCATCATCATCATCACCATCATCATCATCATCACCATCATCATCATCATCACCATCATCACCGTCATCATCACCATCACCGTCATCATCACCATCACCGTCATCATCACCATCATCATCATCATCACCATCATCACCATCATCACCGTCATCACCACCATCATCATCATCATCACCATCATCATCATCATCACCGTCATCACCATCATCATCATCACCATCACTGTCATCATCATCACCATCATCACGTCTCAGATTGTTCTGAAGATGAGTGTTAAATTCAAGAGATTACTCATCAGATGTGTGTGTGTTGTTAGTGTGTGTGTGAGAGTGTGTGGGTGTTGTTAGTGTGTGTGTGAGAGTGTGTGTGTGTTGTTAGTGTGTGTGTGTGTGTGGATTATGTGGAAATGTGAGCCGGAAGTTGAGTTTTCTGCGATGCTGCAGCGCCACCGTGTGGCGGAGTGAAATCAGCACATGTTTACTCGTGGTAATAAAACACTGAAGGAAGGATGGTGTTTATTTTATACTTGTAATGTGATTTACATTCAGAGTCAGGAATGTGTGTTAGTATTTATTTTATCGCATTGCATATGAATGAAGTGAACTCTGATTAAAATAATGTCCTGTTATAAAGCGGTGATGTGGAATTTAAACAAAGTGATCAGTAGAAGTTTATTTTCTGTCTCTGTGTCTCTTATCTTTAATGAAATTGAGACTGAAGTCAGTAAAATAGATTAAAGTCCATTTCAGAGGCAGTGATCACTGCTGAAGGCCCAAGCCACTGCAACAGGAAACATATTACTAAATCTGTAAATATTTTACTTATAATATTGAACTGAATCGATGTTTAATTGAAAAAAAGGGGTGGTCTCTGACACGCATAAATTATAAATTTAAAAAGTAAAGTGATTAAAATGATTCATATAAAAACTCTTAGAGTGTAAATAGCAGCAAAATAATTTGATCTCAGTAAACATTAGAAATGCTGATGTAGATCTATAAAATATATGCAATATTATTTAATGATTGCAGCGTCTGTGAATCTGGCACTGCAGGAAATGAAAAGGAAAACAAATTGTTGTTCATCATTTCTACAGTAATGAAGTCTGAAAATGTGACTTTTTGGAAAGAAACACTTTGCTTTAGAATATACACCGATCAGCCATAACTTTAAAACCACTGATAGGTGACATGAATAACATCGATTGTCTCGTTATCTCAGGGAGTTTTTCCCTCACCACCGTCACCTCTGGCTGCTCATTAGGGATAAATTCATACATTTAAAATCTATATCCTGAATTTATATATTTCTGTAAAGCTGCTTTATGACAATGTCTGTTGTTAAAAGCTCTACACAAATAAAACTGAACTGAATTTATTAATCTGTGAGCGTCAGTTACCTGTAACAGTCAGTTCTGGAAGTTGACGTGTGGGAAGCAGGAAAAATGGGCAAGTGTAAGGATCTGAGTGACTTTGACAGGGGCCAGATTGTGATGTCTAGACGTCTGCATCGGAGCGTCTCCAGAACAGCAGGTGTTGTGGGGTGTTCCCGGTATGCAGGGGTTAGAACCTACCAAAAGTTGACCTGTGAAGGAGAACCGGTGACAGGGTCATGGAGTCTCAAAGCTCACTGATGTGTGTGAGGAGTGAAGGCTAGTCCGTCTGGTCCGATCCCACTGAAGATCTACGGCAGCACAAACTGCTGAAAAAGTTAACACTGATTCTGATAGAAAGGAGTCAGAACAAACAGAGCATCACAGCTTGCTGCGTATGGAGGTGCGTATGGAGGTGCATATGGAGGTGCGTAGCTGCAGAGCGGTCAGAGTGCCCATGCTGACCCCCTGTGCACCTCCGAAATCTCCTACAATGGGCACGTGAACATCAGAACTGGACCATGGAGCAGTAGAAGAAGGTGTCCTGGTCTGATGAATCACGTTTTCGTTTACATCATGTGGAGGCCGAGTGTGTGTGTGTGTGTGTGTGTGTGTATGTGTGTGTGTGTGTGGCACTTACCTGGGGAAGAGATGGCACCAGGATGCACTATGGGAAGAAGGCGAGTCGGTGGAGGCAGTGTGATGCTCTGGGTAATGTTCTGCTGGGAAACCTCGGGTCCTGCATTCATGTGGATGTTACTTTGACACGTAGCACCTAACTAAACACTGCTGCAGACCGAGTACACGCCTTCATGGTAACGGTGTTCACTAACATCAATGACCTCTTTCAGCAGGATAATGTCCCCAGACACACTGCAGAAATTGTTCAGGAACGGTTTGAGGAACATAAAGAGTTCAAGGTGTTGACTCGGCCTCCGAATTCCCCAGATCTCAATCCAATCCAGAGTCTGTGGGATGTTCTGGACAAACAAGTCTGATCCACTGAGGCCCCACCTCACAACTTACAGAACTTAAAGGATCTGCTGCTAATGTCTTAGTGCCAGATACCACAGCACACCTTCAGAGGTCTTGTGGAGTCCATGCCTCGACGAGTCAGAGCTGTTTTGGAGGCACAAGGAGAGGACAACCTACACAATATTAGGCAGGTGGTTTTAATGTTATGGCTGATTGGTGTATAGTTAATGGTTACTCGAGAAATTGTACTGAAGATATAAATTCACAATTTCTAAATCTATAAAAATGTCCTGTCTCTTTCTCTATACTTTACTTCACACTCAATATTCCCATGAAAATATTAATTCATAGGAAATGTGTAGGAAAATAAAATGAAGGTGAAATTTGAGTGTAATGCCACTAGGGGTCAGATTGGTTCTGTTCACTCACTGTGCTGAGATTAAAAAAAGCAAACTTTTTATTTATGTTCATTTTATCAAATCAAATGCTAAGGTGTTCCAACAAACACATACATTAAAACTAGAGCCTGAAGTTAAATGCACATGAAATCATGAATAAGTAAAAAGGGCATGTGTTCAGGACCATATATGGTCATTTAGGGGCGGAGACTGGGAGTGGGATCTAAAATTGATAATGATAATGATAATGAGTCTTTGTATACATTACAGCACAGTGAAATTCTTTTCTGCGCATACCCCAGCATGTCAGGAAGTTGGGGTCAGAGCCCAGGGTCAGCCATGATACAGCGCCCCTGGAGCAGAGAGGTTTAATGGCCTTGCTCAAGGGCCCAACAGTGGCAGCTTGGTAGTGCTAGGGTTTGAACCCCTGACCTTCTGATCAGTAACCCCGTGCCTTAACCGTCAAGTCATCACTGCACAAATTGATTGGTGTTTTTAAAGGAGATTTCACACAGGACGTGTTTCATTAATCTGATTACTTCTGTGAGCAGCTTACTCTACTCATCATTGTCACCATCATCATCACCACCATCATCATCATCACCACCATTACCATCATCACCACCATCATCATCATCATCATTACCATCATCACCACCTTCATCATCATCATCATCATCATCACCATCATCATCATCACCACCATTACCATCATCACCATCATCACCACCATCATCATCATCACCACCATTACTATCATCACCACCGTCATCATCATCATCATTACCATCATCACCACCTTCATCATCATCATCATCATCATCACCACCTTCATCATCATCATCACCACCACCATCATTATCATCAGCAGCACCATCATCATCACCACCATCATCATCGTCACCATCATCATTATCACCATCATCATCAGTATCATCACCACCATCATCACCATCATCATCATCACCACCATCATCACCATCATCACCACCATCATCATCATCACCATCATCACCACCATCATCATCATCATCACCATCATCATCATCACTAGCATCACCATCATCATCATCACCACCATCATCACCATCATCACCACCATCATCATCATCACCATCATCACCACCATCATCATCATCATCACCATCATCATCATCACTAGCATCACCATCATCATCATCACCACCATCATCACCATCATCACCACCATCATCATCATCACCATCATCACCACCATCA
>JANDJT010000002.1:954623-967739 GCA_024331685.1 Stegophilus panzeri
AGATTAGAAGAATAGCGTCAGCTCGAGGGACACTGCTTCCTGCGACACTTCCTGCTTCCTCGGTTGCCAAATCCTCCCAAAGTCTCTCATATCTCATGTCTCAGTTTCTCATGTGTCTCAGTGTTTCATTTGTCTCAGTATCTCATGTCTCATGTGTTATATCTCATGCATCAGTGTCTCATTTGTCTCAGTGTCTCATATCTCATGTCTCAGTGTCTCATTTGTCTCATATCTCATGTCACATATCTCATATGTCTCATATCATGTGTCTGTGTCTCATTTGTCTTAGTGTCTCTTGTCTTATGTGTCTTATGTGTCTCTGTCTCATTTGTATCAGTGTCTCATGGTTCATTTCCTCATGTTTCTCATATCTCATGTGTCTGTGTCTCATTATCTCAGTGTCTCATGTCTCATGTGTGCCATTGCCTCATGTGTCTGTGTCTCATTAGTCTCATGTGTCTCATGGGTCTCTGTGTCCAATTTGTGTCCAAACACACAATGAGGACAGATACAAGAGTCTTTACTCTGTTCATAGGGCTACATACTGTAACACCTACTTCATGTCCTTCATGACAGCTGTCTATAAAACTTATTCCATTGGGCTTCAGCTGCTATAAAATTTTTATGTCTCTTTGTACCAGAAGTACATGGAGCTACAACGCTAGCTGATGTCTGTTGGCACAAGCTAAATTCAAGTATACAATGTGTGTGTGTTGTGCCAGGAGATGTACTGGCAGCCCATCCAGGCTGTATTCCTGCCTCACACCCAGTGTTCCTGGGATAGACTCCGGATCCACCGCCATCTGGATGAAGCTCTTACTGAAAGTGAGTGAGAGATGATGGGTGATGTAGTGCTTATATATGATGTATGCATGTGTTTCAGCGAGCTCTCTTAGAGCAGAAGCAGAAGAAGAAGCGCCAGGAGCCTCTGATGGTGCAGTCGAACCTGGACGGTCGCTCTCGGACCCGCAGAACCCGGCAGTGTGAGGAGCAGGCGCCGCTTGTCGAGTCCTATCTCAGCAGCAACAGCAGCACCATCTACCATGGTAGGAAAAGAGCTGACAGGTTCCTATCTGTACTCCACTCAGATTCTTCTCCATACAATTGAAACCCAACAAGCTGGAAAACTGAACTCAGATCAGCGTGAAAGAACATCATGTCCCAGCTGCACTGCTCCAAGTTTATAATACTGACTCGCGCTGCTGGCTTTGTGAATACCGAGGAATTAATCGCACACTGTTAAACAATGTGTGCTCACAATGCTGCTTCATTCCTGACATATTTAAATTTATTTAAATAAATGTAAATGTGCACTGGCAGGAAAACAACAGCAGCTCAGCGGATGAGGAAGAATTCCTTTTTAATATTTACACGGTAAAGTATCAAAACTGTCAAAACTAAACATGAAACTTTTGCATGACATTCATGTGGAACGTCTCCTGCCACGTGTCCTCTTCTCATGTTTCTGACTCACTGAATTTCAGTCTCTGATTGAAAGGTGCTCAGATTTACGGAGACGCGAGTGAAATAGTGAGTGGGAGGATTGTTTGTTGGGAATGTAGCGGTGACGCAGAACGTTTTGAGCGCTTGCTGATTTTATTTGTAAAACAGATCACCTCGTTAAATTCCCCAGTGATAAAGATGTAAATGTGAAAAGTTTCTGTGAAAACGAGCAGCTCGTCAGTAGATAAAACAGCCGACACGTCTGTACAGCAGGCATCGCGGTTATTCGTAAAGCTCGCTTCAAAAATGCCATGTAGCTGAATTCCTAAACATTATTTCTTCCTGTAGTCAACTATACTTTCACAGAACAGAAGCCACATCAGGTTCTAATCTCTCTTTAGTCTTCATCTGGAATCATCCAGGTTATACTTCAGTCCGTACAGGATTTCACCCAGTTTTTTCAAAATTTGCGATGCAACTTGCGAAATTTTTTTGTGCATTTTTTTTTGCGGAAAATGACTCGAATCGGCGAAACTGCAATCGCACAAAATAGTTCTGCACGGTCTTTTGCAGTGATGTTTGTTAGTAAACGAGACCTTTTAGCTGTACTCACGTTCGACGCACGTGAATCGAAGAGGACTTCGGCTGAACGCTGAACGTCTCGGCCCGAATCTGCGGAAAATCTGCGGTAATTTAATTTCTACATTCGGAAAATCCCAAACTCCTGGAAGAACTGATTTTCCCTGAGTTCACTCTTTAATAAACAATTCAAAAATCCAAGCAACATGCAAAACTGAAAAAACAAAAAGCTATTTTATTGCAACTTTACAGGTTTCAGAATAACACATTCAAACATGAACACAACATAAAACGTGTTCAGTTCTCCATTCTTTACATCATTAAGAACAGAAACACATTGTATTGTGAAACTAAGCAGAATGTTTTATTAACATAATAAACAACTAATAAAACTTTATAGAGCTAATTCTCTAACTTCACCTTCATTTTCACACTGACTCCACCTGATCTCGTGTTCGTGTCTCTCCCATATCGCTCCTCACGTCCTTCCCTGTGCAGTACAAGAAGCTGAGCAGGAGGAGGACAAGGCTGTAGCGGAGGTTCAGGTTCCTCGCTCAGCTAAAAAATCCAAACCGCTCACGTCGACCCCACAAACAGGCAGCGCCAAGAAGGAGAAAAAGGGCAAGCACAAAGGTCAGCTGGTGGACCTCCATGCCGTTAACACCCCGCATATGCATGACTGTGTGTGTGTGTGTGTGTGTGCGTGTGTGTGTGTGTGTGTGTGTGTTGAAGAGGTTTGTGCCATGCCCAGCTATGCATGTGCTGTTTGAAGTGATCAGCGTTTTAGAGTTAAAGAGCAAAAAGTAGTTTTAGAGCCAAATTTTCTTTCTTTGGAATTTGTGAATTCATAAAAAGTGACAATCTTGATTTAAAAAAAATATTCATATTAAAGGTTTATCTGCGTCTGTTTGCCGTTATTAACCAGGTGAAGAAGTGTTTGTGGGTTTATTCCTGTCTTGCTCTTGTCTTTAGTCTCAGTGGGCATAGAAAAGGACTGAAATATCTGTGAATTCAGTTGTTTAAAGGAATTCAGGTATTCAGGATGCAGGAGAAGACAATGAGGTGTTTAAAGACAGAAAGCAGAGGTGTGTACTGAAAGCCCCTTCCAGAAATGACAGATGTATTGGGTAGAATTCCAGAGAGGACTTGGTGTACACGGATAATGTTTCCTGGGTTTATGGGAAGATTACAGCAGTCTCTCATCCACTTCAGCCAACATGTTCTTATTTTTACACTCAAACATGAGGTGCTATTTAACAACACACACTTTTCGTCTTAGCGCTGTTTCGACACAACTTGTGTAACGTCAGAGTAAATATGTGTTAAAGCAAAAGAGGAAAACAACGTGTGCTAAAACATCATGTGTTAAATTACTGTCCAGTCACATTGCAGATTACAGACTGTGTGTGTGTGTGTGTGTGTGTGTGTGTGTGTGTGTGTGTTTTTTGACGCATCTCTTCACATAATCAGCATTAGACTTGACATTTAATTACACAGACATGCAGAGAATAAAACTAACTTTAGCACAGTCAGACTTTCATTATTTTGTTAGTTAGTGTAGTTACAGTTAGGTTGATATAGCACTTTTCTAGACCCTCAAAGTGCTTTACATAGTGTGGGGGAGGGGGTGTCTCCTCAACCACCATTAGTGTGTAGCCTCCACCTGGAGCCTCCACCTCCAGATCCTCACCTGGACCTAATTATTTACTTTAAATTAGAATTTTAAAGTAGACGTGTGTGTCAGAAGCACAGCTTCATAGCAGATGCGTAATGTGAAATGAATCAGGGTAATGAATCAGTGTAATGAATCAGGGTAATGAATCAATGTAATGAATCAGGGTAATGAATCAGTGTAATGAATCAGTGTAACAAATCAGAGTAATGAATCAGTGTAATAAATCAGAGTAACAAATCAGTGTAAAGAAACAGTGTAATGAATCAGGGTAATGAATCAGGGTAATGAATCAGGGTAATGAACCAAGTGTAAAGAATCAGTGTAAAGAATCAGGGTAATAATTCAGAGTAATGAATCAGTGTAATGAATCAGTGTAATGAATCAGAGTAATAAATCAGTGTAATGAATCAGAGTAATAATTCAGAGTAATGAATCAGTGTAATGAATCAGTGTAATGAATCAGAGTAATGAATCAGAGTAATGAATCAGGAGCACCATGTCTGGTGCTGTTTCATAAAGCATTTCATTTATCTATCAATCATTTTAAACCATTAACAATAATATATGTAGAACAATAGATTCTTTTCTGCTCAGGAAACAACTGAAAATGTCCTAGAAACATCTCTACACATCATTGTGTGCCTTCACATACTGAGCTCCTGCGTAGCTCCGCCCCCAAATCAGTTTTATACACGAGGACTGATGTAGTGCCGTGTTACAAATGACAAATCTTGCAAATCAACATTCAAATGGAATTAAACACCATGATTTATAGTATGATAAATCTTCCAGAGAGTCTTCCAGTCTTCCAAAATATACAGTTATGGGAAAAAGAAGATCCTTCAGTTCTACTTTTTTATTTATCAGGGCCTAAATAACAATTGTGTGGTCTTCAGCAACTTCTATAAACAAATAAATAACTTCAGGTGACAACAAAAAACACATCAGATTTCAATTTGGAGACAAATGTGAGGCCATCTGTCCAGCAGCTTAATCTGGGCTGAAATTGGGTCATGCAACAGGACAATGATCCCAAACACACCATCAAATCAACATCTGGATGGATAAATAAGAAAAATGAAGGTGTTGGAATGGCCAAGTCAAAGTCCAGACCTCAACCCCATTGAGATGCTGAGGTGGGATCTTAAGAGAACTGTGTGTCCTCAAACATCAATGAACTGGAGCAATGATGTAAAGACGAGTGGATCAGAATTTCTCCAAAACGATCTGAGAGACTGATAAACTCCTCCAGAAAACATTTACTTCAAGACGCTGTTGCTAAAGGTGCTTCTACATGTTACTGAATTATAGGGTGTACTTATTTCTTCCCACCTGTTTTCTGAATATTGGTGTCACCTGAATTTATTTATTTGTATATAGAAGTTGGTGAGGACCACACTATTGTTATTTAGGCCCTGATAAATAAAAACGTAGAACTGAAGGAGGGTGTACTTTCTTTTTCCCCTGATTGTAAATAAATATTCAGTTCAGGACAGTAGTCTACGCCCTAACCCTAACGCTAACCCTGCTGCAGTCGGTTTATAAGAACAAACCGTTTTGACAGACACACGGTATAATATATCATTCAGACATGATGTCATTTTATTTGAGAAATCAAATGTTTTTGTTTTTCAGAAATCCGATTTTAGTCGTGAATATTTGGACTGCACTTGTCCTGTCTTGTCTGTTTCTCAATCTTTTATTTTTTCTTCTTTTAAAAAAAATCATGATCATAATCTTTACTCGAGTCATGTGCGTCTCATTAAATTGAGTTGTTTTTTTCCAGTCGCTGTTAGATCTTCTGTCAGGAACAGCAGCCATGTTGGTGGTAATTATTCTCTAAATGCCACACCAATTATCCTGCAGTCACATCACTACTTTTGAAGTAAGATGTACTCCAGATAGAGCTCAAGGCCGAGTCCCTGCATGTCTGTGTCGTATTTCAGAGACCAGCACCAGGACTGTTCTTTTAACATGTAATGACTTGATTGGAGGCGTATTTGAGGTCTGAAGTGATTGGGCAACCGCTAGACAGGAACATTACGGACCGAGCGTTTCTCTGCTGCATGTAGAGTAACTAAGGGAAACACAAAATCCCCACTGACACGAGAACCTCACAAAAGAGCACGCTAATCGATTAGCTGAGAGCGCATTAGCATTTGAAAGCATCAGGACGCGGTGAGAAGATACGTGTGAAGGTCAGAGATGCACAGCAGTAATCAGTGTTGCATTCTTTGGACTTTGTTTCCCGCATGCGTCTCCGTGTCTCAGCATGTGACACTGCATGAAGACATGCGTGTGTGCGTTTGTCTCAGCATGTGTGTGTGTTCACGAGAACCCATCAGGCCTCGAGGCTGACCATCAGGTGGTCGTGCGTCCGTGTTGTGGTTGTACCGCAGGAACTCATGGACCAGCAGTGTTCCAGGACGAGGCCCAGGACCTGAGCAGCCCAATCCAGATTCTCACAGTGGGACATTCCGCTGGACAAGACAGCGACACTGAGGTCCAGAGCAAAGCCGTGTCTCAGGCTCAGAGCAAGCAGGACCTGCGGGTCACAATGCTCAAAAAAGGTACAAGACTGACCGCGTGCTCACACTCTGAGAAACCTGTAGAGGATAAATGTCACTGTACGAATTTAAGATGTAGGAATCAGTGAGAAATAATGCAGATGTTCCTCTTGAGGAACAGATCGTTTTGATAAAAAAGGGTCATGAACTAAAAAAAACCCCCAAAACATGAAAAATACAGCAAAGTTTATGCTAGGTATAGCTAAAAGTCAAAAGTATAAAAACACTTCTAATCAGCTAACCGTCATGAACATCTCACATTAACACCACATTAACACGAGCAACCACTGACGCGACTGTACACGAAGTGAAGTTACTGTATAAATTCTCTTTCATTCTTGTCAAGCAGGAGCAGAGAAGAAGCAGATTGATGTTTCTTGAAAATGTCAGCTTATCCAGTGTGAAGTTTGCAGGTTTATCTGCTTGTGAAGTTGATGTTTGGTGATTATGACACGAGAAGGTCTCGATCTTTCTACAGGAATCTCCAGTAGCATGAATTTTGATGAGGAAGAAGATGATGATGATGAAGTGAGCTCCAGTTCTTCTCAACTCAACAGTAACACCAGACCAGGCTCGGCCACCAGCAAGAAGTCCAGCAAGGTACAGCAGACCACAGCGCCTCGGACTCACACTGCTCAGCTCGCGTGTATATTAATCACACCACTTGTCGTGTTCGCGTGTGAACTCTGCTCGGGTCACAGATGGAAGTGTGTTTAGAGACGTAAGAAGTTACATTTTAAAGGATTAAGGACCACTGTGTGTGTGTGTGTGTGTGTGTGTGTGTTAGTGTATTAGATGACACACAGATCCTCTCCAGTCCACTGCAGACATCACTGTTCCTTCTTTTAGTCACGATTCTTCACATTTCTGTCTTTAGGGACGCCGCAGCACTTCCTCTGCCCTGGATTCAGCTATGTGGCTAAAAATGTCACACTGAACACAGCTGAATGTTCTCCTCTGACTCGTACACTGGCTTTGGACTGAATCAAGCTGTTTATGTAAATATAAATATATATATATATATATATATATATATAAAACTGTCTGTATTCCAATCTGTCAGGAAGCAGCTTCAGCTTCGACTCCGGTGACCAACGAGCCGTCCATCGATGTGGGCGATCTGGAGGAGTTCACCTTGAGGCCAGCACCGCAGGGCGTGACCATCAAATGCAGAATCACACGGGATAAAAAAGGAATGGACCGGGGCATGTACCCCACCTACTACCTCCATCTTGAAAGAGAAGATGGCAAGAAGGTCAGTAAAGTCGTCCATTTCTCTTTATTCTGCGTTTGATCAAAGAGCTTTGGATTTATTTGGTTTGAAGGCCTACAGCCGTGTTGTGTTCCCGTAATTACACGACTGGACAGAAATAGAAACACTTCATTTCTCATTTTAGATCAAGAGTCAGAGACGGTGATTACCAGCCACGAGATCAAATTTGACCTGATAAATGATTTGGCTTTAAAATGAAGAACGATCCATTTTCATTCATCAGAAAGTGATTACTCCTGTTTATGTTTAAACAGGAAAATATTCATGTGCCAATACTTTTAAACATGCAATAGTTAACTATTTATCACTTTAAATTATTATTATTATTATTATTATTATTATTATTATTATTATTATTATTATTAATTTATTTATTTTTACAAATAATTTGTATGAAACACATCTCAAGTGCATTTTTGTCTCTCCAACTCACTCATTTTCACTGAGATGCTCCAATGTCATTAATATTCATAAAGCAGCTTCTTAATGTTCATGAATATTCATTAGTTGACTAAAAACTTGACTTAGATGTTATGGAGCGCTTTGTGTTTGCAGAATAAATGAAGGGGTTTATTTACCTCTTTGCAGACAGGATGTGGAGTTGTATACTGAACAGTAGTGTGTGAAAATAGTGCACTAACATCTCTACTTCCAATGATAGGATTTAGTTTAGGATAGAACAGTGCCTCGGATAGATAGTGAAATCTCTCCCATGTTTAGGTGTGATGAAGACGAAACGTCTGTACCATGTTTTACACCATCAGTCATGTCACTTATCTCCAGAGCTGCTTGATATTTTCATATTTTTAATATAAATGAGCTGTTGTTCAGTGGTTCATTAAATCATCCCTCGTTGTAGATGTTCCTTTTAGCAGGGAGAAAGAGAAAGAAGAGCAAAACATCCAACTACCTGATCTCCATCGACCCCACTGACCTGTCTAGAGGCGGCGAGAGCTTCATCGGGAAACTCAGGCAGGTTGAAAGAACCGTTTTAAACACACGTTCCTCTGCTGAGAGAGAACCTCAGGATGATGGACCAGGCTTGTCTTGTGAAGGTTTCTGAGACAAATCAGGAGTTAAAACGCAAGCAGATCAACACGAAGCAAACCAGGACACACTAAAACACACTAACTGATAGAAACTAGAACCAGCGTGAACGATTAGAACTGCTGATAGAACCTAAATAACGTTCGGAGCAAAACGTGAACCAGTGAATCTCATGGACAGCTCTGAGTGGGTGTACTACTAGGACCATATATGGAAATGTGGGCGTGTCTAAGTCTGGATCATCATAACAGAATGCAGTGAATATGAGACAGGATAAACTCGTCAGTTATTCCCGTCTGCAGTGTGATATTATGATAATCAGCGTAGCTCGTTAAACCAGCGTGACGAGGCGTCGCAGCTGTCAGACTTTATTTTCTGTCTGTTTTTTTAATCAACGCCTCTAGAAATATGCACAAAACAACCAGCGCAGCCTGCAATGCTGCTGACTCACCACTTGTCCTGTAGAGGCTCTCATTCTTAACTTCTTTCAGCACTAGTGCTGTCCACGTTACCACGGAGATGCTGCTGTCAATCATGTGAATGTTTGTAGTATATAACTGTATCTAAGGATAAATCTAACCTGTAGGCAATGCTTACGATCATTAATGTCTTATAAATACCTGTGTATACATTTTATAAACATTGCTAAAGACTTAAGAGTTATCCTCCTTTTCGTGTGAAGGTATTCACAGATGATCTTTTCCCGAGAGAATCATAGCATGAATATAATCCATCAGTAAATGAATTAAAAGAACACTGTTGTTAGAAAACTACAAAACAAACCTGGACCCCCCTCCTTCAGCTTCATCCTTCATGTTGTAGGACCTGGACCATGGACCTCGTTTCCCAGAATCCACTACAGCATCACAACATGGCTGACACGGAGTCCATTTCTCATCACACACAATCACACTCATGTTCAAGATCACCCAATTACTCATTACACAAACCTGGACTCAATCAAACACACACACACGCACGCACACACACCCACACACACAACCACACACACACACACACACACACACACACACACACAACCACACACACACAAAACCACCTCTCCCTGTCACTGGTCCTAAATTATTAAACTGTTTAAACCATTCTCTCTTCTCTCGCCACTCCACTTTCCCTCTTGGAAAGTGATCGAGGCTGTGGATTAAGATGGACAGTCGACCTTCATCCTGTCGCTCCTCATCCACACACACCTCTGTTACGGCCTGATGACCTTTACTGTGTCCTTTTTAATCTCACTTCCTTAAAGGACTTCGAGAGACTCATTGAATCACATTCAGCCTCTATCATATTAAATCAATCAATCAATCAATCAATAAGTAAATAAATAAATCGGTGAAATAAAACTTCTCCTGGATGCTGAATCTGATTCTATAAAACTCAGTGTTTGGGTCAAAGTTAAAGTCACGTAGAGAATGGTGACGTGGAAAATATTTTTCGCAGCAGCTTCATGCTAAGCTAGCTAATTTAAATTTGATGTAAAAAAAAAACAAAACAAAAAAAACATTGCTAGCGATATTAGGGGTTTTTCAAATTCGCATAATTAAAGTATATTCATGTCCCGGGCGTTTTAATGAGGATAAAGGTGTAGAGATTGTTTCTCAGACTTTTTAGTCGTTCTTGGGCATTAAAGAAAAATATTACATGATTAATTTTTCTACACAGAATATTTGTAATGATTTAAAATGAAATATCCAGGAGAACTGAAATTCTCTCGAATAATAAGAGTCAGATTTCATACAGTTGGAATCTGTATAAATAGACAGACAATCAGATAGACAATCAGACAGACAGACAGACAGACAGACAGACAGGCAGGCAGGCAGGCAGGCAGACAAACAGACAGACAGACAGGCAGACAAACAGACAGACAGACAGGCAGGCAGGCAGATAGGATAGAAATAGCACCAATGACACATATTTCATGCATATTCCTGTTTATTTTATTATTAATGGTTTAAAATGATAGATAGATAGAAATAACACCAATGACATACATACCTGTATATTTGCATATTTCATGCATATTCATGATTGCTGGTGTTTTAATGAAGGTGTAGAGATGATCTCGGTGTTGTTTAAGTCTTTTCTTGAGCGTTTAAAACGTGAAACATTTGCATTACTTTACACAAATGACTTTATTAGTTCAAAGTGAGAAGTTTAGCAGGACTTGAAAGTGTGAACAGTGGAAATCTTCTTAAAGTTCAGCATCTGCTTTAAAAGTCAGACCTGTCTGCTTCAGGATTATTATGGGATGGATTTAACGTGGTGTTTAGGTGTTTTCTCTTCCACACACACGAATCTTTATTACAGAACACTTATTATTTCTGGGATGTGGTTTAGAGGAGACGTGTTTCACTTACAGCCACAGCTTTTTATACAGGAATGAGGCATTCATCATCTTATTCATTATTCACAACTCTAAGGAAAGTGTGTTATTTTTAAGAGTAGTCTAATTAGAACATTCATTTTCTGCTCCGTTAGGGTTTATTTCTGAAGGAGAAATGAGGTTAAAATCACAGAGAACTGAAGAGTCGATGTTCTGCTCCATCTGATCCTCAGGTCGAACCTCATGGGCACCAAGTTTACAGTTTACGACAGCGGGACGAACCCGATGAAGACCACGTCCAGCTTAGAGGCCAGCACCCTGCGTCAGGAGTTAGCAGCTATCTGCTACGTGAGTGAATTTCACTAGATATTTCTTAGCACGCTTCAAAGAAACAGACCAAACTGATTTTTTTCCTTTACTCTGCCTTTACTCTAAATAAAGTCAGTCCCAAAAATCTCAAATAAAAGCAAACAAATTCTTCTTCTTGGGAAAATAAATCTCTATTTTTATTGTTCTCTATAGTCTGAGAGAACTCTGGTATCATTGTGTTTGACCATTTCCTGTTTCCCCGAGCTAAATACGAGGCTGCACAAAATCCCTTCACCATCACTGTGTGGAAAATAAAAGCACTTTTATACAAAATATACAGATGATTGTTGATTTGTGCGAGTCAGGTAATGGCTATAACACATACAGGTGTCTCCAACCTCGTTACAGGAAGAGACTCTGTGTTGGAATTATTTTGATATTGTGGTAAAATAAAACTACAGCATCCCTATGTGCCATATTTAAGCTTCAAATATCACTCATTGCATTTTATTTTATTAATATTCAGGTATTATTTTTGCTTAATTTCCTGATGGGTGCCAATAATTTTGTCCTGTAGTGAATAGCACACGTACACAGAGTGAAGGCAGTGTGCTGAAGCAGTGAGGCCCCTGGAGGTGACTCCTGGTATGACAATCCTTTAAACTTTTTTTTTTTTTTTACATTTTCTTCAGGAGACCAACGTGTTGGGGTTTAAAGGTCCTCGGAAGATGAGCGTCATTATTCCGGGAATGAACATGGATCATGAAAGAGTCTGCATTAGACCTCGAAATGTGAGCCTTGCCTTATTTTTAATAAAATGTACAGATTTACAGGGAATTATTCGTGTTAGTGCCTGACCAAAAAAGCCCAAATCCCTCCACTGTCTCACATCTGTCTCACTTCTGTCTCACGTCTGTCTCACATTTGTCTCACATCTGTCTCATGTCTGTCTCACATCTGCCTCTCGTCTGTCTCACATCTGGCTTGTGTCTGTCTCAAATCCGTCTCACGTCTGTCTCACATCTGTCTCACATCTGCCCTATGTCTGTCACACATCAGTTTCACATCTGTCTCAAATCTGTCTCACATCTGTCTCACATTTGTCCTGTTTACTGCAGGAGCATGAAACTCTGTTGGCTCGCTGGCAGAACAAGAGCACGGAGAGCGTGATTGAGCTCCACAACAAGACTCCGGTGTGGAACGATGACACTCAGTCGTACGTGCTGAACTTCCATGGCAGGGTCACTCAAGCCTCGGTGAAGAATTTCCAGATCATTCATGACAACGACCGTGAGTTCAGAAAAGTCTTTCAACTAACAATTACAGTCGGGAGGTTTTGGTTTCAGAGACACCACCAGGTCTTTAACCGTTAACACTGAGACAAAGATTAACATTAACATTCATTTACACTTCAGCGTCTCGCACTTCACCTCATCAGCTTTTTTGATGTCACAGGTAGGAATCACGCTCTCACACATAAATACTGAGAAGATTCTCACCTTCCAGACGAACTTATAAAGCTCTTAAAGTGTCTTCAAGATTATAACACAAGTCTGTTCAACTTAGAGCTGCTGTTTGTAACTTTAAAAAAACCCAACTGTAATAATAATATAACCTTAAAGACACTGTGGAGAAACTGGGATGAATAGTATGGCTGTGCATCAGATCAGGATAGGTGTGATAGGTTCTGTTCACAGATGAAATTTAACTGGATGTTCCCTCAATTAATTAAAATGACAGTCAATTATCCCAGATCACCACAACACTCTATACCTGTGAGCCTCTAGATCTGCTCCTTTACCTAAGAAAAAAACTCTTCACAAAAAGCTTGAGTAAACAAATACGTTTTAAGCCTAGACTTAAACACTGAGACTGTGTC
>JANDJT010000002.1:970634-980634 GCA_024331685.1 Stegophilus panzeri
TGGGACACTGGGACAGTGGGTCAGTGGAACACTGGGTCACTGGGACACTGGGACACTGGGACAGTGGGTCAGTGGAACACTGGGTCACTGGGACACTGGGACACTGGGACAGTGGGTCAGTGGAACACTGGGTCACTGGGACACTGGGACACGGGCATTTTGGTGAACATGCAAACAAACATATTTTGTGTATATCTATTTATTTATTTCTAACAAATAACAGTCTAATTAATTAATAAACGAGTCAATTAAGTACTTAATTAATGAATCAATCAGTTAATTAATCAATTTAAACATTTTTATTTTCATGAACGAGATTTTTTAAAATATTGTGGAGCATATTGGAAACAGAATAACATTTGTTTTATAGTATAAAGAATATTTAAATACATACAGTATATACACACAATATGTGTGTCCCATGATACGCATATTTAAATTGCTCCTTTTAAGCTGCTAACATAGCTAATGTCACAATATAGCATGAAGTATAAACTATACTGGTGTCACTTTGATAGATTGTTTCTTAACCAAAAATCACTTCCTGTCACAGTAAAGACATTTCAAACAGCCAATCACGTGAATATACCTCCAACTGAAAACGCCATGACGTCGGAGCGTCCACAAACGTGTTTTTGCACAGAAATGTGAGTCGGATTCTGAAGCCTGTGGCCAGAAATGTGTACAAAAGATATCGGACCCTCAGTACGCTGTACGCCGAGGCCGAGACTCAAACTACATGAACCAACACACTGTATACACCAAGGAAGGAAAAACAGTGCTACTGCTGTCTAATATTAAACTCAAATATTATTTATATATTTATATATATATTAAACATGTTTGTATTCTCTGTAATAGTATTATGTGGGAAGAGAAAGAGAAAATCAGCAGTTAGGACACTTCAGAGTTAGGACACTTCTGTCCATCACTCAACAATCCCAATTCCCTCTTTCACCAAAATCAAAGACAAGAACAAAGAAGAAAAGGAACACAAGAAAGCTCGGGCCATTACTGAAATATTCAAACATTCCCTGTAAAATGTTTATTTAATCAGAGGCTGTGTTCAGGTCCTGGATTAAATCTGTCTTAAACGTCACTGTGATTTACAGCTGACTCACGTCTAACCTCGCTCACCGCAACGCACACATATAGTGTCAGAAAATCACATTTTAAACTATTTATCTAGGTAATAAGTGTTTAGTACCTTCAGAATGTTAGACTAAATTCAATCTAAACAATAAAACTAATGATGTATTCCAAAGAGAAACCTCTAATGTTCCTCAGCTGTTCTGCGTTTTCATTCAATTCCACCATCAGCTTCTCTGAGTTCACGTCCTGTCGAGGATTAGTGCTGGAATCAAACAAATACCAGCAAGAAACATCCCATCACACCGTACTTCTCAGCTGTGATCATCACACCGTACTTCTCAGCTGTGATCATCACACTGTGACAGAGCAGTGAAGAGACCGAGGAAGCTGGGAGAAGGAGATGTCATGGAAGATCTAATAATGAAATAAATAAATAAATAAACCTCGACTGCATCTTAAAGGTTATTTTCCAACAGGACAGAAAGAAATCCAGATAAAATCTTACTTAGTGTTTAGTCCTGAAGTCACAGTGCCAGCGCTCTGACTGCGAGAAGAAGATGTTTAATAAGAAATGGTTTTAAAAGATGTGCTAGAGAGAAGAAACATGTTGTAGCATGTTAAAGAATATAACACACACGATGCCGTGAGTTCGGGCGTGGCACACCGCATGCCTTCGCAACAGGTTTATTTGAGCTGCTCCTCATTAATATTCAGCGACAATCTAGAATTTCACTGTAAAACACAAAAGCCACGATTTACTAAAAGGTTCAAAAGATTTAAGTGTAAAAGCAGTTACACAAATTAAAAGTGTATTTAACGGGACACACGAAGGATTGTGTTTCTCACACCAGCAAAACAAACGTGTTGTGAGTTTGCTTTAATAAATATGTCATTTGGAATGTTTTTACCTAAATAGTAGGCGGAGTCAATGCAAACAGATTATTTTATGAATAATTATTAATTTAAGATTAACATGACTGAAGGGCAGGTATTAAATGTGCACAGTTTGTTTCTGCTGTTAATGATGAGAGATACAGTATGTAGAAATGACTTTGTACATGACATAGTTTATGGCATTATTCCTTCAACATGTCACACAGAGTTTATTTCATTGGGCAGAAGCCCTTATCCACAGTGACTTACATTCATCTCATGTATACAGCTGACTTTATGGATTCTACGACTCTGGTTTAGAGTTTGTTTGTAGATTACCCGAGACACGCCCGAACCACGCCTAACCCAAACCTGTTTATGACCACGCCTTAGTTTTGTGATTTAGATTGTCTGCCTGTTTTATATAAAGTTCTCCTGCACTTGCATCTGTCTCTGCCACCTCACACCTTCCTACATAATTACAGTGAAAAACTCCTGGAAAAACAAACAAACAAACAAAAACTCTCTGACGCTACAGTAAAAGTAAATGATTATCAGAGTCTGGATGAAATAAATAATGATGAGTTATTTCTGGACAGTGTTGGAAGATCAGGTCAGTTTTCCTTTGTTCATGTTCTTGCAGCGCATCCTGAGCCCTGGAGCTTCTCCTGATTGTTCAGAGTTCATCACAGCTTCAGGTTTATATGTGAGAAGGAAGTTGATCAGATCGACTTCCTGGTCTTCAGGATCACATGTGAACTGAGTGCTGAAGTCCAGACGCTCGGCCTCCATCAGTGGGTCGTCCTCCTCCATCTCCACCTTATTTAGATCATCACCTTCATCCCGCTTATCTTCCTCCACATAATCATCATCATCATCATCATCATCATCATCATCTTCAGGAGCGTCTTCCTCCACCTCCTCATCTTCATAACTGCAGCCAGCAGTGCCTCCTTTTGGGTAGTGGAAGATTCGCCTGTGATTATTGAACGTTATCTGTTTTCTTCTGCTGGATGTTTCTCCTTCCTTCTGATTTCCTGCTGAATTTGGTGTCTCCTCTTCATCAGTAGAATTATCAGCCAGACATGGTTGGTCTTCACCAACTTCCTCCTCTTCCTCTTCATCCTGTTTATAATCTTCTTCATCAGCATCATCTTCATTATCATCTGTTTCTTCTCCTTTTCTGACATGTGCCTGTTTGAGTTCACCATCACCCTTCATCCCTTTAGGACCATCTTCATCTTCACTGAACTCTTCCTTCACTTCCTCCATCTCTTCTTCATTCTTTTCATCCTCCTCATCTTCTCTCTCTATTCTTTCAGCCAGTTCCTCAGGTGAAGGAACATCTCCGTATGGCTCCTCCAAGATGACACTTGGGTATCGACGTCTGCAAAGTGGCACCTCATACCGAGGAAATGTCTCTTCTGGATATCCTGAGGAGGCAAAGGACAAAATCACATGCTCATGAAGATGTTTTTCAAATCATTTGAGACTTTCATGAGTAAAGGAAGCTCTTCAGATGAGTGGCAGATGATGTGTCTATAAGCTCATACTAGTTCAGTCACGTTGAGCTGTGATGACTTTATTCAGTGATCCTGGATTCAGAATAAGAACCTTCACAGACAGAATGGCATTAGGAGCTTGATCAGGTGTGATGTTTTACCGTCCCAGTCTGCAGAATACGGGGTTTCCTCAGCTTCCACCTCAGGAGTGACGTCTTCCAGCGGCCGTCCCTCCACCAACATGTGTGTGATCTTCCTCAGATGCTGGAGTTTTCTTGTCTCTCGTCCACTTCTGTAGTTACGACACCTGTGACCAGGAAAATACATGAAGATCAGAGAAACCTGCTGAGATATACAGTATACACACATCGTCCCTCTTCCCTCGTCCTGGTCCTCTGTGAGCTCTGAGAACACTCAGGTGAGAAATTTGGATAAATGGTTCTTTACCTTGCAGGATTTTGGACAGATTTTGATGTTCTCCTCTCTCGCAGTCCTTCCATCTGTTGTAATCTGGTCTGTAGATGAACCATCTCGTCTTCAGCTGGAATCAACAGTTACACAAGTGTGTACGGATGTACTGAGGTCCTACAGGAATAATGTACTGACTCTGAGTCGTTTCTGACTCCAGCGTCTGAAACTCAGTGACTCTGGGCTCCAGACTCCGGTTCTACAGACCACTGTGATGTAAAATAACACGTCTTCTCCAGTTCGTGCATCTGTTGACCAGAGCTCAGTTCTTATCCTAAAGACCTGCACATAATTGGTATCAGAGGCTGCTGAGCTGCTCGTGCTTTTATAATCCGGGTTTAACGACAGAATAAAAGTCCCTTGAGGCTGCAAGAAGATTTGTATCAAGCTCATCATGTGCGAAAGCAACAGCATCAGGAGGTTAATGAAGAAGTAAGAATAAAAACAGCACTGCGAGTGCACCAAGCAGCTGTTTTATGATGAGAAGAAGTTTTACAGCTGAGTATTTAGTCAAAAACACTGTTTCTAGAAACTAAAAGAATTTTTAAGGATTAAAATAACGTCTGTGGTTAGTTTAAATATTATTTAGATGTGTAAAAAGTCTGATTTTCCACAACATTTTCACATTGACCTGAATATAAGGTGATGAATTTTTATATTTTGAAATGTTAAAATTTTTATCCAAACTCTCTAATTACAGTGACGTGTTTTATCAAATTGTATACAATTAAATGCTCCTAATAGTTTACTTTATTTATTATTATTATTATTATTTCTTGTAGAAAAAACTCTTATTTTAAAAGATATGTGTCATGCTAGTGCTGGTTTTGGCCACATGGCCGCCCTGGACTAGTCAGATGACCAGGACGAGTCACATGACCTTTAATCACACTCACCTGTTCTGTGTTTCCGCTTGATTAGCGTTCCTATTTAAGCTCTCTGTTGTGTGTTTAGTGCAGTGTGGTGTCTAGAACGTTGTTCAGTTTGTCCTTTGTGGAATTAAAATCCTGCCTTTGTGTCAGTCTCCACCACTTTGTGGAAGTGATGTTTTGTTAGATTGCCGGTAAGCAGTTTCTCAAGTGATTTGAATAGATGATTCAGTAAATTCTGGATTTCACATTTGATCACCTGGTTAAACTTACGCGTTTCCTGTGCTGTGTGTTCGGGAACCGCGGTGGAGGATCTAGATTTTTGGTTTGTAGCTCGGTCTTCACGTGTAAGCTGTCGAGGAAATAAAGACAAATTTAAAAAGAGGCCACGTATAAAATTCACGAAGATCATAACAATGATCAAATCAGCTTTCTGAAGATGAGCACGTCACTCAGTCACCCAAAATCTTCAGTTTTATTTATATTTTATTTACTTTATAGAAGACGTAGACGATGTAGAGGAAAATTCCGAAGCCGTAAATCGGAGTGATTTGAGCGAGGAGTGAAGATTTCTGAGAAGTCTTCGTCAGGGAGAAGGTCTCAGGGGTCTGACTTCTTGTATAAAGTGATCCAGGTGTCCACTGATCATCTCCTCCTGAAGATGCACCATGGCCATATCTCAAAGCAGGAAGGCTTCCTGGACCAACTGCTGAAACACACACACACAGACACACACACAGACACACACACAGACACACACACAGACAGACACACAGACAGACACACAGACAGACACACAGACAGACACACAGACACACAGACAGACACACAGACAGACAGACAGAGAGAGAGATGTGTTCATGGCTGAAACTTTTTCTTTTTGCACTAAAAGCTTATAAAACTGATCATCTCCGTTTCATTCCTCTTCAGTGTTCATTACTGATCCGGAAGTTTAGCTTCAACAAGAAATGAATATAAATCTTAAACAAATCTGTAAATAGTTCCTCCAGGAAATACCTGACTGATTCAATCAAACCTGCTTGAGGCAAAAAGTTAAAAAGCAAAATAAAATCTGTTTCTGGGAAAAAAAATCCTCCAAAATCGGACCAGATTTTCCAGTACATGTCTGAGGTATCTTTACTGTGTACATATGCAAATGTTACACACACACACACACACACACACACACACACACACACACACACACACACATACATCTATTACCATGAAACATTGAGGATGAGTCTCTCCTAGGGCACCGAATGGTCCAGGACCAGTGCTGCTGTCAGTATTATCTGTTTTACATTCTGAAGTGTTATAACTCCTGGTTTTAAAGCTGTTGTAAAACAAAATCATTCATTCTGTTAATGTAATACACTTAAAACCAGATTTAATTCTAAATGGTCTACACTTATATAGTGCTTTTTAACCTTAACAGTTTTACAAAGAGCTTTACACTGTCTCATTCACTCACACACACACACGGCAGCAGATATACCATGCAAGGCATTAGCCTGCCATCGGGAGCAACTTGGGGTTCGTTGTCTTGCCCAAGGACACTTTGGCATGTGTAGTCATGTGAGCTGGGAATCGAACCTCCAACCCTACGATCAGTGGACAACCCGCTCTACCACCTGATCAACAGTGAGGCAGAATTTAAGAGGAAGAATGAAGGGCATGGAGATGGGAGCTGGGAAAGCAGTTAGGATTTAGGATTTGGGTTTTTTTTTTCAGTGCCCTTACCCTCTGACTGAAGAATCACCTTCTCCTTCCCTGCAGATAAAAACAGTTTGGGCAAAAACAGAGCCACGGAGAGGACGAGGCAAGAGAGCAGAGTGATCCTCAGAATCCCTGAAACCAACATTTTAGCTGAACGACTGGGTTCTGAGATTAAATCCAGATTAACAGTGACATCACCACATAATAATGTCTCTCTACTCTGGGATTAATCCATCATCTACAGCCAAAGAGTTATGAGGTAAAGTTATTATTATTATTAGAACATATATATTTCTATAATAATAATAATAATAATAATAATAATAATAATAATAATAATAATAATAATAAATGTTGTTGTGTATTAATGGTTGCAGCGCCTGTGTATGTCCACCAGATGGCGCTGCTGTCAGTGTTTTTGCAGCTCTGGGGTCTTCATCAAGCTCGTGTCTCCTGATTCTGCTGAGGTTAGAAAATAAATACATGTAACCTGCTGCACATCTCTACATTCGAAACTTGATAAAATCTCGTTCAATACTTTGAGGTTAAAAAATTTGTAAACGATCATTTAATTTAAAATATTTTGTAATATAACACTCATGCAAAACTAGAGTAAATGAAAAAGAAAAGTAACGCAGGTGATTAATCCTTGCCTGTATGTGAGAAGTTGCCTTTGGGGAAATGATCTACTTAAGGAAAGAATGACCGCTAACACCGCTTATATTTTACATTTTAAGACATGTTCTGCAGTCCACCATCATTAGGTCTCAGTGTGTTAGAAATGATGTTCTTTGGCATAAACCCAGTTTTTTTCTCCACTTTCCCAATTATAATCTCTAAATCCTCTGAAAGCAGCATCACCAGAGACGTGGCTTATGGCCTGATTATCAGGACATTATTTTAGCAGAGATTACAGCAGACCTACAGCCGTATCCAACTGAATCTACTGTTAGGTTTTTTTTTTTGTTGTTTTTGACAAGTTATATATTTATATATTCATTTTAAGTTAGTGGAAGTTTTTAACTTGGTTTTTAAAACTTTTCAATACAAGGATATTAAGGATTTAATTTATTGTTCCTCTAACTTTCAAGTTTCTTTTTCTCTGCTTTTTTGAAGATAGAAAATATCATTTCAGGTTTTAATTTTCCTATTAGTCTTGTCAGCTCGACTGTAAATTGGCCGAAGTGCTATTTCTATATTCGGGAATAGTAATTACAGCGCTGTTAAAATAAGCTCTCGGTTCTCATGGAAACTTAAAAACCCATATCATGTTGTATTGGCTGAGAAAATATGCCTTGCTAATGGAGAAGTGTAAAAAATAGCAACTTGTACACAGAGAAAGAAAATCTGACAGGAAGTGATGCATTTCTATACTGAGCAGAATCTGAGGAAAAACTCTTTAAATGTTATAAAAATGTCAAAGTGAAGAATAAAACGATGTAGTGATGACACTCCAGTGATGTAGTGATGTAATTATGATATAGTAACCTTGTAGTAATGATGTAGTGACGATGTAGATACGATGTAGTGATGGTGTAGTGAAGCTACATTGATGTAGGTACAATGTAATAATGTAGTTATGCTGTAGTGACAATGCATTGGTAATGTAGTGACGATGTAATGCCGCTGTAGTGACGATATAGTGATGATGTAGTAATGATGTAATGACGCTGTAGTGACGATATAGTGATGATGTTGTAATGATGTAATGACGCTGTAGTGACGATATAGTGATGTAGTAATGATGTAATAACTCTGTAGTGGTGATATAGTGGTGTAGTAATGATGTAGTGACGATAAATTGATATAGTGATGATGTAGTAATGATGTTATGACTCTGTAGCGGTGATATAGTGATATAGTAATGATGTAATGACGCTGTAGTGGTGATATAGTGATGTAGTAATGATGTAGTGATGATAAATTGATATAGTGATGATGTAGTAATGATGAATTGATATAGTGATAATGTAGTAATGAAGTAGTGATGATAAATTGATATAGTGATGTAGTAATGATGTAATGATGCTGTAGTGGTGATATAGTGATGTAGTGATGTCATGATGTAGTGATGTGATGTAGTGATGATATAGTAATGATATAGTAATGATGTAGTGATGATGTCATGATGTAGTGATGATGTGATGTAGTGATGATATAGTAATGATATAGTAATGATGTTGTGATGTCATGATGTAGTGATGATGTGATGTAGTGATGTGATGTAGTGATGATGTAGTGATATAGTAATGATGTAGTGATGATGTCGTGATGTAGTGGTGATATAGTAATGATATAGTAATGATGTAGTGATGATGTCATGATGTAGTGATGATGTGATGTAGTCATGATGTCATGATGTAGTGATGATGTGATGTAGTGATGATATAGTGATGTAATGATGTAGTGATGATGTCATGATGTAGTGATGTCATGATGTAGTGATGATGTGATGTAGTGATGATATAGAAATGATATAGTAATGATGTAGTGATGATGTCATGATGCAGTGATGATGTAATGATATAGTGATGTAGTGATATAGTAATGATGTCGTGATGTAGTGGTGATATAGTAATGATATAGTGATGATGTCATGATGATGTCATGATGTAGTGATGATGTAGTGATGATGTAGTGATGATGTGATGTAGTGATGTAGTGATGATGTAGTGATGTAATGATGTAGTGATGATGTTGTGATGTAGTGATGTAGTGATGATGTGATGTAGTGATGATGTAGTGATGTAATGATGTAGTGATGATGTCATGATGTAGTGATGATGTGATGTAGTGATGATGTAGTGATGATGTGATGTAGTGATGATGTAGTGATGATGTCATGATGTAGTGATGATGTGATGTAGTGATGATGTAGTGATGATGTGATGTAGTGATGTTGTGATGATATAGTGATGTAGTGAAGTCATGATGTAGTGATGTTATGATGTAGTGATGCAGTAATGATATAGTGATGTCATGATGTAGTGATGTTATGATGTAGTGATGATGTAGTGATGCAGTAATGATATAGTGATGTAGTGAAGTCATGATGTAGTGATGTTATGATGTAGTGATGCAGTAATGATATAGTGATGTAGTGATGTCATGATGTAGTGATGTCATGCTGTAGTGATGTCATGATGCAGTGATGATGTAATGATATAGTGATGTAGTGATATAGTAATGATGTCGTGATGATATAGTGATGATATAGTAATGATGTAGTGATGCTGTATTGACGCTGTAGTGATGATGTAATGATGTTTTGATGACACAATGACGCTGTAGTGTATATGGATAGTGCAGTGCTGCTGCTCCTGCTTTCTCTTTATCTCTTTACTGAACCTGCATGCTATCACACATTTAATTACTTAATTATTCTTCATTAGGCTCAATTAAAACACGACAGATGTACCACTGCAGAAGTTTTTTTTCTTTACCCTCACACACTTTCTATTACTACCTCAAAAAAGT
>JANDJT010000002.1:997504-1018423 GCA_024331685.1 Stegophilus panzeri
AGTGTTGTCACATGAAAAGATATAATCAAATATTTACAAAAATGTGAGGGGTGTACTTACTTTTGTGAGATACTGTAGGTGGTGGAATGAACTTCCCCTAAATGTCTGAACAGCCGAGTCACTTGCAGTCTTCAAATAACACCTAAAGACCTACCTCTTTCTGAAGTACTCAAATTAGCACTTTAACTAAAAAGAAATGGTGTTGTCTGTGTGCTTTTCTAACTATATTACCTCCCCAACAGAGTTTTTTAGATTGCTGATGTTCTTACTCTGTGACCCAGTGAACCAGAATCAGGATGTATTGATTGAGACTTCAAAGCACTTCTGTAAGTCGCTCTGGATAAGGGCGTAAATAAATGTAAATGTTCAATGGCTTCAGGTTGAGCACCAGTGAGGTGTTGGGCGGTTTTCACCATCCTTTGCAGGGCTTTTTTTGGACCCTGTGGAGCTGCCATACCACACTGTGATGGAGCTGGTCAGGATGCTTTCAGTAGTGCAGCGATAGAAACTTGATAAGATCTGGGGAGACAGATGAACTTTCTTCAGTCGTAAAGATACTGTTGCACCTTTCTAACTGGAATTGAAGTATAATGGTGCCAGGACAGATCCTCAGAGATGTGGACACCCAGGAACTTGAAACTGGAGACATGCTCTACTTCAGTCCCACTGATGTAGATGGGAGAGTGTCTGCTGCTTTTAGATTTCTGGAAGTCCACAATGAGCTCATTGGTCTTCTCAGTGTTGAGGGTGAGGTTGTTGGCAGAACACCATGCTGCTAGACTTTGGATCTCCTCCCTGTAGGCAGATTCATCATTGTTGTTGATCTGACCTACCACTGTGGTATCATCTGCATACTTCATGATATTGGAGTTATGCAAAGGCATGCAGTCATTGGTAAACAGGGAGTAAAGCAATGGACTCAGCACACAACCCTGTGGGTCGCCAGCATTCCAGATGAGGGTAGAGGACATGTGATTGCCCAACCTAACAGACTGAGGTCTATTGATTAGGAAGTCCAGAATCTGACTGCATATGGAGTTGCTAATGCCCAGGTCATTGAGCTTGGTGATCAGTTTGGTGGGGATGACGGTGTTAAATGCAGAGCTAAAGTGTACAGACAGCATACTCAAGTATGTGTTGGTGTTGTCCAGGTGGGAAGGGGTGAATTAAGAGCAGTGGAGATGGCATCTTCTGTTGACTTTTTCAGGCGGTAGGCAAACAGGTGTTAGACCAGTGTAGGTGGTAGGCCCACTGTGAAGTCAAAGCATTGTCTCTTGCTTTCAGCAATAGGCGGACCTCAAATTTCATCCTCGGCTTCTGATTAGGAAAGGTTTGAGGGTTGTGACATTTTCTATACACGTGGTAATATGGATAATATGATCCAGGACATAAGATGTGTAAGTGTTCAGATCTGTGTGCGAGCCCACGGTGGCCTGTGGGGCAAACATATTCCAGTCAGTATCTTGAAACTGGTGTTGTAGTGAGGAGACCGCCCCCTCTGGCCCACCTTCACTCTCCTCACTGGTGGTTTCACACATGAGTGGCATGTACTTGGGTAGCATGACCAAAGAGAGGTGATCAGACTGACTCACATGGGGGAGTGGAATGGGCTTGTATGCCTCAGCAATGTTCCAGAGTGATAGAGAGATAGAGATAGACTCCACCTCCACCTTCACCCTGACCCCGATAAACAGCTTACTGAAGATGAATGAATGTTGTGCTTGATGTGAATATAACTGTGTCCATACTCAAAGTGCCCTTTTATCCTTTAAAGGTCTGTGATGGTGTCTGGGCTGTCTACTGTGTCTTACATATTGTTGAATAATTTAGTAATTATTGGTCATACTTTGAGACTTACTTTAAACTGTGTCTTGTCACAGAGATCAGGGATTTAACAGGAACAAAATCATGATTGTAAATTCAAGTGTAGCTTCAAAGTTCAGCAGTTTGCAGTCGCTCCACAAATACAAATTACATGGATTTATATGCTGTTTGATTTTTAAGGCTGAATTTGGTTGAACTATAAACAGCAGATCCACAGCTTTCAAACATTAAAACTAGATATTAAAACTGGCAAAAATAAATAAATAGTCACAGCCACTCTGAGTGTTAAAGTGTGAAGTATAAACGTGTAAAAGCTGCGCTCTATTCCCAACTGGTTGCACATTTTTCTTTTCCTTGTTCACCGTTGTCCGTTCCTGCATTCTGCACATTTTCATAAGTTGATAACCGAAGCTCGGGAGAACGCCTGCTCAGTGAATCAAACATGAATTATACATCTCCAACATTTTCCTTTCCACGGTATTAAATTCCATAAATCTGAAGGGCCGAGTCTTGTCGGCGAGCGTCCGGTCTCTGAGATGTAGTCGCTGTAAATTGATGTTGAGGAGAAGGAGGAGATCTTTGTTCTTCTGAGGTTCATCTTTAGAACACATGGGCTGTGTCAGAGCTGACTGAATTATGACAGTGTTATTAAAAATGCCATTTGGATGCACGGTGTGTTCACAACCGCAGATTCAGGGTCTAACCTTTCAATAAGAGACCTGTACAAGACAGACGAAGAGCTCATTTCTCATAATTAACCTAAAATGGAACATATCATTACACAATCGTTTTATTTTAAAGCAATCACAGTGTAATTTCCATACGATTATGAATTTGGTTAGTGACCATACTGGGTGTCTAATGAGAACCTTATTAATTTGCAGCAAGGACAGACTCAGCTTTACAGCTCCTTATTAGCATTCCTTTTTTGCCCTTTTCCTAATTTTTTGTTAATCTTTTGCAGTTCTAGGATTGAAGCCTGTACAAAGCCATTTAAAATGTCAGATATTGAGGTGCATGCAGTAAGGATGGCAGAAAGAGGAGATGAGCTCTTCCTCCATCAGTCATGCTCTCTCCTCAGCACATGCCCAACATCCTGGGGATCCGGCCGGCGTTGCAGCTCGGGCCTCTATTGAATTGAATGGTCCACAGATTACTCCATTATTTCTCTATAGCGGCACTGCACAGTAGACTAAAGGCCCATTATCTGAGTGACTGAGACCATCGGAACTTATTACATGTGTGACCTTTAAAAGCCTTTTCGCTGTGATGGATCTCAGGTGAGAATTTACTGGAATCAATTTTTTATCTCGTGGCACAAGGGAGGGCGCAAAAATGAAACGAGCTGGCGAATGGCCCTGGTCCTGAGTGGAACATTCACTTAGAAGAAGAATCCAGCACGCCAGCTAGACATGGACAGGATTTATAAAATGCCTCAAATGCCTCTATGCCTCTTCTCAGAAACAAATTAAAGAAACTTTCAACTGGAGAAGTTTCCTGAGCATCGTGCTTAATCAAGCTCAAAATACAAAGATGCTGCTTGTTCCCTAAAGGTTCACATCAAAAGGTGCATCTCACTTTTAATCGGTTTAAACGCAGATGGCAGCCTGCCTCCATTAATTAATCATATATGAAGCACGTTGTACCTGCTAGTGGAAAGTGTGTCAATTCTACAGAGATCTCATTTGGATTTCAGGCTACGTTAGTGTTCGCCACCTGAAAACCTGATAGATTAAACAACACTGAATTTTGTTCTTTGTGCTAGAAGGACCAGGTGTGTTTATACAGGTGAACAGAACTGTACGCGCTAGCTGTTATTGAGGCATTGCGTAGCCTGTAAATGTTCTGTCCCTGTCCTCTTCACTGACTCCTCACATCTCACTTCCAGACTGACTTGAATAACGTTACTCATGCTAAAGTCGGCTTTACGCTGTGGAATTTTCAATCCAGTTTTGCTTTCTTACGCAAGAATCTCACATCATAAGAATTTTTTGGTTGTGAGCCACGTTCAGCGGTGTTAAACACGTAATGTGGTGTGATTTAGTGCCACTGCGACCGAAGTCGGACCGAGACAGAGACTGTGTGTTTAATAGACATCCTCAAAAGCTGGTAGATGGGACCCAGTAATCTTCTGGGATCTGTTGAGATCCTGCAGCAGAGGACACCAGCGGGCATCAACGAGAGAAGAAATAAAGAAGGACTGGATGTAGGACCGTGGGATCAGCATCGGGTTGAGAGACAGCTGTTGGAACACATCAGGTTCCTCGAGTCAGTAACCTACAGCCACTGGTGTTCGTTCTTAATGAGGGAAGTCGGGTTGGCAGACAAAGAAACGTCCTCTGAGATGTCTCTGATTCCACCATTACTCTCCTAATAAATGTTCTCCTTCCAGTAAATTGATTCATCATGCTCTGAAATCAGCCAGGTCACTGTTTAGTTCTGTGCACATTCTGATTGTATTTCTGGCACAGATGGGAATCAGTGCTGCTCTCGAGAGCTCTGTCGAATGCAGTCTAGAACCTCTGTTCAGTTCAGTGTTATTTATAAAGAGCTTTTAACAATAGACCTTGTCACAGCACAGCTTTACAGAAATCTGGATGTAGATTTAGATCCCTAATGACAGTAGACAGAGGGATTATATCCGTTTTCACCGCGGAGCAATTCGGTCACGCACACGGGCTCTGGAGGTTCTTCATCTGGACTTGGAATCCACTGTCTGTTCATTTTGTGTGGTGGAAGCCATTTAAAGTTTGTTCATCTGGTTAGAGTGTGTGTGTGTGTGTGTGTGTGTGTGTGTGTGTGTGATCCCTCAGCATGGGAGAGTTTGTGTTGTTCATTGACACACGTATTGACTGAAACGTCAGAAACCGAAGGAGGAGCTGTTGGAGTGATGGCGCCCGTGGTGATGGAGTGCATTGTTTGTGCATTAATAAAGCTCCAGTTAAATGAATGTTATGTCAGAGCGGTGCGCTCAGTCGAAATCGCTCAGAACGCTAGCTCCATATGGCCAGGGGACGGAGTCACGCCGCAGGTTTGGGTTCAGAAAACCAGGAAAGTTTTTCCTGTTAGTGAGCGTGATGTCTGATCCAGGACCAGGATCAGGTGGGTCTGACGTCACAGACGTGATTTTCCGCAGAGCGTATTATCGGATAAGGGGGTGTAATGTCTCGCAAGAGGCCTTCCTTTCAGAGCGGAGCTCACGTTGCACTCAGGATTCTATCAGTAGTTAGAGCAGGAGAGGACCGCATCAGCCTGGAGAGAAACTCAATCAGCAGTAATATATACACTGCACCCTGAATCCACTCTCTATAGCCAACAAGGTGATTTTCTCTCTCTCTCTCTCTCTCTCTCTCTCTCTCTCTGTCGCTCTCTCACTCTATCGCTCTCGCTCTCTCACTCTTTGTGCTTTCTTTATGAGAAAGAGAAAATTGCACATCTAATGAAATCCAATTTTATATTTCATTCGGAGGAGCACAATAAACAAAAAAAAAAAACAAGCAGTAAATAAGCTTTTCAAAAAGCTGATTACCAAAGCAATTTATTGCCAAGTACAGGGCCGTGGCAAAGCATCGGATGGGGCTGGAGATCATACAGAGGGTGTTTGGGGAGGGAGGGGGGTCTAAATCTTTCTCTCTTTTTCTCTCTCCTAGGCTTTTTGGCTGCTGTATCATTATTGTGTGTGTGTGTGTGTGTGTGTGTGTGTGTGTGTTGGAGGAAAATACAGGCTTTTGTGAAGAGCCAATCTGATCAACTTATTTTAACATAATTCTGCCATCTACAGCTTGGAAAGGATAAAAGCGAGGTTTGTGATTGAGGTCATCCATGCATCCATTAGGCCGCTTTATGAGGTGAGATTCAAGGCTCCTTCATTACCTCGGCCTCTCCTCATTGTTCTGATCTCAGGCCCTCTCCATCCCAAGGCTGACTCAGATAATGACATGTTCCAGCCACAATGGAATCGATGTTTTCTCTGGTTTCTCTATTTCTTCCACAACCGAAAAACACGTACACCTCGGAGTGTGTGAATAAATAAACCTCTCCTTGTTCCTCTCCATCCTCCCAACTATAACAACAATAATAATAATAATAATAATAATTATGATTATGATTATTATTCTGAGCTGAAAAAGATCATTTTATTGTACTGTGTGTAGTGTGTACAGATTCAGCTCTGTCATTCATAAGCGTTTCATTATGGGTGTTTTGGTTCGAAACGCTCTTTTGATTGAAAATTGCCCTCGTTGTCTGTTTGAATGAACGACATGTAGTGCGCTTTCCCCCTTCGTGTTTTGGAACTCAACTTTATGATGGTTTTTCCTCGTAGAAAAACTCATTTTTGTTTGTCATCAGCATTCTAAATAGTGCCCACCGAGCTTGAAAGGCAGGCAGATTGGAAAATGAGGAGGAGGGGAGGCTGCATAATGTTAGTGGAAATAAATTGCACCGGCGAACGCCATAGGAAAAGTGCAGCGTGCAGATTATTCACAGTTATATAATGCGCTGGGAGAGAAGCAGGCGCTTCTCATTTTGGCCACTTATCCCTCATTGTGGAGAGACTGCATATTTCATCGCTGGTGCAGCGGCTTAGAGGATAGATTTCAAAGCAGCAAATAAAAAATTGGCTAAACTTCCAAAATTAGCACTTCAAAGTCAAACATGATTTTCAGTGAGGGAAGGAGGTGTGTGACTGTGAAAGTGTAAGTGTGTGTGTGTGTGTGTGTGTGTGTGTGTGTGGTGGGGGCTAATGCACAGAACCACCCTGTGCAGACCTTAAAACCAATTTCTAGGCAAATTGGTTTAATTTAAGAATGAGATGACAGAATGAGCAGAACGCTGTTAGAGCGACTTTATGCTTCCGCAGGCAGATTTTTTTTTTCAGCTCTCTGGCAGAACTGCCTTTTAGGACGTCTTCTCAGACCAACCTTCTGTAATGCAAGCAGAATTAATGTTTCTCAATGCAAATGACCTCAAAATTAGTGACCGGTCAGCTCCATAATTATTGGCACCCTTGGTGTAAAACAAAAAAGTCTTTGTGTTTATTTTTACAGTAATTAGCTTAATCTCAGAATTGACGCGTCGTTCTTTAATAAACACGTTTGTATTTGTCGGTACGTTGCTGTGGTGTAAGAGGAATAAAACACAGCTTCCTGAGTTTCCTGTTACAGGAAAATAATCAAAATCAGGGTGGTAACAGTAACTCGGCTTCATCTAACACACACACACACACACACACACACGTTTATTGCTTACATATTATTTATTTGAATGTTAGGAAGATTAGGATCTACAGTGTGATCAGAGACACGAGTCGAACTTTTGTTCACCTTAATGGCACCCTGAGTGTGTGTGTGAGAGAGAGAGAGAGAGAGAGAGCGAGCGCTGAAGTCTTTTCCTCATTATTTCTTCCAGAAAATGAGCAATCAGCCGTCTTGCATGCAGCATGATTGTGTCTCTCTATAAATCAATCCAGGAGATGTAATTAAAATGTACTCTTATGTGGTGTAATTGCTGTCTCACTAATCCTTTATTTGCACACCTGCCTGCGAGTTGGAATTTTTAATGAATTTATAATTAATGCACATTGTACACTTGATTTATTTGTTAGCAAATGATGTGGCTGGTCCACTTCCTGCTGGAGAAAAAGCCGCTTGCTGAATGTCACATCTCGCCCACAGTGCTGCTGCTGCACTCCCTGTAATTTTAGGAAGGAAATTAGACACTGTGTGTGTGTGTGTGTGTGTGTGTGTGTGTGTGTGTGTGTGTGTGTGTGTAACCTGTGCTGAACAGAAAAAGGTCAGCGTGCATGTGTTGGCCATGTGCACTTGTAAGATGAAGGTTTAAAAGTTTACGGCGATTTGTTCAGCAGTTTAATAATGTTGGCTTAATTACAGGTCAAAGGTCAAGCTCACATAATTCATGGTCTGGCACAATGCGTGTCAGTTTGTAGTTACACAATTGCAATATATAAAGTATTGGCACCCTTCTACCTCATTCATCAATGATAAGGGACCACCACTGAGCAGATTATTATTATTATTATTATTTGGGTGGAGGTTCATTCTCAGTACAACAGTGAGACTGCTGTAGTTGATCCACTCGTACCCACTCCACACACACACACACACACACACACACACACACACACACACAAAATGATATAAGTGTTACTGCTGTACTGAGCTGCGATGGATTGGTACCCCGTCCAGGGTGTAGCCCGCCTTGTGCCCCATGCTCCCTGGGATAGGCTCCAGGTTCCTCACGACCCTGTAGGATAAGCGGTGTAGAAGATGGATGGATGGATGGATGGATGGATGGATGCTGTACTGAGAATAAACCTCCAACCGAATAATAGTGATCCTGCCTTGATGGAGAGGATAGAGGGGTGCCAATACTTTAGGCAGAGGACCGAATGGACTTCTGTACACCTACAGAGTGACCTGTGTGTTGGATTGAGTGGATAAAGTGATGTGTATGTGTATGCAAAGTAAATATTTTTGCCTGGAATTTACAAAGACACGAACAAGCGGCGAATATAAAACCCAGTAAGAGTACAACACGACCGCATCGTCTTCTCTTCTCTTCTCTTCTCTTCTCTTCTCTTCTCTTCTCTTCTCTTCTCACTTTAAGAGCGGCTTCCTGAGGAAGAACAAAAACTTGGTCTTGAAGATGGCGTTTGCTCTTTTTTTTCCTTTTTAATTAATTGATGTCCTTTTAAGTCTGAAGCAGCTTTGAAAGCTTTGCGAGAAAAAAGAAACTTCAGTTTGAATCGCATGAAAGCCTCCATTTAGTGAAACTAAGAGGCAGAGTTTGGCGTTACGTCGTGTTCTTTAACTAAATATCGGACGTCTGTAAATGAAGTACCGATATGCCGACGCCCCCGACCGATTCTCTCGCCTTTATGAATGAAAGTAATTTGTTTAAACGGCAGCGTCTCGGTGAAGCGGCTCTCCTGCGGCTCCTGGAACACACAAACACCAGCAACGGATCAAAATAAAGTCATGTGACGGAAGATTGTGTCGTCTCCATCACAACGCTTTAACTGCACTTCTTTTGTACATTTTTAACACATGGCTCCTATTAATCAGATCTGAAATACGCTGATATCCGAGCCGAATCACGGCCGGAATCAGACGGAGAGTCGCGGGACGTGTGACTTCACCACGAGCTCGGAGCGTCAAGATCAGCTGGAGATGTGAAGTCATTACTTTATTCCGACGTTAAACCCTGTTTAATTCATCTTCAAGCACGTCTCTCTGTCTGTCCATCGTACAGGATCTGCTCCGGGTTTGAGTCGGATTTGTTTATTCATTTTTTTTTCAAATCTAATTTCATTTTTTCCATAAACTCTCCCAAAAATTCTGACGCTTCATTCTAAAGCGAGCTGCGTAATTCCTGACACGCCGCCGTGGACCAGCAGCCTCTTGTAATTTCAATAAACTCAAAAATACAAAGTTTGAACATTTAAGAATCGTGTTTTGTTCTTTAATTCACACTAGTAATAAAACTGCATTACAATTTCATAAAATAAATGTTCCAGTTTATATATATATACAGAAAAAAAACCAGACTGTACATCACCCTCCTTCTTACCATCCTAATCGTGAGGAACGAGGAATAAAAGAAATAACATCACAAAAACCCATACAGGCGATACAGTGCTCAGCGACGCAGAGGCACGACTGTACATCAGAACTTATCAATGCTCAGAGTCGGGAAAAGTCAAAAAGTAGAACATTTACACCAGAGTCCTGAAGGACCGACGAGGGCTTCTCTTACTGTAAAAAGTATTGCAGACAGACATGCCTCCCTCTCCCTCTCTCTGTGTGTGTGTGTGTGTGTGTGTGTGTGTGTGTGTGTGTGTGTGTGTGTGCTGCTGCCTCCATCAGGTTGGCGTTATTGGACCTGCGTCTCGAAGCTGCCGTTGAGCTGGCCCTCCTCATAGTCCATCTGACACAGGATCATGTTGTTCTTTAGGAAAAACTTGTCGCCTACGCAGAACCTGCAAAAAAAAAAAAAAACCATCTATAAGCGCAGCAGTGAGTAAACCACGTCTGATCCGAGTGCAGCTCAGAGTTCAGGACCGCTTTCGCTGTTTCTGGGCCGAGAGTTTGCATTAAAGTCTATTTTTCTATCGCTCACTGAGAGCGTGTCCTGAATCCTCTCTGACTCACTGCTCTGAACACATTCCGGCTCTGCTTTTGTTTTTAGACGCTTGTTCACGATCCCTGTGATGTGGCATGAAGGTGTAACTTCAAATGCAGGCGGTTTTTACCCAACTGGACTGGCACAAAATAAAACTCACACCACCGCAACTAGCCAAAGGGAACGCGAAATCCTGCCTCTGAGTCAATCTGTGCCAAGACAAATTTTGCCAAGACAAAAAGACAAAAAAGACAAAATTTTTCCCCTGAAATTGTCCAGCAATTAAAATGCTTCCTGAAACCTTCCTCTGGTGTACACGGTGCTTTTCCCTCGCTGATATTTGCATATAAAAGCTACACAGATGGCAGCACGAGGCGTGATAAGACCCCAGCCTGTGGCATCAGCGCTTATCAATCAGTGCCACGCTAATTTACCGGGTTGGCACCGTGGCCGGGAGCGGCACAGCACGAGTCGGGTTCCTGCCATCAGCAAACGCTACGGCGCGCTGAGACGCGGTTCTGTGTTTATTTCAGCCTCCATGCTGAGGTAAAGTGTGCTGATTTGAACGCTGTGCTAAAATTTTAAGAGTTATAATGATTTCAAAACAGTTCCAGAAAAAACTAAACATTAAATCACGGCATTGAATTTTTACAATTTCTGTGATTTCAACTTTCACCTTTTCACGACGTCTCGAATTCATTCTGCTTCATGGAAATGTGCTCATTTCTGTTTTAAAAAATAAATCAGTAAACACACTCGTCATTCATCACACTGCGTTTAAGACGACCATCTCAGGAGTTCTCAAACTTTTTACACCACTTTAACTGTAAAAAAAAAAAAAAAAAAACCCAAAAAACTAATCAGCGCTCCTCAGTACAGGTGTACTTTTCAAACTATACACACGGTAATATTTGGGAAATTTACTGCCGTTAAAACAGAGAAGCCACTTTTATTAAAAAGGTCATTAACTTCCTGTTAATATTAATTATAGGCAGAATACCTGTGGTAATATTTACACCGCTGTACCAGTCAGTAAATTAGAAAGAAGAACATCTCAGATCTCTGGGTTGTGTTTCATGAACTTGACTTTGAGGACATTGGGATTTAAACCTCAGAAGCTCACACACATTTTACTGAATAAACCCATCCCCCGTGTGTGTTCTGATATTCTAACAGTCCTGAAAACACAATCTGGGTTCCGGAGTAACGTCAGTGTTTAGGAGAACGCCACAGTCACTCTCCTCTGCTCCTCAGGAAGGTTCTGAGGGTTTTCGGTCCCGATGACCTTTTAATACATTTTTATCATTAAATCTAGCTTGATATCCAGCGTAAAATAGATCATTTTGCTCTTGTCGAGGACGAAATCCTGCATCTGCTCACAAACGCCAAAAACTACATACCTCGATATTAAAAGAAAAAAGCATTCGAGTGTATTAATGATGGCTTGATCTGACTCGTACAGGAACGGGACACGATGGTGTTTTCAGTGTAAGAAAGGAGATGTTTCGTTCCGCTCACCTCTGGTTGCACAGCTGACAGGCAAAGCAGTCCAAATGGTAAACATTATCTCTGGCCCTCATCACCATCTCAAACGCGGGGATCAGTTTACTGCAGGCTGCGCAGTTCCCCGTCGTCCCGAAGAGCCTGGAAGAGTAAAAACACATGTCTACTCTCCTGCAGCCCTGACGCAGTACAGCAGCCACGCCAACAACGACACGTGAACGTGTACAGGAGAAAGTGGAAGAATCAGATATACATCTATATACACATCGTGCTGTGCAAAAGACTTAGACACAAACACATCCTGTACAGCCAAGACACCAAAATAGTAAACAGTAATAAAGTAAAGTCTTTAAAGCTGCATCGGTTCTCACAGGTTCTCTGCGGTATAAAGAACTCTGCTTCATGTTGGAGAACCTGACACGGTTCTTCAACGTGTTTCTGCAGGAAAACATGAACACTCTCCGTTATGGGTTTAAAAAAACGCTCCATTAGTGAAGATCTTACTTTATTCAAACAACTTTCAACAGTCAAGCAGGAGATCTCAAATAAACATCTCAGATTAAATAAATAAATAAAAAAAAACACAGAAGATCCTGTCTGAGAAAACAGGAGGTTATATTTAAAACCAGTCAAGTGGAAATAAATTTGTCTTCATATTGTACAAATATTTCACATCTTCTCTCAATCAGCTGAAATCCGATTAAAAACTCATCCCAGACATTTTACACGCGGACACATCGCTCACGTTTCACAACCTGCGAAACATCGGCTCAAAGCTGATTGGCTGATGGTGGACGCGGTCTTCCAATGATGCTTTTAGATTCACGTGTACGCTAGCACAGAGACTTAACGTGACGGACTTGAGAAAAAACCCTTGTTTTAAATGATGTGAGATTTAGGATGCGTTATGTGTAGCGCAGTAAAGGATCCTGCAGGAAGGTAGTTTATATTGGACACAATGCTGCATTTCAGTGTTCAGTATTTAAATCACATCAACATTCCATAAACATCATTTTATCAGAAGAGGATGCAGTAATACTGAACAATTCTCATGAGAACCCAACGAAGAGGCTTTTACATGAGCTTTGGAGGAACTTTTGGTTTCTGAGTGTAACATCAGGAAAATATTAAAACCATAAAAACCCCAAATCTGCAGAGTTCCACTTACTGCACCCAGTGCTCCCCTAATGAACCCAAACTCACACTCTGCAGCTGTCTAATGTAAGCCTCAGATCTGACCTGGACCGATCACTTAATATTTTTTGCAATAAATAAATAAAATAATCAGGTTACAAACTTATATGTTAATTCTTGGCTAATGATCTAATTAAAATGATCACATGGTCCTAATCCACTTCTTCAAAGACTTTTACACCGAGCGCGATGCACGAGCGATTAAAACAGGTCGCAAACGAGTGACTGAACTGCAGAAGACTTCCTCTCAGACCCAGATGAGTTAATGAGAATTTACTGAATTTCACATGAGAGCCTGAAGTCTATAACGCAGTCAGAAGAGGAGCAGGTGAAAAGGTTCTCGCTGTAAGGATAGCGCCTAGTTTTAGCCCGAGAAGAGAAAAGAGGGAGAAAGCCGAGAGTAAAGACAGCCTCGTAACTTTTAGAGATGGAGGTAGATGTTCAGTGGTGCGCAGAAACAGAGACAGAAGTGAAATTTCTCAGCTGTTTGTTTAAGTTTATTAGAACACGAGGCTGAAACGCTGCAGTGAAGGTCACAAACGGAACAGGAGGCAGCGGGGCAGATCTCTCCATCTCGTCCTCTCTCTCTCTCTCCCTCTGACGCCTCCGTTCTCCACCAGATTTACATTTTCATTTTCCGAGCCCATGTCTCCGTGTTTAATTTGGAGATCCAGAAGCACAGATACACTTTTATATTCCACTGAGCCATGATGCAATGCAAAAAACCAGGACAGACGGATCAGACGGCGATGGATTGCTGCTCCGACTGCACGATAAAGCCACGAGCTCAGACAAGGAGTGGAAAGAAAGCTGAACGTCAAGTTGCTCCAGAGCCTCCATATTAGTTTCTCTCTGGTGCTCGCCCTCATGTCACACACACACACACACATACACACAGCGTCTATTCCAGCAGAGCTGTGTTTAATTAGAGCGGAGAGAGGGAACGACAGAGCGACAGGAAGAGTTGGAGGAGATCGGTGAGAAGTTAAAGAGACGTTTTGTTCAAACAGGACAGAAAAACTTGTTCTTGTGACACTGACAGACACTCGGAAGCAGGAAATTCTTCACAAAGCTGCGAGATTTAACACAAATTTGTAGATTTGTCCGAACAAACTTCAGTGTGAAGGTTAAAGTCGATCGGCCCACGAGTCACACTGCAAACACACACCGCAAGCAACCGTGCATTAGAGGAATAAAGAGCTACTCGCTAATCAGGAATTGTGGGAAAATTGTACATTTCTTTCCTTATCACAGATAAAGATTCTGAGTGCAGCATGAGGGAACGACTGTTTATAGCGACTGTGATGTAATGAGAACAGGAAATGACCTGTTAACGAACTTGTCTTATTAAAATACAAAAGAAATTGCAGCTTGTTGCGGAGAACTCGTCTGTGACGAAGATGTGGGAAAACGTAAAGTCACAGCTTTACCTCTGACTGTTACACAGCACTGACACTGGAGACTCCTTCCTTCAACGTGAACGAGCTGTTACTATAGAAACGCTAACGTATTAGACGTATCGAGTGCTTTAATATAAACCTGTGATTTACAGCTGTGCTACTGTCAGAGCTTCTGTTCTGGAAAGTTAATCAACGCCTTCTGAACCAATCACAATCCAGAACTCAGCAGCGCTCGTATTAACAGTGTGGATGTTAGTGTTTGATGTTTCTGATGGTAAAGAGCGGCGAGTGTTTCCGGCCAGTGAGAGTTCAGGGAGTCGGCTGTGGCGAGGCTGCTGCGTTCTCGCCGCTATAAATAAATCACTTAATGATTTCATTGTGCCGAGCGCTAATGAACGACTGCCGGCAATCTGCTCTAATAAAAGCAGCAGCTCTCGAGTGAAGTGATCGTCAGTGGTGCTCTGAGTCAGTGGCGTTCCTCGAAGAGTCAGAGTCGGGATCGTAATTAACGCGTGGCTCGTCTCCAAAATAGTGGAATATAACGGGAGTGAGTTTGATCCACAAACCAGTGTTTAATGAAGAGCGCCTCGGTGTGTGAGGATAATTCTGCATCAGCATGCGACTTCATTACAGGAGATGAGCTCTGTGTGTGTGTGTGTGTGTGTGTGTGTGTGTAGACTCTCTTTTGTCCAGCGGTGACGTTTCTTAATTTGTTCTATAGCAGAATTCCTCTCCAGTATCAGCAGCTATGAAGAGCCTCATAATCATCTTGAGCTGAGCAGATCAGTGGGCGGAGTTTCATTATGACATCACAAGTCACGGCTTTCCCGCTTCATTCTCATCTCTCACTTCCTCTCTCATATTTTCCTCCAGAGGTGACGATGTGGCACAAATATCATGTCAGTAAAACAGCGATATGAAGACATTTAGAAAACTGAAGCTTTTTGTAACGTATCACGTTTTTTTCCTTTAATATATAACGGAGTCGTACGTAATTCTTGGACACGTCACACAATAGCTCTGAATAACGTTATATCCCGACTCTGAACATGTCCGGACGATCTTAGCTAGTTAAGTTAATGTTACGCTAACTGTCCGTGTGTAATGTACAGTATTTTATGTTTTGTAAACAGTTAAGCACAAATATCAACATATCAAGTTCTTTTTTTTTTTATTTATAGAAAGCATCTTTGTAATTATTAAAGCTTATACGTTTTATTTTTTAGCCGATGTAAGAGGATAAACAGATGAGTATAATGATGTTCCAAACTTTCCCATGCAGTATTTTACTCCTCTGTATGAATCAGTATAGGGAATTTTAAAAAATAAAATCTGCTGTAACGTGCTAATGGTTAAGAATGTGAAGAAGAGATAAAAATAATCAGCTGCCCCTTGTGGTTATAGTTGGTATAACATGTTAAATACTAAAGTGGTGTTCAATAAAACAAATAAGGCTAAAAAGGTCAAATTAATGAGATAAATTTGTACAGAAATAAATGTTATTGTTCAATAGCATCGTCTCACTGCCCTGCGCCACGTTGTTTTCATTCCTCTCCTCCACCCGATGTTTAATAGCTTCATCGGATCATACTGTTCAGAGATCATTAGCTCATCTGTCCTGCTCGCGTCTCCTCTCACTGAGTCTTAACCACATTAAGAGTGAGTGGAGTGTGATGGATGGTGCAGGGGGTGGAGGGGGGCGAAGGGGGGCCAGAAACCATCCCGCCCCAGCGCTGGCCCCCCCGTCAACACCGCCGTGTCCCCTGAGAGCAGCAGCTCCACCATAAACGGCTGCATCTCCACGTGAGACCTCGAGGGACTGAGATGCCACGTCCAGGAAATAATCATGTTTAATTTAGCAAGCAGATGGTTAGAAAGCAGGACACACACACACACACACACACACACACACACACACACACTGCTTCTCTTTGTGGCCTGATAGTAACAAGTGCGTTAAACAACATTCACAAATTTAAAAAGTGAATTTGTATTTTTATTGCGGTTTAAATTTCATGTTTTTTATTTTTTATTTCCTGTAAACACCTTCACGGGACAGCAGCGAGTCAGCGTGGAATAAAATCATATAATATTTATACATAATAATCTTCCCATGAATTGTATGATCATTATTTGACGTGTTTATATATTTGTAGATATTTTTTAATGAATTTTGTTGTAAAAATATAAAAATAGAGCACGCTTTCCCTCTCTGTATTTAGCGCTGGGCAAAATGTCAAATATATCCCAACATCTGAAGACGTTTTCACGATAAACGTCACACATCAAAGTATTTACTTCAGCTGATTAAAACAGAGGCAACATAAAAATGTATTTTTTTATTTTAACCAATGTTTACAAATAAAAAGGAGAATTTATGGAGGAAAAGAAGCAAACTGGTGCAGAAATACACTCCTAGAAAAACTTAATCCTTAAGGGTTACCCTTTGATTATCCCTTTGAGGGAACCTTAATAATTCTATGTAGAATCCTAAAATGGAGTGTTCTGCGATCAGAGAAGGTTCACTTAGAACCGTTTTTGGAAGCTAAGAACGCTTCATTATCCAACAAACCCCTAAAGAACGCTTTACCAAGTCAAGTCAAATACCAAGAGTTAAACATCTGAACGGTTCTCAGTATTAAAAAGAAAATAACGAGCAATAATTAATACCCAAGACATACACACACGGCTCTTCAAGGGTTCTTGAAATGTTCATTGGATAATTAAGGGTTCTACCTGGAACAGGAAAACACTTTGTTGTAGGTTTCTACAGAGACTGTGTAAGGATTTCATCCAGAGGAGCAACTGAAGAACCTTTAAAGGTTTGATCATTGTTTTATTAGTGTAGACTTGAACATTTGAATGGTTTCTTGCTACAGTAAATAATAATAATATTAATAATAATAATAATAATAATGTCACATGATGATGATGTGGTAAAAGTGACTGGTGATGTTAATGTTCTAGCACAGTGCTGTTGTTCTCGGTAAACATGATCAAGGTTAAACCTCTCCATGGTGGCTCTCATGGTTTGCTAAATTGACATTTAAACCTTTCCCCTGATGAAAAGCACTCTCTCACACACCGGTGGAACCCGAGCGAGTGCTGCCCTGCAGTGAGGCGATAACGTGACGAGACAGGACACAGATATGAAGAAGCGCTGCGTGTCACACGTGTTAGGTGTGTGTTAATGTCACTGAGCCGCGGGTGGAACGCAGCCTTTCTGGTGTTGTTCTTACCTCAGGTAGTCCCTGCGACAGAGGATGAGATTGGCTTTGGTGTAGAGGGTGGAGCCGACCTCGCCCAGGCGGCAGTCGCAGCACGCGCACTTCAAGCAGTCTTCGTGCCAGTATTTGTCCAGCGCCTTGAGCAGGTAGCGGTCTTTAATCTTGCGGTTGCAGCCAGCGCAGCCCTTCTGTTTGCCTTTGGGCTGGACGGAGAGCATCGGAACTCCTGCAAGCGATAAGGAGAACACACGGCATGATTTAGTGCCCAGGGAAACGCTGCTGTCCTGCACACCTTTCTTTATTTCTTATTTGATAAGAGACAGAGCTGTGAGTGTTTCATATTCATTAGGGTCAAGACTCTGGACTGCGTTTCATATTTCTGTCTCTTCTACATTCTTCTACATTCTTCTACATTCCCCCCGTGTGAAAATAACAGACATAAAACATGCACGCTTTAAACACTGGTCTACAATCTCCATTTCTGAGGGTGTTGTTTGATGGTGCGTGGTTTTGGTGTTCAGCGCGGTGTTCAGCGTGGGATTGAGGTACTTTAATACTTGATGTGGTTGGAGGAGTTCATGTGGTGCTAAAAGCTCCTCACGGGTTGTACTTGGGATTAACGTTAACCTTTTAAAGTGCTGTTGACCACAAGAAGGTTGCATTGAGCTCTGAGTGAGAAACGTCACTGCCTAAGTGCTTCACCACACACACACACACACCCTTTCAGCTACAGAACAAATAAAGTCCATTTAATAACTGCACTAAATGCTAATAGCCTATCTGCTGCCTGACATTTGTGTGGTGACTAAAAGCCGATGCCGGGAGCGCTGGGAACGCCGGGAGTGCTGGGAACGCCGGCACCCCTCGGCCAGCGCTAACAGGTCGGGGCCGAGTGAAAGCACACGCAGCGGCTCTTAAGACACTTTCACACACACTGAGCTATTGATCCGGCTAATAGAAGGCCTAGGTCCCTCTCCATCACTGCTTTTAAAATCCCGTTCCTCTCAAAAAACACCACACATGCAGTACGTTCATGTCCTTCACCCTCAAAACCCCGTCTCCCAGCTCACCGCCAGCTAACGGCCAAGCTTCAGGTTTCAACTTTTAACATGTTAAACAGTTAAACACACCATGCATGAACACACACACGCACACACACACACACACACACACAGTATTAGTGCAATGTTTGTTAATGTATACTTTCATCTGTCTGTAAACTTATCATCACTGTATTTATTACTCCACCTGATGGCACGCCCTCTTCGTCTCACTTACACACAATTCCTGAAATATTATTGTTTATGTGTGTGTGTGTGTGTGTGTGTGTGTGAACAGTAATGTATGATGGACTCAAAGTGCAAAGTTTATTCCCGAAAACTCAAACTGAAAATATTCGTTATAATTTTATTTTTTATTTTTTAAGCGAAACAACTAAACATGAGAAATGAATGTGTACATTCTGTACAAGGACCCTCTTGGAGGAAATATGAAAAGTAGAATTAAATAATTGGTTTTAAAATAAACACAGTTTTAGTTGATTAAAATAGAACTAACACCATGAATTTGTTTGTAAATCAGATTAGCGGCTCAGATCCTCCCCAGCGACTGATCTGTGTGTCACTGCAGACCTCCGTACACTAGGTGGCAGCATTCATATAAAACATCAGTGATTAGTGATCTTTCAGTGAACTCGAAGACCAGTTGAAAGCAACTTTTTCCGCTCGCTTGTGCTCCAATAAATTCCACAACTCCCTCCCTCTCCTGAATTCTGATTGTCAGTAGGTATACAGGAACTGAGGTTTAATATTGTAACTGTCGTACCACTTTTTCATATCATAAAAAATCAAGGGTTAAACTTTAGCTGTCACGCCGCGGCGTTGTTGAATTTTTCAGGACAGAGGAGTTTACGCTTCTTTGCGGTTTCTTCATAACATGCGTAAAAAGCTGCGTTTTTTTATTATTAATTTCAAGAGACAGAAAAAAGCTTTTACTAGCGGCAGATTTGTTCAGTTATTCAGAACAATCAAGCCATCAGTGGTGCTGAGAATGTAATATAATTAGCACCTCCTTCCGTAAAAACCTGGGAGAATAAATACACAGAGGGAATGACAAAAAGAGAGAGAGAGAGAGAGAGAGAGAGAGAGAGAGAGAGAGAGAGAGAGAGCATAGAAAAGAGCTTGTTAGTTAAATTTATGGCGCGGATGTGAATAAGTCGTGGTATTCACCCGTCCTGTTCCTTTATCAGACGAGGGGAAAAGGAGAAGCTAATTGGTCCAGCACTGCTGATAGGAACCATCAATTAGTTCTTCCTTTCCTCCAGATCCCCACAGACCCCCCCCGGGAAAGAAACGGGCCTCTTGAAGCCGGCACGTTAGGATCACAAAACCTGCTATAAATACCAACGTTCAGCATAAATGAAGCTAAAAGGGCTCTGTGTTGAAGCTGGCTGAGGGCGCTCGCTTTCTACCTGCATTTCATGGCTTGTTAGCGGAGCGCGCTGCAGGTACACCAACACACTCCGCTGTCAGCCTTCTACACAACTAAAAACAGTCTTAATGAGGAGAGAGAGAGCTGCTCGGGGAGGGAAAAGGGGTAAAAACGTGTGTGTGTGTGTGTGTGTGTGTGTGTGTAAGCGAGCGAGCCGAGGAATCAGGCTCTTCTGAGTTCCCTGAGGAACGGCATGAAAATCTTTAATTTGCCTTTTATGACAGCTAATTAGTTATTCTATTCAAAATCTTTGCTTTAAATAAGAGAACTAATTATACACAAAGGTCGACCCCTCCCACCTCCTTCCTCACCACCACCACCTCCTCCTTCCTCACCACCTCCACAATCACCACCTCCTTCCTCACCACCACCACCTCCTCCTCCTCCTCACCTCCACCACCTCCTCCTTCCTCACCACCACCACCACCACCACCTCCTCACCACCTCCTCCTTCCTCACCACCCCCTTCCTCACCACCTCCACCATCACCACCACCTCCTCCTCCTTCCTCAACACCACCACCACCTCCTCCTTCCTCACCACCTCCACCTCCTTCCCACCCCCACCACCTCCTCCACTTCATTAATCAACCACTCTCACCACCTCCACCACTCCCTTCCTCACCACCATCCTCACCACCTTCTTCTTCACAAATTCAACTGCACAATAAACTGACACATAACTCAGTATAACCTACATACAAACCTGCTCCATTTCTTTCTGTCTGTCTCTGTGTGTGTCTCTCGTTCCTTATTCTCTCTCTTTCTCTCTCTCTCAGTCCTCCCACTTAATCCAAACCATTCAGCCTTTTATTTGTCTCTTTATTGTCTTTCATCTCTCTCTCTCTTTATGTGTATCTCTCTGTATATCTTTTTCAGATTTTATTGTAGTTAATCATCTAACTGCTATCTCTTTCTGAAAACAAACATTTTTGTGTTCTAAAAAAACTGTTGATTGTTTCGAAACCTAAACACTGACAGAACGTCATAGAACGAGTGCACAGAGTGAAACATAATGCTGCTCTGATACACAGAGATGTCCTTTTTGTGTTCTTCTTTTTTTAAGAGAGAGAGGGAGAGAGAGAGAGAGAGAGAGAGAGAGAGAGAGAGAGAGAGAGAGAGAGAGAGAGAGAGAGAGAG
>JANDJT010000002.1:1031922-1051286 GCA_024331685.1 Stegophilus panzeri
GTCCTACCGTATCTGTCTGTCTTACCGTGATTCGTCTGTCCTACCGTAATTCGTCTGTCCTACCGTATCTGTCTGTCCTACCGTAATTCGTCTGCCCTACCGTATCTGTCTGTCCAGCCGTATTTCGTCTGCCCTACCGTATCTGTCTGTCCAGCCGTATTTCGTCTGCCCTACCGTATCTGTCTGTCCAGCCGTAATTCGTCTGTCCTACCGTATCTGTCTGTCCAGCCATATTTCATCTGTCCTACCATATCTGTCTGTCCTACCGTAATTCGTCTGTCCTACCGTATCTTTCTGTCCAGCCGTATTTCGTCTGTCCTATCGTATCTATCTGTCCAGCCGTATTTCGTCTGTCCTACCATATCTGTCTGTCCTACCGTATTTCGTCTGTCCTACCGTATCTGTCTGTCCAGCCGTAATTCGTCTGTCCTACCGTAATTCGTCTGTCCTACCGTATCTGTCTGTCCTACCTTAATTCGTCTGTCCTACCGTATCTGTCTGTCCTACCGTAATTCGTCTGTCCTACTGTATCTGTCTGTCCTACCATAATTCGTCTGTCCTACCGTATCTATCTGTCCAGCCGTAATTCGTCTGTCGTACCGTATCTGTCTGTCCAGCCGTAATTCGTCTGTCCTATCGTATCTGTCTGTCCTACCGTAATTCGTCTATCCTACCGTATCTTTCTGTCCAGCCGTATTTCGTCTGCCCTACCGTATCTGTCTGTCCAGCCGTAATTCGTCTGTCCTACCGTATCTGTCTGTCCTACCATATCCGTCTATCATAACATAATTCATCTGTCCTACCGTAATCAGTCTGTCCTACCGTATCCGTCTGTTCTCTACCGTAATCCATCTGTACTACTGTATCCATCTGTCCTAACGTAATCTGTCTGTCCTACTGTAATTCATCTGTCCTACCATATCCGTCTGTCCTACCAAAATTTGTCTGTCCTATCATGATCCGTCTGTCCTACCGCGTCCCTCAGTCCTACCGTATCCGTTTGTCCTACTGTAGCATGTATTTACAGGCCTTTGTAAGTAAAACAATATCACAGTATATTTTGTGTGATTTTGTCAACTTTATTACTTTGACCTTATCAGAAAACTTCAGCGTTAACACATAAGCAGAAACGTTCATTTACAGGACGTCTCGATACGTAGGACAACATAGCTGTAATGAGGTTTCGTTTACTCTCCCTGATTGAACAACCTAGATTACAAACTCAGCGACCCGCGTGTGACGGACAGACCACGTTTCTGTCGGCGTTAGTTATTAATCCAAGTCTGAAATCTGAGTAAGTTAAGTGAGAGCACTGACCTTGATCAATTAATAGATCTTATACAGTAGCACTACTTGTATTGTTCTCTGCTTGATATATCGCTTTGCTTGTATCTTCTCATGTGTAAGTCGCTTTGGATAAAAGCGTCTGCTAAATGAATAAATGTAAATGTAAATGTAAATGATCTTGTTTGCGTTTGTGTTGAGATTGTGAGAGAGTGCTGTGTAAAACACAACCATGCTGATGATTTCACGCTGACACTCATCCTGTTGCTTTCACACAAACACAAGCATACAACAATACACACTGATTACACTGTGTTTTAGTATCCAGATGTGTGTGTGTGTGTGTGTGTGTGTGTGTGTGTGTGTGTGTCCAAATGCCAGCGCAGTTGGTCGGCCCCAGCACATAAAGGGTGAAGCTTTTAGGCAATGAGCAGCAGGTGATCTAAGCTTTTTTTTCTCCTCCTCTGTAAGTCCTAATGCTCCTAAAAGCCACTCTGCTGCTGCGCTGCTGTAATTGGGCTTCAGTAGTTAATGTAGTATTGACTGCATTACATGCTCCTGTGCATCCTCTCCCGCTAATGCCATTTGCATCACCTTGTACATTTCCCCATATTGCTTCGCCGATGGCAGTTAAAAGCAATCCTGAGCCATGAATCATACGAGAGGGAACTTTTAGCGAGACAGCCATCCAGACCAGACAATTTACAGTTGAGTTAATCCGGGTACATTAGCGCGCAACACGTATTCACCGAGACCGGACAAATTTATGCCTCTTTTATTGGTTTTGAGATGGCTGAGGGAAAGGATGCGATATGAAATATCCATTTTCAAAACATAAATAATGGCTCTGAAGCGAAGGCCATTACTACATTACATTACTAAAAATAAATAATAAAGAGCGACAGCACATTTGGGTCAAAGAGGCTTTTTATAGCGGTTCGGACTTGGAGTTTTAACCTGAAGAAGGAATTAGGGAAATTACTTTTCATATTTTGGGGGAAAATTAAACACAAAATGCATTTTAGGTTTTGATATAAATGTAAATACTGAAATAAATAAACATCATGTGCAAAAGAAGCAGAGAACAGAGGGAATATTCATCAGCAGGCTGTTCTGGGTGTAAAGGTCATTTCATGTCATTTCAGGGTTGTTGTTTATTTATTTATTTTGTTTTCTGAGTTTGTTAACTCGTTCCTGCTCAGGTACCGAATACAGCCAGGAACCGGAACCATTCCGTTTCCGTGCACCATCACAACCAAGTGACAAGGGATGATGATGATGATGATGATGATGATGTGCATTTCGGATTGAAATAATTTTCATTATGTAATAATGTATAAGATATTAACACGTGACAGGTTCACGTGCTCTCATTTAAATTGAAGCGAATCAAGCTGAAACTCTGAGACGCTCGAGCGTGCTCTCGTATCGGAAGTGTGTGTGTGTGTGTGTGTGTGTGTGTGTGTGGTGTAGTAATGTAGTAATGTAAAGATGAATCCTGAAACATCTCCACGAGCTGCTGAGTTCAATCAAACAAATAAAACGCACGCGCTACCGAGTCACTCCGCGGTACAATACCCTGAACCGAACCCGAACCCGAACGGAGCGGAACGTACTCACCCTCTTCCTTGTCTAACACCATGGTCCTGAGGAATGAGGAGGAGTCCGGCTCAGGACGCTCCGCTCTCGAATCCAGCAGGGTTCTCTTCTTCTTCTTCTTCTTCTCCTCCTATCTCTCTCTCTCTCTCTCTCTCTCTCTCTCTCTCTCTCTCTCGATTTTTAAAATAAAATAATGAAAACGATCATAGAAAAAAGGGTCCGCGTGCTGCTGCAGGCTTCGCGCGTGTGCGCGCGTGTGTGTATGCGTGCGTCGTGCTGTTCCGTTTCAGTCACGTTCTGTAAGGTTCTGTAAGGTTCTCTGAGGTACTGTGAGGTACTGTGAGGTTCTCCGGTCGTGCACACATCCGCGAAGTCGTGCAAACAGAAAAAAACACCCCCGAGACATGCGCGTGACGGCTACATTCCGATCCGAGCAAAACCTAAAACTTCAACAAGGGGAAAAAACAAACAACAACAACAACAAAACGAAAACACAACCGAACCGGATCCGGTGGTGCTGGAAAGAAAAAGGAAGGGCGGGGGGAAAGAAGAAATCCCGATTGTATGTAGGAGATGACAGAGCGGTTGAAACGCATCGCTCGCGCCTGCCGTTCTGCCCCTTTCGCGCGCACAATTTATGCGCTCGGTGCTCCACGCGCTCGCTCGGATAAATGCACGCGAGCGCGCGCCCGCGAGCGCGCACGCACACACAGGCAACGCTGGCGCGCGCGCTCGTTGTGTGCGTGCACGCGCTTTCCTTTTCCTTTTTTTTTTTTTTTTTTTTTTACACCCCCCCCTTCTTCTTCTTTTCTTTTTCCCAGAGAAGCGCCGCGGATTCCCCTGTTAATTAAATCAATTCATTATGCTGCAGATCTGATTAGCGCGCGCCTTTCCTCCACCTCTTTGAATCAATTATTCAATACACAAACATAATTGCTTGTGCCAGAGGTGTCTAAGTATTAGCTTATTTAACTCCAAGGACACTAATTACCCCTAGGGCAAGGGAACTTTTCTCATTAATTCTGACAAAACACAAAAGCACACGGCCAAAGGAAAAGTGTGTGTGTGTGTGTGTGTGTGTGTGTGTGTGTGTGTGGGGCATGTTTTTATATCTTGGTGATGACCAAATGTCCCCTGATGAGGATGTTTGGTTCCTCAATAATAATAATGGTTATGATTATGCTAATAATAATAATAATAATAATAATAATAATAATAATAATAACTTTTTAAATGAATAGAATTATGTCAACATTATATTACATTAATAATATAAAATGTTATTTATTGAATTTAAGTATTTGTAATAATATTAATATATTATAAAATGTGATAAAATAAAAATAAAATATAATTAAATAAATAAATAATAAAGGTTTTAGGTTCCGGTTACTGAGGTTAAGGTTAGGTGTAGGATAGCGTTAATTAGCTCCATCAGTGGAAGGTCCTCACAAGGATAATAAGACGTCTGTGTGTGTGTGTGTGTGTGTGTGTGTGTGTGAGTGTGTGAGAGAGAGAGAGAGAGAGAGAGAGAGAGAACTTTGACTATAAACATGCATATTTTTTTGCTAATTGCTAATAGACATTTTTTCTCTATTCCGGTGTATTATACTATTAAAACAGATCTCGTGTGTGTGTGTGTGTGTGTGTGTGTGTGTGATAGTCAGTATAGTGTGTACAGTAGATTTATGGAGTGATTTATGGAGTAAACGGGCTCAGCGCCAGATAAACACTGATTTTGGGAGCGACAGCACAGCAGATGGGCCGTGTTTTGATCAGATGAGATCAGATGAGATCAGATGAGATCAGATGCTGTAGGAGAGTGTGCTCAGGCTCAGCTAATAGAACTGTTAGCTGTTGTTTCTGTTATGAAAGTGTCACTGATGGCTGCCCATCTAACTGCTTTCACTCGGCCCGAGGAGACGTTTAACTGATGTAGTCGGAAAGATCGGACCAGGACGAAGCTCTAGAGGAGATGCAGAGGTTACAGGAGTGCTGTTAATCAGCAGGAGGTGATCTGACATCTGATCTCTTATTTACCTTGGATAATCTTAATTGCCATCTGTATAAATGCTAAAGCTTAAATATAGCGCAACACTGAATTCCACGCCACATCAGGATATTTCATTATCCTCCAGTTTCACGTCTTCAGATAAATTTATCCTGAAATGCGATGTTCAGGTTACTGACTTTAATATGCTAAAGAAAGTAAAGTGTTGGGATTGGAGGTTTTTAAAAAAACAACAACAACATAGCTTTAAATTTGCTATTTGCTATTTGTTTCTTCAGTCATGTCAAAAAGACAAATGTTGCTGATACGACAAAGTGAAAATGATTTGTTTACGTCTCACTCTGCATCCAGTCGGATTCTGCTGTGAGAAAATTGATCTGAAACCATTTTAAACGAAGGACAGTAACACTGGAATGATTTTGTTTTCCCGCCTCCTAATCCCACCCATGTACACAAAGCCACACCCCCAGAATCTACAGTGGCCAGTGGAGTTCGATTAGAGTTATGACATCAGAGTAAGCCGTTTATTTATTATGGGTTAGTGACGTTTATTCTCGTTTCATTCTGCTTAAGGTTTTTGGAAGTGCATCATGAAAGGATGTTGGGGGCGGGGATAAGAACTGATTGACAGGACACCCAAGTGGACCGTTACACTTTTAAACAGATCACTGTTCACTGCTTCTCTGAAGTCGATTGTGGGATTTATGTTTATTTTGTAAAGTGTTGCTTGAATTGATGATGCTAGCTAACTCTAGTTAGCTATAAGCAATCACGTGTAGCAAAGCTACGTTTGTGCTCGTGTTGCCTCGATCAGTAAAAACACAACATTCCTTTTTTCATATTTCTGTAAGAGGTAGTCGACCACGCCCGGGTGTAGACTTCACACGCTGTATAAAAACCTCGCATTTTACCATTAGTCGCTGGCTGTGAGGTCATTCGTTTAGAGTTTGGTTTCTGTTCTGATTCTGATGCAACGTTTTACTGAGAACAAATCTGCTGAGTTCGGAGGCAAAGCTAATGACACACAATTAAATCAAATAAAAAATTCACTGGGAAATGTGATCGTAGGTGTTGTGATATTGTGTGTTGACGTTGTGTTGTTGTGTTATTGTGTGTTGTTGTGTTGTGTGTTGACGTTGTGTTGTTGTGTTATTGTGTTGATGAGATCCCTACACCCCAGTGATCCATAGCTCTGGTCGTGCCGCTCCGTGTGCTGAAGCAAACGGGGAGATCAGACCAGCTCTGTGTGCTGAAGCGGGCGGGGAGATCGGACCACACGTCTGCCAGTTAATTAAAATTCATTTGTGATCAGACGTTAAGCAGCGCTGCGTCTATTTACTCACACGTAGCTAAACCCCTGGCACAGTAATTACCCTCGTCTAATCAGATCTCAGAGCCATGTTGTGTTCCCGTTCATCCTCGGGCAAACAATCAGCGGGACGGAGGACGAACCCGAGCCGAGCCTCTCCTACGCTTCATAACGCCTAATCTGTTTATAAACCAATATCAAACCCGGCCCGTTCTCTCCGTCACGCGCTCCAGTCACAGCGCTGCTCTGCGGTTCTGGGATCTGATCCGAAGAGGCTTGGAAACGGTTTACAATCAGACTCAATGACATGAACACCAATTACAGGCTTTTATTTCTCTCTCAGGATTATAATTATCATTCTTTTCACTTTATAAACTGATCGACATCAAAACTAAACAAATAGCTTTATTATTTACTCAAAATCATATTTATATTATATTTTAACGCTAAAATCATCCTGTATATTTCTATAATGTCATTATACACAGTTCTGAGTTTATCATGAGCCACGAACAGCACCAGGCACTTTTTATTTTGTTTGTTTGTTTATTTGTTTGTTTGTTTATTTGTTTGTTTGTGTATGGTGCATTTTTAAGTATATTTCTGTAGAAGTAACGCTATCATTTGATCCTCACTGCTTTCTCGCGGTCAGGGCTACGGTGGTTCTGGAGTCTGTCCCGGGAATACCGCGAGTGGGGCGGGATGAACACCGCTACAGTAGTCAATGATTATCTCAGTAGGCGGATGTTGTTGGTTTATTGCGGTGAACCGAGCAGCTCCTCCAAGTGGTGGGAAAGTGCAGCAGCAGCGTCACTCTGACTCGTGACCCGAGAGGAAAAGGCAGAGCTAGTCGACGCCTCAGTCTTCACTTTAACATGGCTTTTTCTCCGAGTCTTACAGAAGTGCCCTGAGCTGTAGTGAGCCTTCACGGTGCACTTTATTCATCTGGGACCAGACAGAAAATAGATCCGTGTATAGGAGGAGGGGTGAAGGACGAATCCCAAACATTTAATCCAACTTTAATCCCAGTCATTAGGAATTAGACATGCAGAGCTGTCCAGCCATGCCTCTAAATTACAATCAAACGCTTACCAATTACACAAATTATTGACGGTAGATTCTCTTTTCAACTGTAAATTAAGGCTATTAGGAAGGGCTTCTTTTTTAATGCAAAAGTGACTAATTAACCAACGGCTGGGAAATCTGTAGCCCAGATATCAAGAAAGTCTTCGCCGCACATTGCAGGAACACAAGGGAACCAATTAGTTTAATTATCAAAACAGCTAATTAAAATTGCACAGTTCCTAATTAGTTCTTTGCTTTTGCCTCTAATTGACAGCATGGAGATAAATGGGCTGCCGGTGGAAAAAAACAGAGAGAGAGAGAGAGAAAGAGAGAGAGAGAGAGCGAGAGCGAGAAGAAAAGAAACTTTGGTGGAATATTTATGCTGACTTTATCTCAGTCTGTGTGGCAGCCTTTGAAAGTGGAAAATTAATGACCTTAATTCCCAAACTGTTTTCTGTTGAATGGCGCTCCCCTCCACGCTCCCGGTGCACTCTCCTTTGTACGGGGCCTGCCACCCTGCCACCCTGCCAACTCCTGGAACGGGAAGAAAAGGAGGACTTAGGGGTGGGAAGGAGGCACGGATTCTCCTCCTAACGTGACAGCTCCACACTAACAATAGCCAAAGATGAAAGACTGGAGCAGATGTAGTCACTGGGAGCGTTGCATCATGGGACCTCAACTCTACTACACTTTTTTTTTTCTTTTCTGTCATCTTTCCTGAGCACTAATTTGTCCCGTGAAAAACAGGGGGTCCTGTTGGGAAGCAGATAAAAGGCAGTCGATGAAAGAGAAATGAGCTTTTAACATTTCAGTTTGGATGCCAGATTGTGTATTTAAAACTCCAGACGCATAATTGTTCATTTATTCATAACTCCAGGAAAACTGTGCGTTTCCCTGGAAACGTGGAAACAACAACAACAACAAAAATTAAACTAAACAACAGCGTATTGTTGTAGAAGATATGTTAATATTATTAGTCATTTTGTCCATTGCGTTACTTCCGATGATGATGTAGAGTTAGATTTTCAGCCTAATAGCTGCTGCTGTAATGATAAAGACTGTCCTGCTGCTCATCTCAGGACATCACACTGAACATCCTGTACACACTCTCAGTACCGTGTGTCTTCACTCTTCTACTCCTGACACTGTAATGATTAATAATCGCACTCCGGTGTCACCCAGATGAGCACGGGTTCTCCTTTCAGTCTGGTTTCTTCCTCATGTCTCAGGGAGTTTTTCCTCTGACTTCATTGTTAGGATCTAAATCTACTTCTTTGTGGCCATTTTTAAAGGCTCTATAGAAATAAAACCGAATGGAATTGAATCAAAGATGGAGGTCGAGCAGTACACACGGTGCAGTTTGGCCTGTGCGTCTCTACAGCTTAGCTTGGTTCAAACGTAATCCTGAGCAGTCTCCTGTCACTGCCATGACGCTACGCTTTGCATTAGCGGATAAGCATCTACTAATCAGTTTACACCGGGCCTGCGTTAAAATGTAAATTACATTAATGTCCAAATTATGCATCATGCTGGGCAGCGAGGCCGGTCTCCTGGACGCGTAATGCTCCACTCCTTCATTTGGAGTCTCTGAGGTTCGGTGTTAATGCACTGGGGTTGGTCCTGGCCTGGTCATCATCAAGAGCCGTACATCAGTCAGAGACTCAGCGGGTTTAAATTAGAAGCAGAAGAGCAGGTTTTAGCAGAGCTCCTCTAAAAGGCTGCGGTAATAATAATAATAACGTGAGGGTTTTTTGTCTCACACTTGTTTGTGCACAAAGCGGTTTCATCTCACCGCATTATTATTCCTGATGGAAAATTACATACGGTATTAATTTGCTCGTAATCCCGGCGAGTCGAAGCAGATTGCCTGAAGAGCTTTTAGTAGCAACATTCGAAATGTTATTTATCTGAACTTCTCTCGTCCTCGGTGCTATCGAGCTCTGGTTCTGCCGCAGGATCTCACTGTCCGTGACTAACAAAGACGACTTTCTCAGCTAATTGATTGTCCTGTGTTTTATTTATGGAACGGTGCTAATTAGCGGCCAGAATAATGTACGCCATTCATTACTCCTTGTGTCCCACTATGGATTTCACAGCTCTGTTTTAGACGCTCGCACCATTAGGACCAAACAAAAGGCAGGAATTTATTAGCATGACTCCGAGTAAATATTCAGGGAAAGCTGGTGTGCCTTTAAGCGAGAACGCGGTCCTCTAAATGTTTATTTATTTATTTATGTATTTATTTATTTCGCAGTTGCTCAGTGACTTCATTTGCTCGGCAGAATATATATATATATTTTTTTTTTTATAAAAAGAAGCGGTATAAATTTAATTTTAATTGTTTTGTACACACGCCAGTGAAAGGGAACTGATTGGATACAGTTCACAGACAATATATTAATACGTTATTTTCATATGTTAATTGCTTTGCATAATCTTTCCCCCCGTCTGGTTTTCAGAGTACCCGGCACTGAGAAGGCTCCAATTTACATAAAATCGTCTCCTCTGAACATTAAATAATAATGTGTCTGCGAGTCGAAGGTGTGTTCCGTTAGCACAGAGCACGTTCTTTATAATTTATACGCCAGCTGTTTCAGTGCTTTCGAGTCCATTTGCCTCCCTGCCTGCATTTAATGAAATCTTGTTACTGGAGAATTGACTGGGGCTGAATTGAGATTTTAATCCCATTGCCGTTGCGGTCATGGAAATGCACACTGGTGGGAACTTTTAAATGGAGGGACGCTGTAATCAGGAGACACTTGTACTCGGCTCTCCCTACAATAATGAATCTCATCAAAAGCTCCAGGCCGAGCTGTATGTGACAGTCTCGAATTTCAAGGTTTTTGACCGTCCCCATTTGAGGCGTTCCTCGGGGAGAGTGTGATTACTCAAGTTTAGCAGTTTATTGCCTCATCTTTCAATAGCCACTGAAGCACAAAATTCTCATATAGGTCGCTCGCTTTTTTCCCTCCTACATGAAGAGGAGGCCAATAGACTGCAGAACAGCTGCTGATATCCAGGAGGAGCACTGAGAGGAACGTTAACGCCAGGAACTTGCTCCTTTATGATGATCGGTGTTATTTTGAGCCGGACTGTTTACGGGATTTTGCTTTAAACAGGATTTCAGGATTTTTGTGAGTGTTGCGGTGAAAAATGTTAGATTTTTTTTCAATATAAATACTGTGACATTGCAGTTGCACAAAATTGTTCTGCACGGCCTTTTAGAGTAGTGTTTGTTGGTAAATGAGACCTTTCAGCTGTACTCATGTTGGACGCACGTGAATCGAATGGATCTTTGGCTGAATGCGCGTCGTGATGATGTCACAGGACGCGTCTCGGCCCAAATCTGCGCTAGTTTTGAAATCTCCTGTGTTTTTGCGTTCATTTATGCGATCATAAAATCCTGGAGGGATTGTTTAATCCAGCTTTACACTGTAAGATTTTCAGCCCGATGTTGCTTTCGCAGATGAAAATCTCACGTAGTAAAAGAATTATCCGGTCGTGAATTGAGATCAGCGGTGTTAAAACAATCAACATGACGCGATTTTGTGCCGCCGCAACCGAAGACTTCTGACGACTTCACGGAGTTGTGTCAGCGTGAGAAATTGCTACGACGCTCGTCTAAAATCCACACAATGGGAGGACTGCGAACTTGCGGACAGCTACAGATACAGTAGCGGCGATGGAGAAACGTATCCTAATGGAGAGAAAAAAATCTCCTCATTACCTCGAGATCACTGCGAAGAATGCGTGTGAACCTGTTTTCTGCACGAGCCGAATCCCGGATCACGCCGAGCGGATCGATCACGTGAGCGGTGCCGTATTGTACGCAGTCGTTTCGTTAAATCACAGGTCTATCGTTAGAGGATCTTCATCGTATAATCTGACACGGAGACGAGACACGCCATCACACAGACTGTTATAGACTTCACAACACACTTTACTGCACGAGGAATCATCTTAAACCAGCGCTGAAATCACACTGAGTGAAACCGGGTTTAATTTGATTGGATTGTAAATGGACGCGGTTTATATATTAACATGTAATACAGAGAGTTTGGTGCGTCGTTGTGAACATCTCATCGGGATATTTTAACCGTCCGTCTCTGTGCTATCTCAGTACTGTGTGTAAAGCGAGCGCGTGGTCTGTGCCACAGTGACGACAATTTCACTCCGTATTCCTCATCCTGGACTCACAAATAAGATCCGAGGAGATAAAATAACGATCTGCGATGTTGTGCTGATGTTTATATTTTCACCTAAAATAGGTTTTATGAGGCGAGAATTGATCTGTGAATCAGTTTGAATGTGAAATAGACGCAGGTCTCTTCTTTAGATTCTCCTTTAGTGTGTCAGCAGTCAGGACTTCAGTCACAGAGAACTCTTTATCGTTCTGAACGGTTCTTTTAGATAATGTAATCAGAAAGCTTACTTTTTTCAGCTGAGAGGTCGTGCTAATACGGTGAACTAAAGGGCCACTGAGACCTTTACAATTAAAACCAGCCGATTGTCTCCAGAGTCCACGCTGTCCACACTGAAGTGCTTGCTCACTACACGGGGTTTATTATCAAGTATAAAATCCCTGTAGAACATATAAAGTCCACTGCATACTACTACTGCTAATCATAATAATAGTCACGTTTATTTATATAGCGCATTTCATACATAAAATCCAGCTTTACAGAAATAAAACTGTAAAATATTGCCAGAAGAAAGAGTAGAACATGTAGCGCTAACATCAATAAAATACAGTAAATATGTGAAACTAAAATAAAGAACAGATAAAACAGAAATATTACTTTATCATATTGAGTTATTTAGAAGAGTTTTTATGGTTGAACAGTTTTTAAAAATGTAATCTCTGATCAAATTGACATACTTGATTTGAGAATACAAAACGATATTCAGTGCTGAGATGAAAGTATTGGCACCGTATGCTTCTTTTGGAGCAGTTTCCATGAGTAAACAAACTCCCTGTGTTTCAGGATCAGTAGTTCAGCCTGCGAGGGAGTTGACAGAGCCACGCCCGTTTTCTTTCTTTCTTTCTTTCTTTCTTTCTTTCTTTCTTTCTTTCTGTCTTTTTTGGCATAAAATAAGTGGTATTCATGTTTTTTTTTAAAATATATATTTTGGAAAGACTTTTTTTTTTCAATTTGAAAAAAATAGATAATAAATATTTGACTAATCTCAACTCCATAGCTTCCAGAGAAACTCCTCGGACGTTCACGGTGCTGTTACGGGAAGGGAAACGAACACAGGGACTCTTACACGCTGCAGATAGTTCTGGATTGGTAAAAAGGATTTCCACAGGCAGCACAATGTTTACATTCAAGAGATTCGAGACCTCTGGACGGAGCTGGACTCATCGCGTGTCCTGTCCTTCTGGAGATCTGTGCTGTAGATCGATCATGCTCCCCATGGGACTCTCGGTAACAGGCACTGATTGCTTTCTGCAGTCGAGGCTCTTAAGTGGGAGCTTCGTGATGGGCTTCTGGACAACACTTAACGATCAATCAGCGGAGAGGCAGGACCATTTCCACCACTGCATACAGAACCTGTCTTACACACACACACACACACACACACACGCACACACGATCTATCTGAGCAGGAGGATGCAGTGAGAGGTCCTCGAGTGATGGAGGAATTGAGCATCATGGTGTTATTCACACACAGTTTGGTGAATCATGGTCATTATTTATAATAAGATCTTTTCCAGAGATGTGAAAGTTGATCTTTTGTTTTGAATGATATTTATGTATGTATTTATTTATTTATTTATTGTGGGAGAATGACCTTCAGACGTTCGGATGCTGTGTGATTGTGCCGTGAGCTTGTCTTTCAGACTGGCAGCTGTCCTCACGTCTTCCCGTCAATTTCAAACCGGCTTTACAAACAAAGCACTACAATCAAAATGAAAAACGGTGGCGAGCTCACGCCGTCTCTTCTACTGTTACCGAAGGTGCGATTTCATTTCAAACCTCTCATCGCGTCGACGAGTGAATCGCTTAGTGACCAAGCTCAAAGTCTTCAAAACGAATAATCCGTTCCATCCAGACCAAGGACGCAATCCGGCTGTGAGCTTCGTCTGAAGGTGTCGCTGCTCGCCCTGCCGAACGCATGGACCTTTAAAAGCATGGAGAAGGAGACGTTACTCATTGATTAAGGATTCCATTGACTTAATGAACCCTCTGCCTTCCATCAGACAAGCACACAATATACGTTCTAATCTCTGAAACAGATGTCTGGTCCAGACTCACTTTAAATGAATTGATCTACTCATCTCCTCACAAATGGGAAAATGGGCGAGTATTGATATAACTCTGAGCTCAGTGATGGATTGAGAGTGGTGTTAAAACATGATCCATTGACGAAGCAGGTATCGCAGCTCAGAATCTCACCAGTGCTCAACTTCCTCTCAGTCTGTACGGGAGTGAGATGGAATAACGGCAACGATTATGAGTATTTTACACCGAGATGCTCGTGATTAAATACCTGATGTTATATTTCGGAACACAGAGTGATATTAAAGCGGATTTCGGATACACATCTTTGAGCGAAAAGACTCGATTGGTCCAGATGGCAGTGTGGAAAATCTTCGGTGTAAGACGATCGGTGCCAACAGAGAAGTTGTGGCATGAATCAGATTTGGGTTTTATCCATCAGGATTTAATTGGCTTGTTAAAAACGGGACGTGGCGTCAGATGGAGACGCTAACCTGCAGTCAGTCGTGGAGGACAGCGCCGGCGGTGTAGTCAGTATCGCTGTGACTGGAGTCATGCTTTCTGTTCGATGATACCTGAGTGAAAAATACACAAGAACTTTCTCTTTAAAGTCATTAAGTCAGATGAATTTGTAAGAGAACATGATCTAACACCATAAAATGTTCAGTTCTGACCTTTCTCTGATATTAATTATAGGTTTCCTAGATTTGCTTTTATACTTCATCTGTGTTCAGGTTTTGCCCCAAAATTTCCCATCCTACAGTACATTCTGCACAAGTTCAGGACCATGAAGAATATTCAGTAAACACGGCTACGTTACAGGACCATTTCAAAGCCTGCAGTGGAAAAGAGAAAGTCTGGAACCCCTGCACACATGTCTGTCTGTCTGTCTGTCTCTCTGTTCCTCAGATCATGGCAGGAAGACCGTTTCTTTTTTCCTTCTTGTTTTATTTTTTAAACTATAAAAGTACTTTATTCAATAGAAATTGAAACATCTCTTTCTATTGGTTTGTCAGAAACATTCATCTTTTCTGCGGCCCGCGATAATGAGCCAGCTTTATTGGTCAAAGGCCATCATCATTTGAGCTCTTATTTTATAAACTCATTTCTGCAGACTGACACGCGTAGAGTAATAAATCACCGTCACGTCCTTGCACAAGATTGCATTGTAAATGTCAGAGCAGACGGGAAACTGTAATTAAAGGAAAGAAATTGCCTTAAAGAAGCGCTCGATTTCAAAATGAGACATTTTGTAAGCATTTGCGATAATGCACCGATTTAAAGAGTGTTCGCTTCTTTCACTCTCTCTCTCTCTCTCTCTCTCTCTCTCTCTCATTCTTATCCACACGAGCATGAAAAAGTTTTGTGATTCTCTCTTTAACTCTGTAGATATTTAGACATTAGAGTTTCAGTGTAGTTTATATGTATAATATATATAATTAAATCCTCAAGGTCTCAGTTCTACAGGAAAGAAAATGATGTCTCTTTTAATTTTTCTTTCACATTTTAGTTCATTTTCACACAACGCACACTCAGAATTCCTCAGCTTGTGAGAGGTGCGCTTGTGTCTGAATTTAGTGTTGAATAGAAAATAATAGAATTGGAAATGTGTCTCCTCAAGGACTGTAACCCCATCATCAGTCCACGTGTATGTGGATATTTTGGAGCGTGTAAGAGTTTCTCAGTGTTTTGGCTTTTTTGTGTCACAAGTCTTCCAAGCTGGAGAAATTTTAAAATGGCGTTTTCTCGGTTTCGCCGTGAATGTGTTTATAAAACGTCACAGCGTGAACCTGCATGTGTCCGTCGCGTGTGTTTGGACTGTTTGGATATCTGATGACGTGTTTGCGGTTTAATTACACTTCGTGTTATTTTTAGCCCCTGTGAGGAGGAGACAGAATCTGATGTGCACTGTACTGCTCCTGAATACACCGCTCCGGAGCTACAGACCGCGCTGAGAACCCAGATTTAGGATCAGACTCAGGAGAACACGCTGTATTCCAGTGGAATGTTAAGCAGCAGTTCACCTCATTGTCATAACACACAGATGAATCCTCGTGTGAACTCTCAGCCATATTTCAGCATTTCTTCTTCTCTTATGCTCATCACTCGGCTGTTTATGACGTACTGTCACTGCGCTGACGTGATCACGTGACGTATTCATGCAGACTGAGATAATTCAGAAAACTCTGTTCTTGTGGACGGGACTTATGTCCATATACATCTGGACAAGGACTTAATAACAGTCCAAAAACCTTCCTTATAAATCATCTGAAGAGTGAACCGTCTGTTTAGAGGAGATCATGAGATCCACATACACTGTGAGGGTTTTTCTGGTTTCCTCAGAGAGAAACCCTGGTATCTGAGCGCTCAGCGGCGAGCGACACTCCTACACGCTGCGCCGGACTTGTACACGAGTGTGTCGGAGCGTGGGTGTGTTCACAGTTCACTCCTCGGCCGGGCGTTCGCGGTGTCACGCAGTCCGTCTGCACGCCAGCTGTGAGGAACAACAGAAATTCCAACTGAAGAGATCAATTATAGATAGCTGGAGATGAATGGGAAAAGTAATTTAATAAAATATTGAGTTGATGTCTTATATCATGTACAAAAAAAATGCAAATGAAAAATTAGATTGTGTGTTTGGACGAAGGCTTCAAAATTATATTTAATTAGAAAACTAAAAGAAAGAGAGAGAGAGAGAGAGAGAGAGAGAGAGAGAGAGAGAAAGAGAGAGATTGGCCTGGACAGAAGTGTATTAAAAGAGAGATTGTTTAAATGACTGGAAAGGGAATAACCATGAACACTCACATGTTCACATTAATGTCCGCTAACATGCCGCTAACAAAAACCACAGCACTGCTGAGTTCTGGATTGTGATTGGTCAGAAGGTGTTGAGTAGTTTTCTCTGACAGTAGCGCATCTGCACATCACAGCTTTATATTCAATTAATGCACTCCTATCGTTTCTATAGCGACAGCTCATTCACAGGGCCTTAATCTGTAAGGAGGAATGTGTTTATGTAATGTTGATGGAAGGAGTCTCCAGTGTCAGTGCTGTGTAACAGTCAGAGGTAAAGCTGTGACTTTAAAGTTTTCCCACATCTTCAGGACAAAGGAGTTTACACTTCTTTACGGTTTCTCTGTAACATACGCAACGAGCTGCAATTTTTTCTCTTGTTAACTTGAAGCGGGAGAATAAAGAAAGAGAATAAAGAAAGAGAATAAAGAAAGAGAATAAAGAGAGAGAATAAAGAGAGAGAATAAAGAGAGAGAATAGAGAGAAAGAATAGAGAGAGAGAATAAAGAGAGAATAGAGAGAGAGAATAAAGAGAGAATAGAGAGAGAATAGAGAGTATAGAGAGAAAGAATAAAGAGAGATAATAGAGAGAGAGAGAATAGAGAGAGGCATGGTGAGGGAACGAGTGTTTATAGCTGCTATAATGTAAGTGAGAACAGGAACTAACTCGTTCCACAGATGTTAAATGTAACTATAAACAGATGTAAAGTATGACATGTTGCTCTTCAGTAAATAGAAAATGTAATTGTAGGTAAATTGCTGTGGCATGAGAGTAAAACGTCTCTGTGCTGTGCTGTTATAGGTAAATAATCACCTGGGTGTAACAGTACCTCTGCTCCATCACACCATCGTTTCCTGGTGTTTAATGTGTGTGTGTGTGTGTGTGTGTGTGTGTGTGTGTGTGTGTGTGTGTGTGTTGGATTGCACCTCACTGTTATAAAGAAAAACTGCTGAACACCAAACTTCCCTCCTAACGATGCATTCAGTGATTCAGATTAACGGCCATCCCAACCGCACACACACACACACACACACACACACACATACACACACAAACACGCACACACACGCACACACACATACATACATACATACATACACACACACGGCCTCATTGTTTAGAGGTTTTGACCCGAAGCAGATCGTTTTGAGGAATTCTGGCTGTTAGTGCGTGTCTCTGTGCTGCTCATCGATTGTGTGGGATTTATCTGTTCCGTGCCGTTTCATCGCTCTGATGCCAGATTCGGGATATCAAAAGCTTTCCTCTAAAATTCAGCCTCCTGGATTCCTGGAATCCTGTAACGAGATGCGACGGAAGCGGATCTGCGGGAACAACAACACGCTGGTGGCGGGAAACACAGAAACACCACCACGACAAAAATCAATGACTGGGACAAAAAAATTCCATGAGGGAAGTCAGAACAAGTTGGAGTGATTAATTGGGGAACAGAGAAGGAAAACTCTAATTTAAGCTCAGATTTGTCCCAGACTGCATTATTGAATGTTTTTTTTTTTTTTTTTTAAATTGGTGCCAAAGAATGGTGTTACGCATTTCGCTTCACACACTCCCATTTTTCCCCAAAGGCCTGCGGGCAGAAAGAGGAAATATAAGTGTTAATGTAAAACGCGTGACTCTGCTAATGAGTCCTATTTAATATTCCGCAGTTATAAGCATTAAATTATCATAAAGACGTTCGCGATTCAGTCGGTTCGAATGAGCGACCCATTTCCAGGCACTGAACTCTTCCTTTTTTTTTTTTTTTTTTTTTTTTTTCCTCCTTTCAATTAATGGGTTGATGAAGGCTTGTGATTGCTTCCTGTCACTGCCGTCAACACGTTTAAAAGAGCGGCGCTCGTGCGGTGACGAGCGCGTGAATAGAAATCCGTTTTAGAGATACGCAAGTTCCTGTGTAGCGGTGAATGGGGTCCAGCTTGTGCCAACTGGCATTGCGTGTCTGATTGGGATAATTCACAGCCGATTGAAATCGGAAGCCTGTTTGGATGCTGGTGTGTTATTCCAGCACGCTTTGTTCAGACATCTGCCAATAAAATGCCGCGAGCGTCTGAAAGGCGCTGAAAGTCAAACCCAGGTTCAGCGTCTCTGTTGCGTTTGTGCGTTATGAGTTTGTATTTTTCTGTGTTTAATTCACTAAGCACTGACCTACACTACCGTTCATCTTCGTAAAACTGCAATTGAATAAGTTACCGAACTAAAAAAAAATGTTCTTATCCTTTTTCTTGTTTCCGCTGCAACACAGAGTGGAAGAAAAGGGGGAAAAAAATCGGTTCTGTAACTACCTGAGAAAGCAACCCATCACCAGCTGTTAGAGCTGACTTGAAGGTTAAATATTAGGAAGGAATTCAATTTCTCTTGTCTATTCAGCTCAGCGGTGTGTTAGATTGCAGCTGGAGTGTGCTTAGCGAGTGTGGGGATATGAAGTGGGCTAATCAATCCCCTCCGCCTCATTCTCAAATTCCTCTCATATCAGGTCTCTGGCCTCTGGGCAGGCCTTCTGCCTTCCGAAAGCCAATTCCACACGAAATAAGAACTGTGACCTGCAGCTAGAGGGTGAAGTTGAGTTTTCCCTTCATGATTAATCTCTTCTTGGGTGGCTTTCAGGAAAAAAAGAGAGAGGGAGTGTGTATATGAGAGAGAGTGAGAGAGAGAGAGAGAGAGAGAGGGAGAGAAGGATGGAGGGAAAAAGTAAGAAAACATGCAAGTTGCTGCTTCGTGACAGGAAAGTTTTTTTTATTTATTTCCCCTCCGATGAGCCGGTGCAGCAAGGCCTGCTTATCTATCTGGAATAAGTTTTCTTTTACTTCACGTTAGCAGGAAACACGCTAGCTGTTGCTACGATTAGTCCAACGATTTGGCACTTTAGCAGTTACAATGATGATGAAATGTGGCTTCATGCATTACAGCGCTGTGTATGCATTTAATACAAAACATGAATTGTCATGCGTACTATATTATTATATCCTGTATTAGAAGTGCCCTTCAGTGGAGAGTCAGTCTCTGCTGAGGACGGCCTGTAGTCTGGCGTGACGTTGCTGTGGATGGAACCACACAGAGACGCTG
>JANDJT010000002.1:1169994-1183479 GCA_024331685.1 Stegophilus panzeri
CTCTATTAAGTCGAGACCTGAATCCTTAAAGTGGAACTTAATTTTCAAGTTTGCGAGTCTCTGGAGTTTGAGAGAATATAGTATTTCTAATCAAGTTACAAATGATTAAGTTGCTGCCGCAGTTCATTCAATCTCAGGTCTAATTAACTTGATCATTATCTCGACGCATGCAAGGCTGAGCACAGACTGCTGCGGATTTGGCAACGGTGCCACTCGGAGGTCTCCGGAGAGGACGAGGCCAATCAGAGGCACGGAGAGCTGCGAGCTGCCTCCAGGCCTACGGGGGGAGCTGTGACAAGAGCAGGCGAGGGATCGGGTCAAAATGTAGGCTGTCGTCCACTCTGTAGTGCACTACACACTGCACCCTAACCCTAACCCTAACCCTAGGGTCCCTTTGTACTGGTTTAAAATGGCCGCCATTTCGCGTGCACTTTAACATCGTTTTTCGAAGCCAGACACGGTGTTTTACTGTCGCACAATCAGACACTAATGCTACATTCACACTAGATAACAACAATCGAGCAACAGACAAGAGTTCATGGCCACCGCTTATTATTATTATTATTATTATTATTATTATCACTGCTGTTTTTGCTGTTATTATTATTAGCTTAAGATCAATCAACATGCAGACCTATTCACTTGTTAAATCTACACTTGTTGACTCTACAGTTAGCTGGCTAGCGTGCTGCTAACAAAAGACAAACATGGAGGCATCCGTGGATTTTTTTTCTACTTTGTAGCTCGAACGCACGGAGGTCAGAAATGACGTAATTTCAAGCTCCAATTTCCCACTTCTGAGGTAAATTGAATACAGCGTTAAAAAAATCTGGACAGGCCACGCCCACAAGCGACAGCAGTAGCGTTTGTGTGAAAGCGGAGAAGTTGCTAGTTGGTAGGATTTGCGAAAATGAACAAATCAAGAGAAAAGCAGCGTAATAACAGTGACCCTATGACTAGCTCCTGGGGGGCGTGTCCTCCTTCTCAGTGCCCTGTATAAGGGTCATAGTGTTCACTTCAGAGTGGAGCACATCAGTGGAGGCCTGGGATCTTCTACAGCTGAGAATATCTGAGCTGAAAGTCAGGACTTTCGGTACAGCTCCGGTTACAGTAAGGAAGACTGGTCTGAGATCAGCGTGTTACCTGAATGTCGGCTTCATCCTTCAGGCGAGTGTGCGGCACTTTCTTCTCTGCACTGTTCACACGGGTCCACGGCGTGGCCATCTTCTCACCAGCTCCAGGAACATCGATCTGACTCATGCAGAAAAATATGGAGTGTTTAGTGACCTGCACGTTAATGCTCCAGATATTTCTTTAAAGCAGACAGAACTTCGACTCAGAACACTCCGTCTTTTTCGCTTATTAATCGACCTTTTTCATTTCACTTTAATTAAAAAATAATAAATATTATGTAATCTGATTTATGAAGTCCCTTTTTGCAAATGTCAAGATGCTAAACAAATTAAGCTTGATACGAGTTCACTAAATTTATAATCCCATTATAAATGAGATATTCTTGGAATAGCTTAGTAATATAATTTGATGAAATATTAAGAGAGAAGGATATTATTTTACAGGAGGAGGTGGAGGATGAGTGAAATACTGCATGGCTTTGTGTAATAAAGGTTCACATGAAGTATTCCTTCAATAGATTATTTACTAATCCAAAATTATGCCCGGTCATGTGACCAACAGAGCTACATGTGACTTAAAGGGGGGAAAAAATGTAAGAATCTTTTACATTTGTCCTTTAAAGAGGATTTTCAAACACACAGAAATGTTCATACAAAGCACTTCACCTCACAGCCTCCACATGAACAGTTAAGCACAATTAAGTCGAGTTGAAAAACGCTCTCCAGAGCCAAATTAAATGTAAAGCAATTACAGCGTGATGACTGGGAGGCGCTGGAGTGGATCCACCGAACGGGCCGCAATTAATTATTAACGAGGAAGCAGTGTCTTTAACCTCCTCTGTCTCTGCTGATGGGTTCCTCATAACAGCGCTGTCTCTGCCATTAGCGCCTGAATATCCACTAATCAAAGCCGCTGTGACAGGCTCTGAAAAGCCCAATCAGCTCAATCATGGCTCGTTTGAGAACGACAGAGGCGTGTGATGAGGGTATCACCGAGCTCAGGCCGCGGGACGGGAAATGAGATGTGGAGGTCATGGCAGGGAGCAGGGGTGCCGTAAGGGGGGGGCGGGGGGTGTTAGGGCCCTGGTCAGACAGGGGGCCCAACAGAACCCTATACTTTCCTGTATGATTGAGTCGTTACCTGCATCAGGTAGAAGGAAAGAGATGTGCAGATAAAACTGAGATACCAAAAGAGGAAAGAAAACCATGAAAAAGAGGAGAGAGAAGACAGGGAAGACAGCTAGTCGCCCAGTTTCTCAGAAAAGAAGGTGATTTATGTTCTCTGTTCTGTGCTATGATTCTGAAGCTAGCCCGTATGGAGCTGTTACAACTAACATCAAATAGAAATTCTATCAGTTTCTCACCCCGACGTTTATCCCTGGAACACAATATATCCAAGAATGTATGCTTTTCCACGCAATCGAGCAATAGTAATGGAGCATCGAGCTTATGAGAGAAGTGTTGTAATGATGTCCGATTCGTGAGTGAATCGTTTGTTTGAGTCGGTTCATTTCAGTGAATTGATAAAACCAGTCTGAATGATTCATTCACGAATCGAACCAATTTAATTCTCACTGATTCAATGATCCTGTCACTGCTTTAGTTCATTTCTACATTTCTTTCTGGAGCTGCTGGTGTGTGAAACTTATTATTCACTCAATGAAAAATAATAATAATAGTAATAATAACAATAATAGTAATAATAATAATAATAATAGTAATAATAGTAATAATAATAATAATAATAATAATAGTAACGTTCATTGTTCTTGGGACTTGGGGAATAAGAAATTAAAAGTCGACAGCTTATAAAGACATCCAGACAGAGTTTCTATAGTGTGTGTGTATGAGAGAGAGAGAGAGAGAGAGAGAGAGAGAGAGAGTACAATGGTGTTAATTACTTGTACTGTATATATAGTTATTTGTATATAGTTATAAATGCATAATTTCAGTTAATTTAATAAACTGTTCAGATTTAGTTCTTTATAGTCTCTTATTGAATATGCAATAATTGTTATGCTTATTGATAATGATCGTTTTTACACATGGCAATAAGAAAAGATAATTGGGGGGTGAGGGCTTGGGGCCCGGAGTACAAATTAGCCAGGGGGCCCAGAAACCCTAGCGGCGCCCTTGGCAGGGAGACGTGTGACCTCAGGAGCAGATCAGCATCGCTCCTTCAGTTCAGCCGGGTTTAGCGACTGAGAGAGAGAGAGAGAGAGAGAGAGAGACGAGGGAAAGGTGTAGACTTTCACCTGCTGGACAGCGGATCAGACACACGACAGAGAACAAAATTAAAGGGAGATGGTGAAAAATGTGTGTGTAACTAGTTTGGACTGAGAATACTGTATATATTAGCATACAGTTAAGTGCAGACGCATGGACATTTCTCTATTGGCTTTTAAATGAAAGAATCCAACGATGGGAATGTATTCGGAGAAGGAGATACAAACTTTTAAACTTCTATCCAGGGCGTGTTATTACAGTAAAATACTGAGTGATGAAGCGGAGTTACTGCTATCACCCTGCTATTACTGATTAATTTCTTTAACAGCACGTCCCCAAGTGTTTTATTCCTCTTACACCACAGCAGTTTACCGACTGTTACAGTTTTATTATTTATTTATTAAAGAACCGCATAATTTTTTACATTACATTTAATGTTTGTGGAACGAGTTAGTTCCTGTTCTCACTTACGTTATAGCAGCTATAAACACTCGTTCCCTCACCGTCCCTCTCTCTATTCTCTCTCTATTCTCTCTTTTAAAGTTAATAAGAAAAACACGCAGCTCATTGTGCATGTTACAGAGAAACAGTAAAGAAGTGTAAACTCCTCTGTGATGAAGATTAAAGTTACAGCTTTACCTGACTGTACACCGCGCTGACACTGGAGACTCCTTCCATACACGTTACATAAACATCTGTTAAAATATTAAACAAAGCGTCAATCGTACGAGTCCCTGTGAACGAGCCGTTACTATAGAAACGATAACGTATCAGAACGAGTGCGTTAATATAAACCTGCGCTACTGTCAGAGCCGCTGTTCTAGAGAATTAATCTGATTTAAATCATCCCTCCTCACCAAGAAGCTGCAATCTGCATGAAGGTGTTGATTACCATCTCCTCCTGAACTTTAGACCTACACACACACACACACACACACACACACACACTATCATGTGTCACTCATATAAAAGTTAGCAGTCTCAGTAAACTTTTCTCTCTGTGTCTCCACATCACCGTGAGTACTGAGTACTGACTAATGATGGCAGGTTGAATGTCAACGATGGAAACTTCTGAATTTTTTATTTCTCATCCATAACTGTCAGGACTCCATTACCGTTCATTATTGACGGACGGAAGTTTGCATCATTTTTCTTTCTCATCTAGATTTCATTGCTCTTCATTTTAAACTTTTGGTTTAAGGAGAAAACCTTACAGGAGATTCAGTATACTGAAGAAAACAATCTTTACCAACATGGCAGTGCAGATGGGATTTATATATTTATTACTTGGAGTTATTTCTACTGCTCGGTTTATAGGAAATATAAAAAGAATCACAGAGATACTCCGGGAAGGATTACATTACACACCTCCACATGGAAAACTAATCCCGTCTGAACAGGGCTTTAGTGTCTCCATGTGAAATATCAGAACTGTGATAGAAGATAAAGTCTGTGAGACGTACAGTACAGTACACTATGCGCTGCTGTGTGTTTATTATTGATTGAATAATCTCTCCTGATCAGTATTAAATCAGCTGTTTTAGGGGAATAAACCCAGCCTTTACACCGAATGACAGGCAAAAGCTATTAGCATTTAGCAAATACACAGACGGCGTGTTTTTTCGACCTAAATATTTTATTCGTTTCATCTACAGCTTAATTATTTATTGACAGCTGGCCTTGACGACGAATGATAAACGTCCCGGTCGTAATGAAGTGTGGAATTACATTACAGTGACAGACTGCTTTTCCTGTCCAGACTGTAAACATTAGCGGATTCATTTTAGCATCATCTAAACACTTCACCTCAAACTCCTGGTCCTTTCTCACAACCATCTCATCCTTCAGTTTTTCCCAACACTAACAACTTAAAGGTCTTATTATCTACACTGCAGTTAGCGTTCTGCACGTACAGATTGCAGCTCTGTAGGATTATTTATCTCATATTTATTCTCACTGTGCCGTGCCTGATGCACAACAAGGCACAGCGGTTTAGTCTAAAATGTCACCAACTCAGTGTTTTTGGGTGACATTTATTTACTCTGGAGATTACGACTGCTGTCCCGAAACACACGCTGTGTCCAAAACTGTGCCCTATTCACCACTGCACTATTTATGGGGGGGTGTAGACGTCTGAAATCATAGTGAAGAAAATCCAGTGCGCTTTTTAAATCCCAAAGAGGACGAGATTAGAAAGCAACATCTTTTCAGATTTCTCACAAATAAAAGGAGTGGATTAAATCTGTGTGTGTGTGTGTGTGTGTGTGTGTGTGTGTGTGTGGGTGTGTGTGGGTTGGGGTTATAGGCTGCGATGTGATGACCGTCTCTGAGTGAAGATCAAACCTGCGTAACGTAGTGAACAATATTACGAGGGATGTATCAATACGACTGACTCTGTGTAAGAGTTAATAATTTTGGTTTTCTGCGATACTGATACTGAAATGAGTAACCTACTTAACCCTAGCATTAATCAGTCAGGGGCATCATGAACATTTTATTTAGCTCTGTTTACGTTGGTTGAGGTGCTGATGTTACAGTGTGTGTAATCGAAAGCGTAAGAGGGGAAAGGAAGTGCGAGTGTCTCAGTGCTCGCAGAACTGAAGCGCTCTCACACGTGACTGTTCTCCTCACTGCTCACCGCACACTAATAACTTTATTAATCACTAATAACTTTATTAATCACTAATAACTTTATTAATCACTAATAACTTTGCTAGTGCACAATTCACCGCAGCCTGTGCTTATGTTTGATGCCCACTCTCCCTGACCCTGCTCTGCTCTCTGTAACCTCCATAGAGATCACAGATCTTTATCACGGATGCTTCGTATCGTAAGAAGATGCTGTAGTTTCTCTTGATGTTTTCATTGTCTGCTTTGTTTTGATCATTAATCGTGACATACGTCCAGACTGCCGTCATCTCGTGTCGTCTGTTCGACGGCGTACGCAGCGTTTACGTCACCTAGAGTCAGAGAGTGATGTGTAAAACGTTCTGTTCTGTAGAACTCCACACCGAGCAGTGTTCCTGATTTTCCAACACAGAGAGAAATAATCCTCTACACACCATTATTTAACGTCTGTGCTCTACTGTACGTACGCTGAAGGAAGTCACACGAGTGCACGATGATGATATATAATTATATGAAAGGTGACTCTTTTTTTAACCTTCACACGCTGCTAATATTGTGCACAATGCTAAAAGGTTAAACGGTTATAACTGAAGTGTAACACCAGTGCGTCCTGGGTGTGACTCCCGTGTGAAGGCTGGAGTACAATCCTTATAAAGAAATCGGATCGGGTTCAATATAGGTCGGCCTCTGCTAAGAGACTCAACACGCTCAGGAACACTCAGAGCTCCACAACATCTCACCGTAACTACAGCCTTCACCTTCTGGACAAAACTCCTGATTCACTGAAAACCTCTGGGGTGGAATTTTAAAAAGAAGATGGACACCGAACAAAAACACTTTCTCACTTAACATCAATAGCATACGTGTACATCCGGTATGTCGGTGCTTCTCAAACCTTTCCAGCTACAGGAAACCCTTCCAGTGATCTTTAAAGGTGCAATAGTCAATTTCGTTTATTCTTCACGTGTACAAATAACCATGGAAGACATGTAGAAGAGGATAAACAATGCATTAAGCCGTGGCCTTAGCAAAAGGGCATTAATATTCGCTGAGAAATCCCGTTTGGAAAACAGACTACCGGTCTGGAATGCTTGTTTGTGTTTGGATGCGAATCCTGTCAGTCATTTTATAGACGCTATACTCTACAAGCCACCACAGATCCTGTGGGCGGAGCTTCATGAATATGGATGGGAATCATTCGAATATCGAACACACCTAATTAATCATTAGAGCCCTTGAGAAACACTAATCTCACCTAAAACACCTTTAAAGCCAAGGATCATTTTAACCCTTTGGGATCTGTGTTAGAAATATATCTAAAGCTATACTGGCAAAAGTATACGGCATATGATTATTAGATTATTAGGTTAGAGTATGCAATATACCATAGCGCGGTTGAATTCTCGCATCAGAAGGTGTGGTGTAATTTTGTATAATTCTGACAATAGTTCCAGATGTAAAAGAAATGAATTAAAGGTTTATATTAAAGCGCTAGTTACAGTGCGTTGTTGTTCCTATAGTAACGCCTCGTAAATATGTGTATGGGAGATGTTCCAATATAATCTAAGGCTGAGAATAAATTGATGAAGACATGTTGAAAAAAAAAAAAAACCCAAGCAGGACACCCCTGCTGAAACAATAGAATTTGTAATGGTTATAATGGGAATCATATTGGTTTTAATGGAAACTGTAATGGTCCCTGTGGGTCTCTACTGGTAATTTGTTGCCTTGTGGGACAGTATGTTCTACCACCGACCTAGTGGATACCATTAAGGACCAATAGAACACCTTTGATGTTTGGTTTGAATGGTTAACAGCTGATTTGTAATGGCATTTGTAGTGGAAACCATTAGAATTTCAGCATTTTTTTCAGCAGGGACGTCATGCTGTGTGAATCGTTGGTAAATCCAGCAAAAAGAGAGCACTAGTTCGTGTGCAGGTTCACGAGACACTAGAATCTTATTGGATTTCTGTCGATCACAGGTGATGCAACAGCGCAAAAATAATCTCTCGCCATTTCAGGTTTTGCTCGAGTGAGAGTGTTCGGTTTCAATAATACTTCAGTAAAGTACCTACAAATCTTTCAAGACATTACTTAAGTACAGGAAGGAAGTACAAATATTTTCTACCTCGCTGATTCATTTGTCCTGAGAATAAAGGAAACACAACAAAGCATCAGGTGAAGCATCGTACAGAATCTACACAGATTTTTAAAGCGTGTCTCCATCACTACAGAGTTTATCTCAGGATCTACATTTTAGATCATAACACGAAGCTAACGCAGGAGCAGCACCGCTACATAGCAACCGATATTCAGCAGCCTGGCGCCAATAATGATTTAATTCACACACAAGTAGCAATTAACTCCCCGTGACCCGCTCCGGCTAAATATAATTATCTGGCATTGAAGCTGTAGAGTCGTGACTGTCTCTCAGCTCCGTGATGTTTCACAAACACTCCGTACACTTCAGCTCCGCACTTCAGCTCCACAGCACTCAGAAACACTCGCCTTAATAAGTAGGAATTATTGCATTTGTATTTGTATGGAAGTACAGTGAACTACAGAATTAATGGCACCCTTCAAAAGAATTAGCAAAATGATTATAATAACATGAATAAGCAATTAAAGGAATACTTCAGGTGTGCTGGAGGACGGGTTCTCTTTTGAGTTCCTCTCAAGGTTTCTTCCTCATATCGTCTCAGGGAGTTTTTCCTCACCACCGTCGCCTCTGGCTGCTCATTAGAGATAAATTCATACATTTAAAATCTATATCCTGAATTTATATATTTCTGTAACGCTGCTCTGGGACAATGTCCACTGTTAAACACGCTGTACACATAACACTGAATTGTTATAGGAAACTAATACACATTATGAAGAGGAGATACTGTTAACATCCTGAAGTGGATTATTTTCCTCTAACAGCACGTCCCCAAGCGTTTTATTCCTCTTACACCACGGCAATTTACCAGAGAACAATTCTGTATTTCTTAAAGAGCATGTTGTATTTTTTTCCACTTAAAGCTGCATTTAATGTTGTAGAACCTTGGCAAAACAACTCAGTTCCTGTTCTCACTTACGTTATCATCATCCTTCCTGACGACTAATCACTGATACCTTCGTCTGTCCACTTCCTTGGATTTTATTTTTAAACCAGTCCTTCCAGGATTTCGCGATTTTGCGATCACGGAAATTAAAGCAATATCAAGGAAATTCCGCAATATTCAGACGAGCTGGAATTTTTCTAAATTACCGCAGATTTTCCGGAGATTCACGTGACATCGTCACGACGCGTGCTCAGCCAAAGCCCTCTTTGATTCACGCGCGTTGAACGTGTGTACAGCTAAAATGTCTCGTTTACCAACAAACAACACTGCGAAAGAGTGTGCACAACTTTCAAAAATTTCGTGCGATTGCAATTTCGCCAATTCGAGTAGTAAAAAAGCACAAAAAACTCTGCGAATTTAGAAAAAATCCACAGCAAAATCAAGCGTTTTTGGCCGCAACAATCACAAAAAACGGACTGATAAACTTTCTTCTTGACGATATGTACAGTAATAAAAGCTGACTGTTCCCTCCGTAACATCTCCTTCACGTCTATTCCTCCGCTCCTCACTGCCATCGATACGCTTTCCTCTGTTCGCCATACAAATCACAGAATTTAGTAAATATGTAAATCGTTTGTGTTTGTGTCCAAAGACGACTTCTTGCTATTACAAATAAATAATAATCTGCTATTTTATATTCTGATAAAACTCTACTCTGTTATATTCAAAGAAATATTTTCTTTCTCAGGTAACACGTTTGGATATGCAAATGACCATGACGGACCGCTATGAATATGCAAATCGTCCCGTGACGTCATGTGCGACTTCTAGCGACTTTTTGAGCAACTTTCCCCTGAAAAGAGTCACAAACACTGACTGTAATTATGATCTAAAGGTGAAGGTGCTTTTAACCTTAACTTTACTTAATTTGTCTAACATTCAGAACTACATTCTGTTTCATTAACGAAGGAAAAATCTTTTTTTTTAAAAAAAAACAAAAAAAACACAAAAAACAGAAGAACAAGACTTTTACCTTATTGTTAATCCGACAGTAAACAGAACCAGGTGTTGGTTTGAAGTTTGGGAGAAATTAATAGCTGACTCGGGGGAAATAATTAAAATAATAATAATTATTATTATTATTATTATAATAGCTAGCAGGAGAAGTTACACGGCCGCGCGAGCGTGCGTTACCATGACAACAGCAAGACTTTCACTTCCGCGTCTCAGAGCCGCAAAATCAATCAAACTGAACGTGTTTCATAAATGAATAAAGAGACATTTACCTGCCATCAGCGGTGTGTGTGTGTGTGTGTGTGTGTGTGTGTGTGTTCTGCTCATTGAGAATTCCCTCATTCCCTCTGAGACCCTCTGAGAAACTTTAATCCCGTCGAGCCCGGAAAGTGCAAAACTACGGCAAGCGCCGAGGAACCTTGAGAAAAACGCGAAGCACACAGCCGGCTCATTCTTCTGCATGACTGCAGTTATTAATTCATATTGTTTTATTCTGTCCTGTGTGTTTATACACTTTCTATTAAAGTCTTAGTGTTTATTAATATATTGTGTACAGTGTTTGATATGTATTCATATTGTGCACTGAATGTTAGTAGATACAGCTTCATTAACTTTACATTTACTGCAGATTTATCACTGGGGATGTAAATGTATCTGTCTAGCTAAACTGCACTAGCAAAAACCGACCACAATAAACTTTCCGAACGATTTCTCAATTATTTTCTTTTTACGTTAATTGATACGGAATGTTTATTGGTCTTTGGTTCCATCTAGTGGTGATGAACCGCATTACTGCAGCGGCGTGTGGCCTGATTCCAGAAAATCTAAGCACAAGGTTATGACACACGATATTCTAACTTTTTATCACCAACTTAATAACATTCTATAAAGTCGGTTTTTTATCCTGGACACATTAATGAGTTACTTCACAAGAAATTTGCATAAAATCACATAGGTTTTTATCAGTAGGAAATACCACATGTTACTATCATACAGTACACCCAGTATGAGTTCAATCAGGTTTGCAGATTTATATGTTCTTGGAAATGATTCATCCAAATTATACTCAATTTATTTAAAAAAAAATGAATAAATAAAAACCTTACAAGTCAACTTTAATTATCATTCAGAATTTTTATGAATGATATTTTCTTAATCTATAAACCAACACAAAGTGACAGTTGACTTCACCTGATGCCTCACATTGTCCAAATTCATCCAGTATATTATCTTATTATTATATATTATACACCTTTGTGTGTGAGTGTGTGTGTGTGTGTGTGTGTGTGTGTGTGTGTGTTCACATGATGATTTTATATATATATATATATATATAAGAATATATTTTTATTAAGTGAGGACATCTGACTGATCCTCAATAGGAAATGTACAGTGTTTGTTGTTTGTTTGTTTGTTTGTTTGTTTGTTTTGTCTTATTTACTAAGACTATGGTTTTATGTTGGCAGTAGACCATTTAATTGTGTTCAATATATAATCTATTTTTGTTTATATTACCATGAAAGCGTATGAAACATGCTGTGATGAAGAACCTCAAAAAGCCCCAAAAACTTTTTGTCCAAACTACAGTTTAATCCGTTATATAATTCCATCCTTTAACACCTTAATCCCCACATTAACAGGATTTATTTTAAAAAGGACAACTTCAAAGTGAATCACTAAACTGAGTGAGAAATAAAGAGCCGTAATGTCCACTGTGCTTTCGAGGATTAAATATTAATCACAAAAATCACTGCAGATTACACCATTTATTCATTTTTTTATACTACAAATCATTTTTATTAAACTATACACACAGATACGGTTTATTAATTGTTCAATTCAGATATTTGGTTTAGTTTAGAAGTCTTCTGAATGAGATTCAAATAAATTCTGAACATGGAACAGTTTGCAGATTAATAACTGTACGTAATGTAAATCTCCCACGCGAGAGACTCTTTTTGTTTGTTTGTTTGTTTGTTTGTTTCTCCAGAAGTTTATTTTTTAGCTTTTCTAAGGTTTATTATTTCTAACCCGGATGAGAATCCAGACTGAACGTCACTGTGCATGAGCTGTATTGTGGTGGATCTTCTCCACGTCTCCAGACAGATTTCTATAAATCCACAGTTAGAAGTGTGTAAGAAAATAAACCTTCTGTATCTCGGGTCGTGATGAAGTTAAAATGATTTATGAATAAATGTTGTTGCTTTAAAATAAACTTCAGTTAGATGTTTACATTCTGTTTGCTGTGAACGTCCGTCGCTCCAGAGATTCAGCATCATACACGCCTATAAAATCGAAAGCCCTTAAGGGTTCTTCGGTTCTCCTTCTGGATCAGGAAGATTCAAGGGTTTTCTCTGTCTGAATTTAACAATGAACCCGTAAACAACCCGTAAACAACGTTTTTTTAAGAGTGTGTGTAGTAAGTGGGTAAGTGTTCGGTACAAACTCCAAATTATTGCTGATTATTTTCTTCTTATTTCCTAGAACCTGTCAGGAGTTTAATATTTAACCCCTTGGTACTTGTACACTCTCTCCCAGGTTCTTCGGTGGTTCTGTAAGGTTTTGTTGGATAATTACGGGATATTTGCTTCCTAAAAGGTTCTACTTGGTATTTGTTCTCTGTCTGTTACGACACAACACCTTTAACCTAGAGGAAGAACCGAAGAAGCTTTACTGGCTCTAACGTTTGGACGAATGTAGGAAGTGCTGTCTGGGTTCCTCTGCTCAGATGAGTTCTCATGACTAGGTTCTAGGAAACATTCCAGACTCCAAACAGTCTGAAGGTTCCTGTGTTGTTTCACAGTAGAATGCTTCAGACGGACTTCCTCCTCTTCCCGAACACGTTGTTGATGAGCTTGGCCATGGATTTGGAGCCGCTGTAGCGCCGGCGCTCGGATCTGTGCTTCATGTGTTCCATCACGTGTCGTATGAGCCTGGTGAAGAGGTTGGCGATGTCCAGGTAGTTCTCAGCAGCAGACACTTCCTGAAAGACGCACCTGTGCTCCAGGGCGAGAGAACGTCCCTCTTCCTCGCTCACCTGTCGGCTGTGACACAGGTCCTGCTTATTCCCCACCAGACAGACGGGGACGTCCATGTCTCTGTCCGGACCAGACAGAAACCGATCAGAACCGAGCTTACAGAGAAACCACACGGAACTCTTTCTCTACCACTGAACATCATCTTAACCTTAACATACAGAGCGCAGAAGCACAGGAACATGTTTATGATGATGCAGCAGGTGGCGCTGTAACACACAGAAAATAATCTTCTGTGGTCAAGAGTTAGAAGAGGTGGAGTCATGGGTCCTAACTCAGTTTAACACCAGCTCCTCTTACATGTGTTTATTTATCAGCTCTTACCTGGTAACACACACACACACACACAATGAACACACACACACACACACACACACACACACACACACACACACTGAACA
>JANDJT010000002.1:1192125-1194625 GCA_024331685.1 Stegophilus panzeri
ATTCTACACTGTGCTATACTGCAATATACTACACTGTGCAATACTGTAATATTCTACACTGTGCTATACTGTAATATACTACACTGTGCTACACTGTGCTACACTGTAATATTCTACACTGTGCTATACTGCAATATACTACACTGTGCTATACTGTAATATTCTACACTGTGCTATACTGTAATATACTACACTGTGCTATATTGTAATATTATGCACTGTGCTACACTGTGCTATACTGTAATATACTACACTGTGCTACACTGTAATATTCTACACTGTGCTACACTGTAATATGCTACACTGTGCTACACTGTAATATGCTACACTGTGCTACACTGTGCTATACCGTAATATTCTATACTGTGCTATACTGTAATATTATACACTGTGCTATACTGCAATATTCTACACTGTGCTATACTGTAATATTCTACACTGTGCTATACTGTAATATTATACACTGTGCTATACTGTAATATTCTACACTGTGCTATACTGTAATATACTACACTGTGCTATACTGTAATATTCTACACTGTGCTATACTGTAATATTCTACACTGTGCTATACTGTAATATTATACACTGTGCTATATTATACTGCGCTGTGCTGTGCTATACTAGACAATGTGCTATACTGTATAATAATCTGTAATATTATATGTATGCATATAATGTATGTACTATTCTGTATTGTGTTGCACTGTACTGCACTATCCTACCCTATCCTTTCCTATACTTTATACCATACCACACTATGCTATAGTGTACTGAATATACTGTACTATAACGTACTACATAATGTGTTTTAACAATGATCAGCAAAAACAGACAGAAAGGAGAAAGAAAGTTTTCTGCAGAGAGAGGAAAAGGCCGAACTGATCTTTTTTTAAAAAAACATCAGTAAATCCGAGAAGCTTGTGAATGCAGTACACTGAGATGACTTAAATGGCTTTTTGGGTTGAACTCCACCACGCTGACCTCTGAGTTCATTCAGCTATATGATCTACTGCCCTCCAAACATCATCATTCAGCACTTACACAGGCACACCGCAGAGCGAGGGAGGGAAAATACCGCACAATTACAGAAAAATTACTTCAAAAATAGTCGTTACTAATGAGCTTTGAGGAATCCGAGGAGGTAAAAATGAGATCAGAGAACAGAAAAAAAAGATTTAAAGACTGGCATTGGAGATATTACATCATACCCGTTAATGGTGTCCTTCTAGAGGCCCAGGTTTTATCCCACAGTTTTCAGGGAAATAATCCTGACTCGGACTGAAACCCAATGCGATCTAAGTCTCCTTAGGAAAGTGTTAGTAAAGTGAGGCAGGAAATATGTTGTGAGAGGAGATTTACACAGTCTTCACATAAAAACTTTACTTTCCAAAACCAGGACAGAATTTAGGGGGAAAATAGTTCCATCCATCCATGTTCTATACCGCTTTATCCTTTTCAGGGTCACAGGAAACTTGGAGCCTATCCCAGGGAGCATGGGGCACAAGGCGGGGTACACCCTGGACAGGGTGCCAATCCATCGCAGGGCACAATCACACACACAATGGGGAAAATAGTTATTGGTTTTAATTTAATGATTAAACAGAAACGTAACATGGTTTTCACCAGGGTGCAAAATGTGTGGTGCAGAAGGTCGAGCAAACCTGTGAGTAGGATTTATTAGTACATTGGATCAGATTTTTACAATTTTAATGAGTAATATAGGAAAAAAAAAAACAGGAAAAAAGACGAAATAAGTGTTGCTGTTAAACGATGTGATGTGACGGACCGGAGCTCCTGTTACCATCCTGAAGCTGATTATTTTCCTCTAACAGCACACCCCTACGTGTTTTATTCCTCTTACACCACAGCGACTTACCAACAATTACTTTCTGTATTTCTTAAAGAATATGTTGTACATTTTATCTGTTTATAGTTTATATTGTTTTAGAATGTTTGTGAAACGAGTTAGTTCCTGTTCTCACTTACGTTATAGCAGCTATAAACACTCGTTCCCTCACCATCCCTCTCTCTATTCTCTCTCTATTCTCTCTTTATTCTCTCTCTATTCTCTCTCTCTATTCTCTCTCTATTCTCTCTTTATTCTCTCTCTATTCTCTCTCTCTATTCTCTCTCTCTATTCTCTTTATTCTCTCTCTCTATTCTCTTTATTCTCTCTCTTAAAGTTACTAAGAGAAAAAAAAGGCAGCTCTTTATGTGTGTTAGTGAGAAACAGTAAATAAGTGTAAACTTTGTCCTGAAGTTGTTGAAAACTTCCAAGTTACAGCTTCAACTTTGACTGTTACACAGCGCTGACACTGGAGACTCCTTCTCTAAAAATGTTAAATGAACATCTCTTTATAGGAAACTTCATCATATCAATAATTACACATTACTGTTACTATAGAAACAATAATGTATTAGAGTACATTAATATAACATAAGATATTATTTAATATAAACATGAATATATCTGCAACTTTGGAACCCGGTCCAGGGT
>JANDJT010000002.1:1199625-1204001 GCA_024331685.1 Stegophilus panzeri
ACATCCATTCCCATCACATCCCATCACATCACATCCCATCACATCACATCCCACCACATTCCACCACATCCCATCCCATCACATCCCATCCCATCACATCACATCACATCCCACCACATCCCATCCCATCCCATCACATCACATCCCACCACATTCCACCACATCCCATCACATCACATCACATCACATCCCATCCCATCACATCACATCCCACCACATCCCATCCCACCACATTCCACCACATCCCATCTCACCACATTCCACCACATCCCATCACATCACATCACATCACATCCATCACATCCCATCACATCACATCCCATGCCATCACATCCCATCACATCCCATCACATCACATCCCACCACATCCCATCCCATCACATCACATCCCATCCCATCCCATCACATCCCACCACATTCCACCACATCCCATCCCACCACATCCCATCACATCACATCACATCACATCCATCACATCCCATCACATCACATCCCATGCCATCACACCCCATCACATCCCATCACATCACACCCCATCACATCCCATCACATCACATCCCATCACATCCCATCCCACCACATCCCATCCCATCACATCACCCCATAGTTGATTATTTTCCTATGACGGCACACCCCCAAGTGTTTTATTTCTTACATATTATGCATTATAGCATCGCAGAAGCAATCTTCTACATCAGGACAGATGTAGCTCAGCATTTGCCCACTTACCCTCAGGTCACATGGTGACAGTGCAGATGGCGGTGTGTGTGGGCGCAGCAAGGAGCCCTCGCAGTCATACTCCACCTCCGGCCGCTGCACGTCTCTGCACAGGGTACACACCCAGTCGCCCCTGCAGGAATGAGAGGAGAGAACATCTGCTCAGCTTCACGTGAGGTGGAGATCAACTCAGCGAGGAGAGATTGGAGGAAATCTTACGTGGGAAAGCTGAGGAGAGAGGGCACATGGCAGGTCAGGTGGAAGACCTTGGGGCAGCGATCGCAGCACAGCAGCTCGCCTCCGATGGAGCAGACGGCGCAGAAGTCCTCGCTCTCAATCTCCACACACTCCCGCTCGACCACGCCCGCCTCCTTCTGCACGCTCGCATCCGCACCGACTTGCTCCGCCTCCCATTCACACTCCTGCTCCAGATTCAGAGTCACTTCAGCGGTGGAGTCTGGATCTGATTCTAGCTCCTGCTCGGACTCTCCGGAGAGCTCCAGAACCTGCTCGGATTCCAGGTCTGATTCTGAGTCCGATTCGATTTGTGGTTCAGATGTGGAACTCGGATCTGATTGTACTTGAAGTTCAGATTCCAGTTCTGCGTCTGAGCCGAAGTCAGCTTCCGCAGTGGATCTGAGGTGCGAATCGGATGCCGACACTGATCTGGGTTCAGATGGATTGGGGTCGGACGCGTGTTCAGACTCGGTTGGTGTGGAAGGTTCCGGATCGCTGGATTGGGCTGGTGCAGTACCGGGTGCTGAAAATTCCTTGCTTTGGTTGCATATCTCCTGTAATGACGACTCTGAATTCACAGGTGATGTGCTGCATGGAAGATGTTCTGCTAATGGTGGTTCACTCAGTAGCTGATACACCTCCACTCTCTGTCCTGGTTCTTCACCAGATTCCTCCTTTAATAAAACCACAGAAATCAACACGCAGGTTGAACTTTTTAACTGAAGTGACACTTTTTTTCTGGGAATCTGCTGTTGTTAGTGGATCTTACCTCAGTGCTAAGTTCTCTGTCCAGCTCCCGGGACACAATCCCTTCACTCTTCAGTCTGGAGTCAGCAGGAGTATCCGTGCTGTGGTGTCCCTGTGGTGGACATCTGGACACCAGGATCTTCAGCCGTTCCAGACAGACAACTGGAACCTTAGAACCCTCAGGAGCTTTTCTGCTATTACAGAGAAACCATAACAAAATGTTAGAGCTGTTTATGGAGGCAGCAGCATCATATATCCGCAGCTGCAGGAACTTTCCAAAAGTTCTAAAAAGGTTCTACCTGGTGTCCTGAACTTTTCGTGATGTGCTGTATTTAGTCGGAGACATACAGCTGATATTTTCATAAGAATATGATGTATAGATGTTATCTGAAAACAGAATTGTACTTCAATGTTGAACCACAATCAGATCAAGAATGTAAATAAAATGTATTGTAGGAAAACAAGTCTCTATACCTGGCTCAATCTTGTAGGCCGTCTGAGAAGAACCATCACGACTGTCCGGATGAAGCCGGATCATCACATCGTCTGGAGTTTTGTCAGTACGACTTGTGTAATCCGGCTTGGGCACAAAAAACAAAGAATATTTGACTGATATGCAAAGAACAAAACCTTCAGTCACTGAGCTGCAGAGGCCGAGAGCTGGAAGACCACAGACCAGGAAGTAAACGTCTGTACAACCAGTGAGACCGTGAGTAATGTTTAACGCTCACAATAATTCACTCTCACGGACGCAAAAACCTAACGTATCTGTGTTTAAAACGCTGCGAGAGCAAAATAAACGCAAAGCAGAAGATAATGAATAAGACGCAGACTGAAATGTAGAGAAAAGCCTCAACAAAACATGATTATTCTTATTTGTAATTATAGAGACAAATTACATGATTATTTGATGCTTATATATTATTTTTTTTTCACCATTTGCATAAAGCATTTCTCATTATTGTAATAATATTTACAGGTTAAATTAAAAAAAATATTCGGGAGGGTGATGGTCTGACATGATGCTACTTTCAAATACTTTATTCAAATATTTCTAATTAAAATACTCAGTATTAATAACAGAAAATATAAACATACATTCACGTAAATATATAACTATAAATTAAAATAGAAATTAAAAAACAAACTTTATTTTGTAAATAGATAGATAAACAGCTCCATGTACAACCTAATGAAGGGTTAAATATTAAAATAAAAAATGCAGATCTACAGTTTTATTAACTCCACCCATCGCTGCATCACGGTAGAGCTATTTCCTGCTTTTGTCCTTTTTTATTAATCTTACATGAATATTAAACCATATTTTATTTTTCATAAATACTACAAATAATAGACATAATGTCATTAAATGTATTAAAGTATATATTTTTATTATTATTATTATTATTATTATTATTATTATTATTATTATATTTATTGTTGTTATTATGCTTAAGATTATGATGATGATGATGAGTATTATTATAATTATTATTATGATTCTTCTTATTATTATTATTATTATGATGATTATTATTGTTGTTATTATTATTATTATTATTATTATTATTATTGTTATTATTATTATGATGATGATTATTATTATTGTTGTTATTATTGTTGTTATTATTACTATTATTATTATTATTATGATGATGATTATTATTATTATTGTTGTTGTTATTATTATTATTATTATTATTGTTATTATTATTATGATGATTATTATTATTGTTGTTGTTGTTATTATTATTATTATTATTATTATTATTGTTATTATTATTATGATGATTATTATTATTATTATTATTATTATTATTATGATTATTATTATTGTTATTATTATTATTATTATCATTATTATTATTATTATTATTATTATTATTGTTGTTGTTGTTGTTGTTATTATTATTATGATGATGATGATTATTATTATTATTATTATTATTATTATTATTATTATTATGATGATGATTATTTTGCCCACAGGTTTGCACTAGAGCAGTAAAGTGTTTTGTGCTACTGCTTTATACCCCAGGTGGTGTTGTTACCTGCCGTGCCGGCGTGTGTTCCTGTCCCTCGGCCGCTGTTCCTCCGCTCTGATTAACCCCGAGAGAACAGGATTCGTATGAAGTGCTGCCTGATGATCCCGGTTCTGCTGAGATGCTGCACACTTCGGTTCTGCTCTCTGGGTTCTCTGAGTTAGCTCCACATCCTCCGTCCTGTACCAGCATGTCTGAGGGTCCGGGACTTCTCTGTGAGGAAGACCACGCGGTCATTAGCACTGCTAAGCTAACAGTCACGATCACAGCTTCACCATGTTGCATGAGTCATAGCAACAGTGGAGCAGCGACGGCGAGGAAAACATCAGCACAGTCACGTTCCTCTCTCACATCTCTCATGCAGAAAGAGGAAGAAGAGAAGCGTCCTGCTGATGAAGGGATTATTTACAGCGTAATAATCCACATCTCCGACTTTAACACCTGACACATTACACTCTCTCTGCTTTCCTCTCCTCAGGTCCAGAAATGCTCCAGCGACTGCATGCTTCTCTGACCATGACTAATATCAGAGTTTAGGTCACCTCCTCTTTTATTTCCTCTCTCTCTCTGTCTCTCTCTCTCTCTCTCTCTCTCTCTCTCTCTCTCTCTCTCTCTCTCTCTCTCTCTCTCTCT
>JANDJT010000002.1:1224822-1235001 GCA_024331685.1 Stegophilus panzeri
GTAAAGTTTTAGTCTGAAGTTTATATTTGTAACACTCAGTTTGTGGATTTTATTTTAAATAAACAACAACAAAAAAAAGTTACTGAAAGTTTGCCCCGCCCCCATCCGATTAATCAATTAATCGAAGAAAAAAAAATATATATATATATTTTTTAAATCGGCCAACTAATCAATTGTGAAAATAATCGTTAGTTGCCGCCCTATACACGATATTTCCTCTTATCTAGTTGGAGAGAGGTTTTCTGAGTTACAGCTAATCATTGTACTGATCCTAAAACTGCGCACAAACAAACAAATAAATAAATAAAAACTGACTACAACCCGGTCATTTTCACTCCCCAGCATCAGCGACTTTAACAGAACACATCTGGAAATGTTAAGTCATTAATAATGCATTAAATATGAAGTAAATATCTCTCAGTATTTTTTTTGGTAAATATAAAGTCGCAGCATGAATTTCACTTCCACAACTTCACAGTTTCATTCCCCAAAAATTCCCAACTGCAGCCAATAAAATACATCTGCTTCTTTTCCTGGCACATGATCTGATTAGGTCTGATCTGATCTAATCCCTCAAACACCTCAGTCTCAGATTTATGATCGCTAGACTGTTAAACGAGCCGAATCTTAATGTGGAGCGCAAAGAAAAAAAGATTAAGGGCTAATGAGGAAAACACACACATGACAGCGCTGCAACTTCATCTGACATCATCATCATCATCATCATCACCATCATCATCACCATCTTCATCACCATCACCATCATCACCGTCATCATCATCACCATCATCATCACCATCTTCATCACCATCACCATCATCACCGTCATCATCATCATCACCATCATCATCATCACCATCATCATCATCATCACCGTCATCATCATCACCATCACCATCTTCATCACCATCACCATCATCACCGTCATCACCATCATCACCATCACCATCTTCATCACCATCATCACCGTCATCATCATCACCATCATCATCACCATCACCATCTTCATCACCATCACCATCATCACCGTCATCATCATCACCATCTTCATCATCATCATCATCATCACCATCACCATCATCACCGTCATCATCATCATCACCATCATCACCGTCATCATCATCATCACCATCACCATCATCATCATCACCATCACCATCACCATCATCACCGTCATCATCATCATCACCATCACCATCATCACCGTCATCATCATCACCATCATCATCACCATCACCATCTTCATTACCATCACCATCATCACCGTCATCATCATCACCGTCATCATCATCACCATCACCATCATCATCATCACCATCACCATCTTCATCATCACCATCTTCATCACCATCATCACCATCATCATCACCATCATCACCATCTTCATCATCACCATCTTCATCATCAACATTATCACCATCATCATCTTCATCACCATCTTCATCATCATCATCACAATCTTCATCACCATCATCATCATCACCATCATCACCATCTTCATCATCATCATCATCAACATCATCACCATCATCACCACCATCTTCATCATCATCATCATCATCATCAACATCATCATCACCTTCATCACCACCTTCATCATCATCTCTGAAACAGAGTCGGGACTCTTTAAACCCCTCTTTAAGCGCACTGCAGATTAAAATCTAATAATGTTGAATGTTCAGTGTTTAATGTTTGATGCCGCATGATGACTCGCTGTGTGAGCTGATGTGGAGTGAAATGTAGGTTGATGCGCTCTCTCTCTCTCTCTCTCTCTCTCTCTCTCAGCTGTACTTCAGAACCGCACCTTGCTTTTCTGGAAGATGCGCAGATCCGCTTCATTCATCCGCCAGGAACCGGAGCTGATTTAGGACGAGCCCCTGCGTCTGAGCTGCTCCGGATAAAACCTCATCTTCATCTTCATCCTCATCCTCAATGCAGCGTTAGGGTTATTTTAACAACGATGTGGCGAGTACACACACACACACACACACACACACACACACACACACACAAAATCTAAAATGATCTTTCTGTAAAAAGATAAATAAATAAATAAATAAAACTGTCAAAAGCAGAACCGAAGTGCGCGTGCAAGCGTTGCGCAGATAGAAATAAGTTTCCGGAAGCGCGCGCGCTGTAATAAAGTCGGTGTGTAATAAAGTCGGGGTCGGTGGCGGTCTGGTGCGCGTGACTTCCTCACTCACGATCATCAGAATGATTTGCGATGAGCAGCATCCCGACCGCTCAAGTTCTTCACCCTGACCTGATGGTCACTTCAGTCCACGCCACTAGAGGTCGCTTCCGTCCAACTGTCTCCTTCAACCCTGAGTCACAATCTCGTTTAAACATCGCGAGACTTTCAACCCCCCGCTTCTCCTCCAATCACGTCATTCCAGGTAACGCTGCCATGTTTTCCAAAAAAATCCCTATAATGCAGTAGTGATGAGAATTCCGGATCTTTTCAGAGAGTCGAATCAGTTGACTCAACTCACAGTAAGAGTCGACTCTTCCGGCTGCCAAACGACTCACTGTCACTTTTTTGTCCCTCTAAACTAAATATTCCCACCCCTGCTGGAGGGAAAGCCATGTCCTGCATATTTTAGTGTTTTCCTTCCCTAACACACACACACACACACACACACACACACACACACACACAGGAAGTGTTGTTAATTAGCAGATTAGTTAAATAAAGGTACCAAACTGTACTTTTCCTTTTCACTCTGGTGGTACCACCAAGGGAACATCTTTTGTACCTTCAGTGTGTATGTTTTACCGGTGAAACATGAAAATAGTGTATCTTGTTTTGTTTTTTTTTAATAAAGGTTTGAGGTATATAACCAGACCTTAAGGACTGCTTTAAATCTTTAAAGTTTTAAAAGTTAGTCAAAGGTACCATACGCACCTTTCAGGTAATAGTGCAAGCAAAAAATTCAGATTGGTTCCTTGATTCCTGAGAGTCTGGTCTGATGTGATGTCTGATAAAAGAGAGAAGTCTAAGTGGAGTCTGTATGAGGATTGGTGTAATAAAAACACTTTTAGACTATCCCTTAAATCAAAGTTCAGGTGCTGAATATTTAAACGTGCGTATTCACTGCTACAAACTCAGGTACATTTCATTCCCACAGGTACAAACGATGCAGATATGTTCTCAGAGGTACACAGTAAAATCCCTAGTGTTGAATTAACACCCAGAGTGTTTATTTGAGTCCAATGGACTTATATAAACACTGTGGGGTGTTAAATCAACACTGGGGATTTTGCTGTGTACAGAGGTAGCCCTTAACGTCTGCTTATGTACCTTAAATGAGCTCTACGTTCACCTTATCAGCTGACAGAGAATTCATTTTAAAGCTAAAACTCTAGTGACAAGCATTTTACCTTTAAAGGTGGGGTTGAGTAGATTTATATCTGAGTGGAGTGAAATCAGAGTCGTTTCCTGAAATTTATATTATATTATATTTATAGCATTTGGCAGACGTCCTTATCCATAGCAACTTACATTTATCTCATTTATACACCTGAGCAGTTGAGGGTTAAGGGCCTCGCTCAAGGACTCAACAGTGGCAGCTTGGTGGTGCTGGGATTTGAACTCACAACCTTCTGCGCAGTAGCGCAAGGTCTTAACTACTGAGCTCCAATTATCCATGTCCTGTGTAAGTGTCCTGTAAAATCCTGTGATTCTCACGTCTGCTTCACTTAAAAATCTATCCTTCTTTCATAAAAAAAAAAAAAAAAAAAAAAACAGTGGGAGGGGCATTATCTCTCCCAGGTCAATCACAGCGACACTAGCCAATCACGACCCTCTGTGAGCTTGTGTATGTGTAAGAGGGCGGATAGCGCTTCAGCAGCAGTTGGAAAAGATGAAAAGGTTACGTTTATAAGGAGAAAAGAAGCTCAAAGAACTATAAATCAGAGAAGTCACAGAATAATCTGAACGGCTTTATTGAAATTTTTTACAAAGAATATCGCAAGTACACAAATTTCAAGTGTTAATACATGTACAAAATGCACGCTGGCGTTAAATACTACAGTCTCTGTACATCCACCTCACACTCGTTTCCATTTATTCACTCTTTATTCAGTCTCTCTCTCACACACACACACACACACACACCGTGGTAGTGCTGTACCAGCATCATCACAGACCCATCAGTACCACTTGGTCTTTATCCTCCTCTCAGACACACAGTACCAGGAAACGGAATAAACACAGCTACATCATAATAAATCTATACGAGGCCTTTAACTGCTCTGACGCGTCTTCACAAGAGATACGAGTTGTGTGAAGTCTTCAAATGTAGAAATGTCGAGTCTGAAAGACGTCCTTAGTGTTTTATTGGGTTCCACGTGATCAGTTCTTTTTATGGAGAAACTTCATTTTATTACCTGGAGAACAGAGAGAGAGAAAAACACAGCTTTAAAGATGTTTAAAAGTTATTTAGAGTGATTTGAACTTTTTTTTTGTACTTGATTAAAGTTAAAGTGTTTCATTCAGTGAAGAAAACCACGAAACACTATGAATAAATATTAAAGCTTAAATCTGTGTCACGACCACAGAACAATTTCCTGGAAGCCCGAGACAGTTCTGTTTTATTTATTTATTTATTTTATCTTATTTGGGAAGATCTTAAGAGATCTGTAGTCGTTTTGTTAGACGGAGCGGAATGAGGACGTTACGGCGTTTTTGGGTAAAACATCTTAAAATGTAGTTCATATTCTTCAACAGTGGCCGTATTTACACACAGCGTAATAATCTGTTAATATTAATAATCTAATAATAATCTGTTAATAATCTGATAATAATCTGTTAATAATCTGATAATCTGTTAATAATCTGATAATAATCCGAGCGCTAAATCTGAATAAAAACATTCACGTGTACATCACGAGGTCAGACTACAAACTAGCCTCCGTTTAACACACACCTCTGCCTCGTGCAGGTGGGTTTTTGTTGTTTTAGAACAGATTCAGTTCACTTGAGAAAGTGATTCGACTCTGAATCGCTCACTGCAGGAAGTGAATCAGACACGCCTGTTTTCTGGAGAACATAAACACACAAACTGTTTAAGTTATTTATATAATTATCTAATCATTTATTGAGCACAGGCTCCATGTTCTCCGTGTTCTCCATGTTCTCCGTGTTCTCCATGTTCTCTGTGTTCTTCATGTTCTCCGTGTTCTCCATGTTCTGTGTTCGCCATGTTCTCCATTTTCTCCGTGTTCTGTGTTCTCCGTGTTCTCCATGTACTCCATTTTCATGTTCTGTGTTCTCCGTGTTCTGTGTTCTCCATTTCCGTGTTCTCCATTTCCGTGTTCTCCGTGTTCTCTGTGTTCTGTGTTCTCCGTGTTCTGTGTTCTCCATTTCTGTGTTCTGTGTTCTCCGTGTTCTGTGTTCTCCATTTCCGTGTTCTCCATTTCTGTGTTCTGTGTTCTCCGTGTTTTCCGTGTTCTCCGTGTTCTGTGTTCTCCGTGTTCTGTGTTCTCTGTGTTCTGTGTTCTCCGTGTTTTCCGTGTTCTGTGTTCTCCGTTCTCTGTGTTCTGTGTTCTCTGTGTTCTGTGTTCTCCGTGTTCTCTGTGTTCTGTGTTCTCTGTGTTCTCCGTGTTCTGTGTTCTCTGTGTTCTCCGTGTTCTGTGTTCTCTGTGTTCTCCGTGCTCAGGTGACGTTTGTTTAATAATAATGTGCAATTTGAAAACAATAATCAGCTCCAATCTTTTTCTAAACTGACGACTGGATTAATATGAGGAGATTAATGAGATTAATAAGAGACACCTTTTAAACGTGTCAGAAGCGTGTTGTGAGAGAAAACACGCGGCAGTTACGTGACGTGTGAAATGAGACGTGTTATTAGGATAAACTCCTCACCTAGACCTTTGAGAAACTTGTTGACTCCGCTCTGCTCGGTGTCGGGTAACTCCTCCAGGTACTGCTCCGCTCTCTGCTCAAACAGACCTGCAACACACACACGTCTCAAACATCACATCAAACATTCATCTTCTTTAAAAATCCCTCGAACCCTCTCCGTGACCAGCAGAGGGCAGTACAGGTCTACACTGCAGCTGTTTGCACATCACATCAACACCTTTCCTTCCCACAGAAACAATTTCACAATATAATGTGTTGTTTTTTTGTTTTTTTAAATATATTTTGAGATATTTCAGCTCTCTCTTAATGTCCTCAAACAAACACAGCATGATGTTCTGGCCCTGGTTCCCCGTCCTCTCCCACAACCCTGTTCACCTTTAGCTCTGCTCTTCCTCAGCTCTCGGTCCTGGATAAATCCAGTGAACATCTGAGACTCCATGAAAACTCCCAGGAAGCGGCGTATGCTTTTGGAGGCCACGGACTTGCGGAAGGCTTCGCGCTGGAACACACGCTCGCCTCTCTCGCCCTGAGTCAGGAAGAGCGAATAGTGTCCGATGGTCTCCAGGAAGAAGCGGATGAAGGCCTCGGACACCACGCTGTTCAGCGAGTTACACTCTGAGGGAAAAACACAGGAGGAATCACCTTCACATCAACTTTAAATCCTCTACACTGTGAGCCAACAGAAAGATCACAAACCACTTTCAATGAGAAATAAATGGTTTTTTTTAGTTATTGTTCTTTACTTAAAGCAGCAGTATGTAACCTTTAAAACAGGAACATGTAACTATAAGCAACTCGCTTTAAACTCGAACAATATCTCTCTTTTAGCTTGAGTTTTCGATGCCTGGACCCCTGATGACGGTCATCATCACAACACTGTTATTACTCGCTGGACTTTCTTTCACGTGTCAGGTTGTGGCATGACGACGTGTCATAATGATGATGGCACCTGAGTCTGAAAGATTTGAAGCCAAATATGTTCCAGCAGCTGTTTACATAAATTTAAAGCACCGTTTATTTCTGCATGGACTCAATAATGCTGCTTATTTCATTTTACACAAAAAGTCACATACGGCCGCTTTAATCTGAAAAAAGTTCTGCTTATACACACACACACACACGTGATAATGAGATAACTGCAATAAAATGCGTCTGTAATTTAATTACTATTAATTAATTAAAAATAATTAACTGTAATTTTGGTGAGGAAAAAATTTGATGTCAATTATTAATAATTATTGTGCAATAAATCAATTTTTTAAATTGTGATGGTATATTTATTACTATTATTTATTACTATATTATTACTGTTAAAACGTTTTTTTAAAATGAACAATGTGACCATGACATTAAATAATGTGTCAACTGAATTAAAAAAAAAAAAATTCAAATGTATATAAAGAGTATACAAAGAATCATGTATATAAGGAATCATTTAAAAAAAGTTAATTATAAAATGTATAGAAGGAATATACGCTTACAAAGTCACAAACATTTAAAAAGAAAAGTCGAGTTAAAGTCCACAATGAGCAGAGATTCAAACCAATCAGACACTTCCGTTTGTCTAATTTACCGTCGTCTGACTCGCTGTCCGAGTCCTGGTCGATGATGTGGTTCCTCTGCTCCAGCACTTGCTCCAGAGCGGCCTGTAGTTTGCGTGGAAGGAGCGAGGCCTCGTCGTCCAGCTGCACATCACACACATATTTATTCATTTCATTTTCTCTTTCTAACAGCACTGAATGTGACGAGAGCCAGCTGTGTGTGTGTTTCATGGGGTTTTTTTACTATTAAATGGAAATCAACAGGCTTTCAGCTGAATGTAATTGGAGATATTTTCACATACGCACCTGTCTGATGAAGCGATCTGTTCCTAGATGAACCATCAAAGCCTGAAATGTAAAACATACAACCACAAGACACCATGAGCACAGTCACATATTCAGATCTTTCAGGTCTAATCAAACATCATCTGTTTATGGTGGGAACTGCGTCAGGTCAGGACATCTCCAGATCCTGATCTGCAACAGATGGAACTTGACAGCCAGTTAAAATCTGGAGAGTTTAAAGTGACGAGCTTCTTAAAGAGCTGCTTGAGTAAACACGTTACACCGAAAGGGTCAGAAACTCTAACGCGATTCATACAGGAGCCGAGTCACCAGGTTCCATCTTCTCAGTGTGATCTTCTGAGAGAACGGTTTCATGTCCTACAGCAAAATGTTTCCTATACAAAAGGGTTCCTATGAAAAACAACGAGAACCCCTTTAGGAAGATAAGAACCTTTAATTATACAATAAACCCTTAAGGAACCTTCGAAGAACCTAAGAGTGTGTGCATACTGGGTAAGGGCAGTACAAACTCCACATTATTGTTTATTATTATTATTTTATTCTTAATGACTAGACTCAGATTTCATGCATTTCTTTCCCTTCACAGTTCCTCGTTTAAGACCAAAGTTGAAAGTTGATGACTTTTCAAGTCGAATGTAGATTCCGTGTAACTTCACACTTTAGAACACAGAATCGAAAAATCAAAACTTAAAACTCCGGGAGCTTTACGATGTTTATGATCCATTTAACAGGACTTTAGTGTATAAAAAAAGAAGAAGAATGATTCGTGGAGGGCCGTGTTATTATTATAAACTGAAATGAATGATTAATAAATATGATGTTATGTGTCTTTAGTCAGCAAGAAATTTCATCCAAAACCACAAAACAACAATAAAAGTCCTGGAAAGGTGACTAATTTACACCAGTTACTGCCAGCAGAAGCCTTCAGCCCATTCGTATGATCTGTGTTCTTCATGTATTTATTTATTTAAGATCAGTGTGTACTTTGTTCCCAGCAGCCCGTTGCAGTGAGAGTGATCTGCTCTCTCAGACGAGACATGAGGATCACGGAGTTTAAGGAGTTGACACTGACTGACGTTCTGAACCAACGATGCTTCTCTCTCCCTCGGTTCCTGGAAGCTGTGAGAGATAAATCTGCTCTGTTGGGTTTTTTTCAGGTCAACAGCCAGACGGTTTATTTGAGTAACGTCCAATTCATACAGCGCACGTTGCTTCAAGTGTCACATCGAGACCTCGATCAAATTCCATTTCAATCCACTGCATCAGAGGCACGTTAGAGACACGGCGTACTCAAGCTCACGTGTCACACTGCCATCATTTTACACGTGTATCTGTTTCCTTTACATTTATGCGCACTGAAATTATAAAACCAGTTTCTACACCTGTGCACTTTATTTAAAATCATATTCAATCAAAATAAACACACACACACACACACACGCACATGCGTAATGAAGAGAGCTTGAGAGTAAATAAGATTTATATTTCCACTCCTTTTGTTTTTGGGTGCTCTACATGCCTGTCCGCTGTAATAGCGCCCTCTTCAGGACAGTTTGGAATAAAATAAAGTATCTACTGAACACCTTCTATGATGGAGTCAGGAGAACACATATATACAGGAAACTGAGGAGGTAATGAGCAACAGGTGAGAGTAATTATTAAAAGGGAGATTGCTGGGCGTGGCTTGAGAGGGGGCGTGGCCGAGAGGGGGTGTGATTGAGATTAGAGCTGCAACAACTAATGGATAAAATAGATAATAATCGATGATGAAAGTCGTTGTAATGAATCATTATGGATTAGTGGGTCTGCGCTGCACGGGGGAGATTTACTCATTATGTTACTTCTGTTCTGAAAACACGCTTCGGAGAGTAAATACTAAAGTCGTGTCCTAAATGAAGTTCTGTACACTTACACTATGCACTGTGTGCTGTACTGTGAGGACCAGAAACCACAAGGTGCAGTGAAAGTGAGTTTTTATTATTAATTTAGGACTGGAGTTGAATTCTGTGCTTTTTGTGCATCCATAAAAATAATGTGTAAATACTATTATATAATATAAACTAATAATTATGCGTTATTTTTTATGGATGCACAAAATTCATCTACAGTTCTAAATTAATAATATATATTCTGGTGTGTGTGTGTGTGTGTGTGTGTGTGTGTGTCTGTGTGTGTATTGGGTTCTTTTCAGTCTTATATAATTGGACAAACAGTTGTGTAAAGTTTTAGTCTGAAGTATATATTTGTAATAAGTTTGTGGATTTTATTTTAAATATACGAAAAAGATGGTACTGAAAGTTTGCCCTCCCATCCGATTAATCGGAAAAATAATCGGCCAACCAATCGATTATGAAAATATTCGTTAGTTGCAGCCCTAATTCGTATAATGGAAAACTGGATTTTTGGATTTTCCCCACAACCAAAGTTAGGACCAGAAGAAACTTACCGTGAGCTGGTCCTGAGGAA
>JANDJT010000002.1:1313724-1321641 GCA_024331685.1 Stegophilus panzeri
CCACTCTCCATTCTGAATAAACCAAAGCATAAAAACCCAACATTTAAAACAGATGTGCAGCAGATGTGCAGTATACCGTACACACTCCTCCTACGCGTCACATGGGCATGCCAACACTTTCATTAAAATGTCTATCCTTACAGACTGTTTAGACGAGCGCACGGGGTTTTTCACTAGTTTGATGATTTTTTGAGAAATGTTTTTGGGGATATATCTGTGTTTATAAAAACATTTGTAAATACATTATCTCGTCATGTTTAGGGCGAAAGCACCGCTCCTGAGCAGGTCTGAGATTACAAACTCATCACAAGAAATCCTCCAACCACAATCCACTTCAGCGAACTGAATGAATCCTCCTATAAAGAACAGGCTCCTGTTTTTAACCTCCTGAACATCTTAATTGAGATTTTCTCAAAGTATATTTTCCAATAAGCTGGTTATTAGTATTATTTAAGTTTCATTAGTGTTCTTTAAATTTTCTTTAATTTTTTTTTTTGCTGTTAGTTCGGTTTGAATCGACTTCTGCAAACTTCAGGAAGCTGATCTCGAGGAAATCCTCAGCAATATCAGAACAGCAGATTAAATTTCCCTCTAAGCTGGGCGTGGTCACAGGACACACGACCCCCACTGACCTTCAACCCCAAGCTCTAAACACAAAAACACTGTAGTGCTGCAGATGACGTATTTCATCATCAGAGCAAATAAGAGTAAAAAATAATGCCGAGAATATAAAGAAGATAAAAATACAGAAGGTGTGTACAGTGTGTTCTCCGAGAGGACGTGACGCCGTTATCAGACTCTGCAGCAGATTTCTCCGTTCTCTGGAGAACGTCTGCCCTTTTGCAGCGGAGATGTTTCTTCACTTTATTTCCACATTACAGGATATAACTGCGTGAGAACACAGAGAGAGGAGAACACACTACAGCTGCATTAACACCATTACGCCACCTCGTCTTTCCTCTAGAACCAGTTTAATTGGCTTTTACTGCTCTTTAATCCTTCTCACGTCTCCGTCACGTGTCTGACTGTTTGTGTGTCCAATCTGATTATAACTTCACCAAAATGCTGATTTACTGAACAGGAAGAGGGACAGAAAGAATACTGATATAAAATACTGCGCATACGCATGAGTCTGAAAATATTCTCTCTCATATTTATTTTGTGCAAAAATAACATACAGAAAAAATAGAAAACCCAGCTCCTGCTTATTGTTATTTTTGCTGTTTAGTACAATAATACAACATATAGTTGTATTATTACTGTTTTTAACGTTTCCATTAAATATTTAATAGTATATTTTGTTTAGATCTATATAGAGATTTTTATGCTTATTTCTTATAAATCACAACTCCTACTGGACTATTATTGTTTACTTATTTGTTTGTTTGTTTATTGTTTTGGTTTTAGATGTATAATATTAGGTTTGAACTGACTGATTGAGAGAAGAGGAATTCTATAGATCCATGTTTGAACATTGAAGTTAATATTTTACTGTTTTGCAGATTATTAGCCAAACAAATGCTCATATTTCTTACAGCTACAGTTTATAATAATTAGCGCTTACGTCATCAAACCAAACAAACTAGCCAGCTAATCCACTAATCATGCTAGCTGAACTAGCTGATGTTAATACACACACTCTTACTTACTTTAGCTTCCGTAGCCTGAGATGCTAACAGAAGACAGATGACCGTTAACACACTGAGTCCCATCTTTACACTAAACAGAGACATTTTGTTGTTTGTTTTTTTCTCTTGAGTAACTTCTGAAATCTAAAGATATAAAGTCTCTCATGTGATCATCAAAGCTGTCTCTGATCAAAATAAACAAAACATTGCCTGCTGCAATAAAGCAACACTTCCGGAAAGATCAGCTGACAATCAGCAGCCTGAGCGGTGCTCACAGAACACACGTCCCCCGGAAACGGAAACAATGGCGCAGGAAATAAAGGTTCCGCCCAAGAGTTCCGCTGTATATCATAAACTTCCGGCGAAGAAACATTTCTTACAGCTTAAACTAAGCCTTTATATCGAAATAATGTGATTTAGGTATTTACAATTAATTAATGAAGATCGGTTTAAGTAGTTACATCAGAGCTCTAAACAATGACTGATACCTGATACTGTGTCCTGGGATCAAAAGTATAAACACAACTTTTTATAGAATCCCAAAACGATAAACGTCATTAATATGATACTTAATTACTCAAAAATAATAACTGAATACAATTCTTTTCAAATTATTTACTCAAGTCTTTCAAAAACTGTTACTGACTTGTAGCTTATTGTGGTATTCTTTTATAAATAGACGTATATGTATATTATTTTAAATTATATTAATTAAGCATTTTTAAAGATAATAATTGCTGTAATGTGCAAAAAAAAAAAATATTACCAGAAAATTTAAAATAAAAATAATGGTTTTTGTTTTAGTCTTCCACCCACTGTATCTCTGATAAATAATTAATGGTAGAAATCTTTGTTGTTGTTGTTTTACACAAGATTTACATCTCCATGTTTGGCGTTATGCAAGTGGTATTACATAAATGAAGGGTTGTTGAATTCAATAAAGATTATTAGATTTAAATAAACTTTATAGGGTCAGTATATGCACAGTGATTAACCAGTGATGCTTTACCTGGGTGCAAAGCCACGCCCCCTTATTATCATTATGAACATTGAGGGAAAAGGATGCATGAGTAAATGAGATAATAAATAATGACTAGACATGCTGGAATTGATTTTAAAAATATATATAGAACGTGGAAGGTTGAAAAATGAAAAGATAGAAAATTATACATAAAGTAGTGAAATAAATGTATTTCCTATTTTATTTTATTATTTGAGACTTTAGGAAATAATCAAGATTTTTATTTTCAACTCACACTATAATCTTTTTTTTTTTTTTAAATTCACTTATTTTTGTCAAATTAAATAGCCTGCTAATGATTTGACTTGTTTTGTGGATTCCATAACTTTTCCGTAACTTTTCTGATAATTAATAAGCCAAAATTCTGTTGAAGAAAAAAACAGCAGCGTGAGTGTGACAGAACGTTCAAGAAAAACACAAAAAGGAAACTTTTATATTTTTTCCTTTCATGTGAAAAACTTCTTTTTATTTACATGTTAGATGTACAAACATAAATATATAGACATTAATTTACTCTCTATAACATTTAATGAGTATGGCGTATCGCTTGGCCCTGCACTGAAATGAAATATAAAATGAATTCCCAGAATGTAGTGCTCAGTGTTATTGTGCACATTGTATTAATGTCCTAGAGACACGTTACTGAACAATCTGAATAAAATAAAATGTGCATACTTTAATACGTTTATTACAGCAGGCAAATGAAGCATACTTGACTGATGTAGTTATAAAAAAAAAAAAAACACAATATCATGAGAGTTTAACTGAATCTAGTAGTTTTGTACATAATATACAACAGATTTAACTGCTTTTCCTGCCACTACATCCCGAAGAGTGCTTTAAAGAACAAAAATAAAATGATATGTACCATAATTACAACAGCACTGATTCATGTTTTATTTCTCCACACCAATGTGTGTGTGGATTTAAATTTAAATCATTTTATTATGAGCTGTAAACAGATTTTGTGTCTAGACCTCATCACTCTGGGGGTTTTATCTCCTGTATTTATGAAAGCAGAGGCAGTTATTTATTCATTCAAAGCTAAATTTTCTTTGGACGCTTTCTCAGTCGCTCTTCTTCAGACATCACAGAGCTGCGTTCTCGTCTTCGTTCACACACAAAGTCCTCAAACAGCTGAGATTTTGGACATTTTGGATATTTATCCAGGGTTATAATTCGATTGGAGTGCCATGTTCCTTAAATCCACAGAAAGTCCTCTGCTGATTATTTCTAAGGACGTAAAAAGCGCAGAACTTTGGAGCGCAGAAATCGGATGAAGGATTTGGGGAACATTTCTCTCGACTCCTGAGCAGTGTAGTTGAAGAAGTTTTGCGGATGAGCGAGAACGTCGAACAGACACTTCATGAGCTTCTTGTCCTGTGGAGTAAAATTTCAACATTTATTTATTTAATTGTTTTAAATTAATTTAAAAATGTGAAATTTGCTAAAAAAAAAAAAAAAAAAAAAAAAAAAAAATTAAAGTGCAAAAGAAATTAAATTTATAAGTGTGTGTAAAAATAATTTTTTAAATAAATAAATAAAGTCAAATAGAATGTTAAGAATTCTGTTCAAACTATATATATATTATATTTCTGCTGATTTTGCATTCTTTTCTTTTTCAGTTGATTCGTTGCATTTTATTAAAAAAAAATTGTTAGAGATTGAAAGGTTTTTTTCCATTAAACCTTATAAGTAAGGGGGCACAAACATCTGCATTCATGCCTGTATTTCATATGATGTCCACAAGGTGGCAGTGTGACCGTTTTTCTGTCAATATGAAACTGAATTTTGACTTTAGAATTAGCTTCAACATTGCCTTCTTGTCCTGTGGAGTTTTTCTTGCGTTAACCAAAATATAGTCGAGTGCAAAAGTTTGTATACCCCCAAGATAAAATAATAGGAAATAAAAAATAATAATTTATACAAACAAGTGCACCAATAAATATGCCAAAAGTAAAAAAAACAAAAGGTTTTAATTGTCAGTACCTTCCTTTTGATTTTGCCTTGTTTTTTGTTGACTGTTCTATTTTATTTGTAACATTTTATTCTGTAGATAAAAACTTTTGCACTCGTTGAAATGAACTCTTCTGTAATTCACGTGGTGTCCACATGGCGGCAGTGTGACCTCTTTGCAAACATGGAGCTGATGCTTGATTTAGAAATTCTTGAACGTTATTATCAGTATACAAAAACGTTTCCCTTCGTCCTACCTTTAAAATTTCCTGGTGGTTTTCCGAGGCGTACAATCTCCCGTCCCTGACGATGTCCTCAATTAGCTCTTGGTAGTCCTCTGAAACCAGAAGAACAAAAATATGTTCAGAAGAAAAACACACGCCGGCTTCAGGCCTGTAGAACATCTACAGCACGGTTCCATCTCTGCTCACCGTCATACGTTACGTAGGGAACCTGGAAGCCTTTCCCGCTGTTCCCCTCGTTAGACTTGAACTGGATCCACAGCTTCTTCGAGCGTGAGGTGAAGGCGATCGGCCGCTCGTACGTCTGACACGTCTCGTACGTTGTCACGGAGTTTGGTAGAGCTGATGGGGCAGAAAACTAATGGTTCTCCTCACACACACAAACATTCCTGAGGGTACTAGCTAAGGTCTTATCTTTCTTCAAAAGAAATTCCTTGTTGTACTTACGGCTCTTGCGCATGACTAAGTAATCTCCGCACTCGTCCTCCATAGGGAGGAAGATCTCTGGGACGACGATGAGGATCCTGCGCTTGGGTGGAGGACTGATGGTCCACGTGCACTCCACGTTAGCCGGATAATCGCCGGGGTAGTTGGGCGACTCGATGAATCCAGTGTAATCGCCTATTACTCCTCCACAGTGCCTGTCTGAGGAACAGAGGGACATGTCTACCAGCTGCTGTGATGAGAAACAGGATTAACCAGTCAGGATGATGCGTTTCTCCTGTTTCTGTTTGAAAGCTACTCGACAGATAGCTACACTATAAACACAGAGATATTGAAGTGACAGCTGATAAGTGACATCACACCCGTATGTGGTTCTTCCACAAGCACACAGTTGTATAGAACGTCTCTGTACGCTGTAGCATTATAGTTTCCCTTCACTAGAAATAAGAATCCCAAACACTGTTCCAGCATGACACAGTGCACAAAGAGAGCTCCATGAAGACGTGGTGTGTGAAGGTTGGAAGAAGGTAGAAGAACTCGAACGTCCTGCACAGAACCCTGACCTCAACCCCACTGAACACCTTTGGGATGAACTGGAACTGGAGTCTCCTCACATCAATATCAGCACCTGACCTCAACCTCACTAACGCTCTTGTAGCTGAATGTACACTAATCCCCACAGCCACGCCCCAAAATCTAGTGGAAAGCCTTCCCAGAAGAACAACTCCATATTAATGCCCATGTTTTGGAATGGGATGTTCAAGAAGCACATAGGGGTGTGAGGGTCAGGGGTGTGAGGGTCAGGGGTGTGAGGGTCAGGGGTGTGATGGCTGCATTATTAACATGTTATTTTAAATAATTTTCAGTGAAACTGTTATAAATGTATTTCATGGCATGGTTATTAATAAGGAAAGTTTATTTGACTGTAAATTGTGCTTTAAATGATGAAATAATAATTTAGTGTGGTCTGTCCTCCAGCTGAACTTCACCAGCGCGTCACACCCACCATTTTATTTTAACTGTACTGAACAGGTCAGGAAAACAATCCTGACTTTAGTTTATATACTTCCTCATCCCACTGAAATTCATTCTGCTCCCGTCACGGTACACACACTCGAGTGCAGCACGCAGACGCTGGTTTAACCTGCGCCTCAGAGTGTGTTCAGGCTGTGGGGGAAACCGGAGTATGTTATGGTATCTACCCTTCGGATGGCTTCGTTACGGATCTGCTGGGAATTCTGGACAGCGTGGGAATGTTGAGCAGAGTTGTGTATTACGGGCCGCTTCTCTGTTTCCAGGTTAACGCGGGTCGAGCGAAACCAGGCAGCGGGTCTTGTGTTTGACTCGTGTGCCATAACGCTTCCTTCTGATTAGCTTCACTTTTTGGACTATTAAGTAAACATGAGGCGGTTCGAGGCGGTTCGGTTCTGTGTTCCGTGTGCTGCTGCCACCTCGTGTGTAAGAAGAGTCAGAGATCATAATGAACAGTACATGGAAATATCACCATACACACTACCGGTCATATAAAAGTTTACACACACTCATTCTTTTTGTTATTTTTTTCCCTCACATTTTATAATAATAATAAAGTCATTAAAACTCTGGAGTAACACAAATGGATTTATAGGAATTATGTTGTGATAAAAAAATCCAAAATAAATCAAAATAATTGATTTATCTTCAGAGTAAACACCCTCTTCATGTAGAATTTACAGAAATGTATTCTTGGTGTTTTCTCACCTGATTTCTTGAGGAATTTCCCTGAGATGATTTTAAACAGTATTAAAGGAGTTCACTCCGACGCTGCACTCTTATCTCCTGCTTTTCAGAATATTTCTCTCCGAGACGTCCGTTTAAATAAAAGATTTTTTTGTAAATAAAATGTTAATTTTCTAATTAAAGAAATGAACACGTCGACATGATTATATTTTTGTCTACGACACCGATTTCAAACATTTAATCACACACCTTCAGATTTTTTAATATCATGAGAAACATTTCAGTCGTGTCCACAAACTTTTGACCCGTAGTGTGTAAGTAAAGTTAATCTCGCTAGTGTTCACGACAACGAAATTCTGTCTCCTAAATACTTAACACTAACACACACACACACACACACACTAACACACACACACACTAACACACACACACTAACACACACACACTAACACACACACACTAACACACACACAAAAACACACACACACAAAAACACACACACACAAAAACACACACACTAACACACACACACAAAAACACACACACACAAAAACACACACACACACTAACACACACACACACTAACACACACACACACACTAACACACACACAAAAACACACACACACACTAAAACACACACACTAACACACACACACTAACACACACACACTAACACACACACACACTAACACACACACACAAAAACACACACACACTAACACACACAAAAACACACACACTAACACACACACACTAACACACAAAAACACACACACACTAACACACACACAAAAACACACACACAAAAACACACACACAAAAACACACACACACTAACACACACACACTAACACACACACACACACTAACACACACACACAAAAACACACACACACAAAAACACA
>JANDJT010000002.1:1412571-1437031 GCA_024331685.1 Stegophilus panzeri
ACGTCGATAATGCGACTAAAACAGGAATACTCCACGTCTTAATTAGATTTGTGTTTACTTCGAGTATGACTTTAGTCGGATTAAGGTAATAAAAAAATTGCCTCCCTCATACCAGGGATAGGCTCCGGATCCACCTCAACCTTGACCTAGATAAAGTGCTTACTGTAGATTTAAAGAATGAATGATGATTCTGAAGTGAAATTATACTGATTATTATTTTTATTTTATTTTATTTTAAAGAATCGACCACTTTTGATCCCATTCGTGACTAGTTGAAGGAGACAATCTGGTTTGATACAGACATTAAACCACAGAACATAAAAGCAGTGCATCTCAGTCATGATTCAATGCCTGGCTGCAGTCTCATTGGTAGTGCGTGCGCGCGCGTGCGTAGCGTGTGCTCGTGCGCTCTGTGGGTGCGTGCGCGTGGGCGTGTGCCTGCGTGCGCGTTCCTGTGTGGGCAATCAGTCGCCTACGCACTGAGGTGCAGATAAATCAGTAAATTCACACGAGTTTCTCAATCTAAGACACCTCTCTCTCTCTCACACACACACTCATATTCGAGATGTCTGACATGGAGCCTAAATCAGCCCAGGATTTAACCGTGGTGGTGAGTAATTGTTTTATTATTATTATTATTATTATTATTATTACTACCTGCATTTATAAGTAGCTGTAATGTTAACGTTGGCGTTAGCGTAAACGTAGCTAACTAAGACAGCTAGCTTCCAGGTTTCCTACCGACTTCACTAAATATCAAATATTACAAGAGTTCGAGTTAATATGTGGGTTTGGATAATTTCTTAGCAAACCACTTTATTATCGCTTTATTTTGTCCTTAAATATCTAGCGTTGATGTTTTAGCAGGTAGCGTTTCCTTGGACACGAAGAAACCGGGTTGCCAGATTGGATTCATCTAAACTCTATAACGTTTTGCCAATTACATTTAAACTAAACTAACATTTTATCCAAACTAGTGTCATTAAATATATGTAATTTTTTTTTTTCTTCAAGACACGATTTAGCAACCATACAGAGTGTTACAAGTTGCTAACTCTATAAGAAGTATGATTGTTTCGTGTTAAAGGTTATATAAAGATACTTAAAGGTTTGTGGTGTTTAGGGAAAAAAAAAATTAAATCGTGTTCAGTTAGTTACGTTTCCTGCGTTACAGCTTAGGCTATTTTTAATGTCTCCGTTTCTTAATATTTGTCTTATTGTTGTTTTTCTTCCTTTGTATCTTTTTTTTTTTTAAATGTATTTATTCTTTAATTATACAGTGTAGTTCGATTACCGTTTTGGAATGACATGGCAACCCGTGCCAGTGAGTAACGCTTAGTTTTTAATTAGCTTTGAATTACATTTCAGTTTGAATTGCCCTCGTGTCTCTTTCGTTGTTCGCTTGTTGCCATGGCTACAGCTCATGCGCGTGGGCGTGGAGATTAGTTTCCTGGCAGGAGACTTGGTGACCCCAAATTCCCACGCGCACACACACACACACACACACACACACTCACACTCACACACCATTGAGAGATTTTTGTTTTTTTCTCCCTGTCTCTGTGAGTATTTGAGTTAATTTTTTTTCTGTCTATTTTATCCTTCCTGCTGTTCAGGTGCAGAGTTTACTGCAGCAGATGCAGGACAAGTTCCAGACCATGTCTGACCAGATTATTGGAAGAAATATCCTACATTCAGCAGTGTTGCGGGTTTTTGTTTTTTTAGGGGTGGTGTTTGTTTAGATGCTCCTGAACGTTCCACAACCTTAAAAGTAACTATAAATGGATAAAAAGTCTGAAGGCTGGATTTCCAGCAACGGTTGGACTCGTCGTTGATTATTTTCCAATAACCGCACGGCATGATGGTGCGGTGCGTCCTGATGATGAAGCAGAGTAACTTTTACCACCCCCGAAGCAACAGCAATCTGTCAACGATTACCATGTTTATTTATTAAACAGCGACACGTCGTACTTTTTGTCCAATTATAGTTGCGTTCAATGTTTTGGAACGTCCAAGAAACTAGTTATGTTATAGCAGCTATAAACTGTCGTTCCCTGACCAGCCGCAAATTTTTCTCTCTGTTGAAGTTTGTTTAATTAATCAATCAATCAATTAATCAATTAATTAAAACGCAGCTTGTTGAACCAGCAGTCCAGGGGACTGAGTGTGTTTCATGCTGGATAAATGTGTTTAAAGTGTGTGGGGTAGGGTTATAGGAGGATCAGATCCAGCTCCATCCCCTGGACTTTAGGTTCTACAGCAAAATACTATGTTCTCTCTCTCTCTCTCTCTCTCTCTCTCTCTCTCTCTCTGAAAACTAATAAGACAAAAAGTGTAAAATTCTCAGTCTCGAAGCTGTCAGAGCTGCTGTTATAGGAAACTAATCGACCCTTTCTGACCAACCAATGACGTACAAACGCTTTTAGGGATTCTCCTTAATCAGCACACTCGACGACATGAGCACCCGCATCGACGACCTGGAGAAGAACATCTCCGACCTCATGACTCAGGCGGGCGTGGAGGAGTTCGACGGAGAGACCAAAATGGGCGACGCGTCAGGAACAGCTTGATGAAGACCAAGAGCCAGCTATCAAATAAGTGCATGAGGTATCAGTCACATGACCTACGCTTTTATGATTCGAACTCTACAGATGTGTTTTGTTTGTCCTAAAAAATCATTTTGGTTTTAATTCTGAGGATGCAGTTTTAATCCACTGAGTCATAATGTAGACCTTTTTTTTTTTCTGCAAGATGGTAGAACCTTTTTATATTTGTGTGTGTCTCTGTGTTTTTTTTTTTTTGTTTTTTTTTTTGTTGCCATATTTCTGAAGTGTAAGTACAAGTTTAAGAAAAACCAAAACACTAGAACGTCTGTGGGTTTTACACGTTCATTGCAACAAAAAAGTTAGTTAAAAAGGAAAAAACGATGAGCCATTTTTACGTAGACTTACACACACAGTCTGACTGGAAAATTCCTCTCACCGCCAACCTTCCTGTACAGCAATAAAGCAATGACACAGGGTTTAAAATCATCCACTCACTGCTCAGATATCTCTCAGTGAACTAACTATGCAAATTAATTCATTCATCTTTTATTCATTAAAACTGTTGTATCTGATCTATCTGAGTCAGGTCCAGAAGATGAAGCCGGATTGGATCCATCTTCTCCCATGTTGCTTGCTTATTTATTTAATTAGTTTGGCTCCGCCCACTTTTCGGTTTGCAGACATGTTAGTGAGTGAACATTAAAACGAATTATTTAATTTAGAGGCAGCACGGCAGTACCACTGGTTTTGATGGCACAACCTACAAAAACTAAATGGGAGAAATAAAAAGGAACCTGTAAAATGTAAAAAAAAAAAAAATTATATATATATATATATTTTTTTTTTTTTTTTTTTTTTTTAACAATTGTAAAGATGAAATAAAAACACATCAAAGCAAATGTTTCCATTCAGTTCCAGTTAGTTTGCAATTATTAAAAACATGTAAAAAGAAAACAATATCATGATGCCAGCGACGTATCAGAAAATTGTATCATGTAGTTTATCGCGATCTCTATTATGTCGTCGTATCGCCCTGGCCCAATCCACAGATACGTCATGCGACGTCACGCTTTAAGTCAAATCTCACATGCCGCTCAAATTCTCTCTAATTTCCTGCCTCCAAAGCTACAACGATCTTTATTAGCACACCTTAATGATGGTATCTCTGGAATTTTAGCTACTTGCGACATGTAAAAAAAATAATTAAGCCCTCTTTAGCACTTAAGGACAGAGGAGCAGGAAATGAGGATGAAACTTTTCACTGAGATTCGACCAATGACAGTGACATGTGGGAGGAGTTAAAGCAGGTCTGACCTCACCTCATGGGCCTCTGACCCCACCCTCTGGACTTCAGACCCCAAGAAATGTTTGCACTGGGAGAATGCTAATAGCAGAAATGCAGCTTTTAAAATCTTAGTTTAGTTAGTGTGTGTGTGTGTGTGTGTGTGTTTTGGTTTTTTTTTTGGTTTTTTTTGTTTTGTTTTTTTTTAATTATTTTTATTTTTATTTTATTTATTTATTTTTTAAAGTATATGTAAATGCTACATAATTACAAAAATGTATTTTCATTTCTTGTAGCATGTGCAGTTTGTGTTTTTATTTTTTAATTTTTTTTTATTTTTTATTTTTTATTCTAAAAATGTCAAATCCATTGATGGCACTCAACTCGTAACTATCCAAACTTCTTATTTGTTTATTTATTTTTATCACTTCTCACTGTTACAGCGTACACAGTTTTGGTAACGGAAGAATCCTGGTACGTTTTCGGGAGCGTCCTGCAATCTGTAGCCTGTGGTTAAATGAGACTGTGATGTGTGACGTCATGGATGTTCCTCTCTAGTTCCCCCACCCCAATCAAAATAACCTTTCAGTATTTGTGGTGGTGATTATTGATTTGTTCCTGTGTCTTGAGAAAACCCACGCTGCATAAATCCTACGTGCTGAACCTAAGCGAAACAGAAGAACATAGAACATCTTATTAAACGCCTGACGTACTGTGAACATACACTCAGATTTCCAGCAAATTTATTGGTGCTGTTCATGAGGTTTTCTGTAAAGACCACCAGAGATTTGATTGCTCTAATACCTAGTGTGATGACTGTATCTCAAATAAAAGCATGTTTTCATACCACAAAAAAAAGAAGCCTGACGTAAGACATTTATATCGGTTATAACAGAGTCGACATCTTATTAAAATATGACTTGATATTTAGTTGTTGCAGAAGTTATAGCCTAAGTACTTAAAATTTTATAGTGTAACTTTAAGGAATTAGCATGAGCTTTACCATACACGCAACAATATAGAAACTGTTCTTAATATTTTCATATTTTTGTTTTAAAGCCACAGAAATCTGGAAATCATGTTCACACTCATGCTACACATGGAACATCCTTTTTTTTTTTCTTTTTTTTTTTTAAATAGTGTTTTTTAATTGCTCTGCGTATAGGATTATTATTATTATTATTATTATTATTATTATTATTATTCAAGATAATGATGAGATTATTAATCATATCTTAATGGAGCTAGATATATCTATAGCCAAACTCTTTATGTACAGTGCTGTGCAAAAGTGCAAAGATGCCTTCAAAATAATGAAATGAAATGCTTCAACATTTAAAAAAAAATATATATATATATATAATATAAAATTTTAAAGAGCAGTAAACAGTAATAAATGAAACAGAGTCAATATTTGGTGTGACGATCCTTTGCTTTAAAGAAATGAGTAGTCTCCGGTACAATGTGTGCAGTTTTATAAGGAAACGAGCTGTAAGTTTTACTGAGCATCTTACAGAACCAGACACGGTTCTTCTGGAGACTTTGACTCTCGCACTCACTTATTTTTTGCAGCGAAACCCAGCAGCCTTCATTATTAATTTTTTTTTTTTTTTTTTTGTCTGAAAAGTGGTTTCTTATGTTGCGTTCTTTACTGACATACTAACATTGTCAACATCTGTAACATTTAATTCTGTGCTGTAAAACTGATGTTTTGGAAATCTAAAATGTTTTTGTACTGACTCAATAATGTAGAAGTCATAAAATAAAAATCTATAACAAAGTTTGTACTAAAATAAATAAATAAATAGATAGATAGATAGATAGATAGATAGGGTGCCGAAGACGTTTGCACAGTACTGTATATCCCTAACCTTATATTAAAACATTACTGAAAAATATTGAAGTGTGCATTTTATGTTTTAAATACATACGTTAATAAAGTTGAGCATGTAATGAACCGCTAAACATTAGAGAATATGTTATACTATTAGAAAATGTAGACCTCTTTTAGTGGGGATCCCGTAAAGGTTCTCTAATGGAACTCTTGATTATCAAACGAACCCCTAAACAACTCTTAAAGAACACTTTTTTGTTTTTTTGTTTGTTTTTTTTTTTTTTTTCTTGTTGTGAAGAACTAGGAGGAAAGAAACAGAAAATTTTGGTGCTCTGTTATAATAATAAAAAAAAAATTATTTTGTAGGAAAATGTAACATTTTCTGCTAGTGTTTAGTCTAATCTGTGTATCAGTGCTGGATTTATTTATTTATTAGTAGTGTGTGTGTGTGTATTTCTTTTTTTTTACCAAGGGTGAGTCAGAACACGTCGAAGAAACAATTTTATCCGTAAACAAAATGCCTCTATGTCTACAAAAAAATTATTAAAGCCATACATTTTAAGGAAAGCTTTCTGAAAAATTTAAATCAGTCAAATATTATCTTTTTCTCAGCGACACAGACCTTCTAAATGAATCGTATTAGACTATAATACTGCTAAATGTTGCTTTATAAGTACAGGGTGTCCCATCAGACTAGCATCATGTAAGGAAAAAACAAAAGCTTTTATTTACAGAACTCTGTCAGTATGTCCACCATTTTGTCAATACACAACTTTAAACGTAATATCTAGTCAATAAACACACGGTTGATGATGTCAGGAGTATAATGTTGTTACACACCTCAATATTGCGCTAATGCAAATTCGCAACATTCTGCATTCGCAATTTTCTCTGTGCATGTGTAAAAATATCAAATAAAACTATTCATTAACCCTATGCATGATTCTGGACACCATACGATCTGTAATACATATGAATATACTAATGAATACTTAGGAATATTTAGCACTTAACACCAAAAATGGTGCTCTGATCTTTAGCTAGTGCATGCATTAATGATTAATAGGTTTATTACAATGCTATACAGCTAGCTACAGGAAACGTACTTCTGTAATTTACTAGTTAATGAGAATAAAAATGTAATTGTGGTTTTTTTAAATAGTGAATTAACAAAAGGGCACACAGAGTAGCAAAGGATTCAAGAATTTGACATTTTTTGAAGACTTGTGGGTGTTTCTCAGGCAAATTTTAATCATATATATATATATATATATATATATCAAAAGGGTCTGGAATTGGCTCTGAAACACCTCGAAATATATATTTAAAAATATTTAAATAATGAGATACCTCCGAGTCTGCTCTATGCTTTTTGACATTGTTTAGCTGGATTTTTGCTCAGGATATCGTTAAATACATCCTAACGGACATAAACGTATTCTTTACACACCATCCAGAATTGTATTTTCATTTCTATTTATCTTTAATAATAGTGCTTTAACGAATGAACTAACTTTGCCGCCTACGATCCACGTCGGCTCAGGGAGATTTTTCCATGCTTCGTTTTTTTTTTTTTTTTTTTTTTTTTTTTGTCTGTACAAATATCTAGATTTAAACTACAATCTGGAAATAAAGCTTAATTGAATGTTTAAAGATTTAAAGTCAGGATATAATATGACAATTTGTATGGCAGTAAACAGCGTGTTCGTTCCCGGACCTTTAAAATCTAAGTAAATGGACTAAATAGCAAAGTAAATAGACCCAATTTTTTAAAAGCGGTTAATGGGTTAACTATGACACCTATAATCAAACGGGGCATGTTTAAACAGTAATTGATCGTGTTGTGAAATGCTGGAGTTATAACAGTACTGTTCTTTTCAACACAGGTGCTACTTATTATTAGTTATTTATTTAGTTTTGGTGGGTTGGAAATCAAGGATGACTTTTTGCGTAAATTACCTCCATAGATATTGTTATATCCATGTATCTTTGAGATATACTGATTGTTGTACTCAATTTACTTGAATCAGTTTACTTAGTAAATAAATAAATGTGCTATTTCTTTGCACCTTACATCTGGAATCAGATTTTTCCAGTTAAAAGTGCTGTATTTGGTGCCAACGAGTTGTTTCTGGATTTGTATTTTAAAAAAAATAATACTTTATTTGTATTGTTTTTATCTTACTGTATGTACTCTGTGTTGTGTAATGTGTGTTTGCATGATGGTTTTCAGCCTGCTACCATGTTAGAGACAGAAAATGTGCGAATGTAACTTGCGGTCATTCCCCCCCCCCCCACCCCCGCTAAATAATCCTTAATAAAGGAAAGACTCCTTGATTTCTCTGTTACCTTAAATCATGTTTGTGGGGTGATTTTATGTTGTATATATCTAAAGTGTCCTCCACTAATATTGGCACCCTTGGTAAATATGAGCAAAGAAGGTTGTGGAAAAAAATTGTCTTTACTGTTTAACCTTTGGAGCTTTTGTTAAAAATTGCAAACACAACAGAGGTTTATCCAAAAAAAACTATATCGTCCTTCACAGGTGAGACCTAGGGCTCAGACCAAGAGTAGACATTCAGAGCTATTAAGTGCTTCAACAATCAATCTTAACAGGGCACACCCGGGCAGCAAGAAACACCTGTCAAAATCACACGTTCCAATATTTCTGATCACTCGGAAAAATGGGTGCGTTCAAACAAAAGGCGCCATGTTCTAAATTGTTTAACACGTCTAGATGTAAATATGAGGAGATGAAAGCTGAAATTCGGATCTATCGTCTCATATTCATCCACCTCAAACCCAAACGTCTTCAGTGTATAGCAAATACAAAAGAATTGGCCATGCCAATCCATTACTTTGGACGGCAGGGATATTGCAGAGCACATCAAGTCCATATACACTGCCGTTCAAGCATTCTTTCACACCCTGTATTAACAATTTTGGTTAAACGTCACGAAATTGGCTACTCTATAATGACAATATAATAATTAGTGGTATAAGTGCAATAAAACACTTCAAGATGTGCTGTTATAGAAAAATAATCAGCTTTGGTGTAGTAATAGTAATTCTGCCTCATTACACCATCTAATCATTAATTATTTTCCTATAACTTCACACCACGGTGTTTTACTCCTGTGGTCCTTAAAGCACATTTAAAACAACAGAATCTGACCAAAGTTCGGTACAGGGTTAAGAACGTTTTAATTCTGAATAGGTGTAATTAGGGGTTCCTGTGACCCCTTCTCTTTTGTTTTAATCAGTTATATTACAAATTAATATTGGATTTTGTGTGCTAATATTTTGAAATGTAACTGCGAGTCACATTCAGACAAGCCACGATTAAATGAATAGTGTATGTGTTAGTCTTCAGTCGTTTCACTCTCTTAACATGCCGCACTCTCAGATTGACAAATTTCCCCGACCATCTAGCTCCACTAAACACGCTAGAGCATTTTAAAAACCTCTCATGTAGGCTTCCAAAAGGTCTGCTTTGCATACCAGTCATCTGGATTTTCTAGATTAGTCTATACCTTTGAATGTAAGATGCAGCTCATGACGACAATCACGACAACAGCGGAACGTTTTCACAGAGGCAGAAGTGCTCAGAATTTTTGACGTTGCTGTGAATAAAATCGCGAAAAATTTTACTGTTTGACTTGGAAACCTGACGGACAGGGATGTGCCAGTTTTAAATCTTCCAGATATACATATGGTATGGCTTAATGGTTAGCACGTTCGCCTCACACTGCCAGGGTTGGGGGTTCAATTCCTGCCGCAGCCCTGTGTGTGTGTGTTCTCCCTGTCCTTTGGGTTTCCTCCCACAGTCCAAAGACATGCACGGTAGGCTGACTGGCATGTCCAAAGTGACCGTAGTGTGTGAATTGTGCACTGCGATGGATTGGCATCCTGTCCAGGGTGTACCCTGCTTGTGCTCGACGCTCCCTGGGATAGGCTCCAGGTTCCCGGTGACCTTGAAGGATAAGTGGTATAGAAGCTGGATGGATGGACTTCCCACTACACTCATAAATCACTGCAAGGAATATTCCTTTGGTTTTTTTAGTCACACATAAGCTATGTGCTACGTATGTACCTGACATACTAAAATGTTCAAATGTTACACTAGTCCTATATTATCAATCTGGAATGTACAAAAAATGTAGGGTCAAGGATTGGGGTCGCAGAAATCTCAGGAGGTCCATTTGGGGTCGTTTGGGAATCATTGTAATGGGTATAAAAGTTTCTTTATAGGTGTAAAAAAAAAAAAAAAAAACCTTGACAAATCTATGTGTAAAAAAATTATTTCTAAATATCAGTCCACAAAATTCATAATGCACAATAATCCATACGTAGTTTTTCTTAATTTAAATTCTGAACTTTTTGTGTGCTATAATTAAGCTTGGTTAGGAAGAGTGGATCTGGCAACCCGTTTTAAAAGGACTGTGGTTTGTTTTTACGGAACTACTTTCGTGTTCCTCCGAGTACGGGGTAGTAGTTCTTAACCGACTATTTTAGCGCTTATTTAAATATTATTTCACTAACTAAATGAATAATGTTTCATTTTAAAACGCACAAGTCAGTGTTTATAATCATTTATTTTCCGTTAATTGAGGAAATAAAAAGCAGTAAGCTCCAGTTTTCGACACCGATTTGATGTTCGGCCTTTTCTTTTTCCATGGACGGCCGCCATCTTGAATTTTAATGTTGAATTTTTTTTTGTAGTGTAGCTAAGTTAGACATATGTTTAATCAATAATTTTTTTTTTTAGGATTTTAATTACTTTGATTTGGGATCATAGTGAAAAATTCAGGTCTGATTCGCCATGGCAGCCAATGACTAAGTAAGTATTTCATTTCTAACAACTTAAAAATGGTAAGTTAGCCTGGTAGCCTAGGAAGCTAACTGATAATTAGCTTGCTAATACGCTAAAATGCTTAGCGACCTAACTGTGCTGTTTATATTTACTGTATTTACTAGATTTGCTTATATTTACAAATTTATTTATATTAATTTACAAGCTCATAGATGATAATCGCTACCAGACATTTAAGTCCTAAATAAACTAAACTAGCCGGTCTGGTGTAGCCGGTATCTAGCTAGGCTAGGTTAACCGGTTTGCTAGCTAACTTTTACCTGCTTGAGAAAACATTAGGTATTTAAAACAAAAATCCCGTTAAGTTCAAGTTTAAATTATAATTAGTAGATAACACGTTAGAATTTTTTTTAAACAACCAAATCACTACTTATCTTAGCTAAATCAATTCTTGACACAGCTAGCAAGCTAACCCTGACTATGTAGCTTCAAAGCTAGCCGAGTAATCACTTTTGTTTCTTAACTACAAATTATAGCAAATTTATCATATTTAATGTTTTCTGTTATTTAACAATATATACACAACTAGCGTATGGTTTAACTGTTAAATATAAATATTATTAGTCCTGTGAGTGTATCTGAGATTTAAAAAAAACAAAAAAAAAAAAAACAACAACAACAAATTGTGAAAAGGGTGGAGGAGTTTATTTTCGGTATTAGCTAAAGGTTTTGTTTAAAAAAAAACAAACCAAAAAATTATCTGAATATTAACAGTAACAAAGCCACGATATCTTTTTTATCGTGTAAATGTCATTTTAGACCATTTTAGAATTTATTTTTGTTGGTCCTAAAAATGGCCCAGGAACATCTGTACACCTGTAGCCTAAACAAAATGCCTGGGGCTTTGAATATTCACTAATATGCAAATTAAGACACGCCTACACGTCGTCCTGCCCTAGGGAATAGCCTAATATCATTCACATTAGGTTGCTAGCTGGTGATTGATTTACTTAGTCATTTTCTGAGCGATTTATTTAACATAACGTTACCACGACACCCAAAACTATTTTGATCAGCGCTAATTTTAGCCTAGACACATAGCACTTTTTGTACGTTTGTAGTTACGTTTAAGTTTCGCGAAACTAAACCACCGTTGTTGTCTCGTCTTCATCTCTTTCTCAGCACAGAGACTCGATGCTACTAACGCGGGCGCACTGCGGGTATGAAGTGGATGGGAGAACCCAAGAAGAACATGGTAGTAAATGGCAGACGACATGGCAGCAGGTTCAGCGAAAGCCGCACACAGCATCTGCGTCACAGCAAGAGCTCGCTCAGCAGCCGGAGATGCAGCCGCCGTGAGTCATTTTATTCACCGTACGCTCGAAAAACGCCACGTCTAGTGTAGGAGTGAAAATCCAAACGTTACGTGCGTAGAATTCAACAACACCGAACAACATTTACATTGAGGTTCATAATCAGTTATTATATTTATTATTCTGCTTATTAGACATAATCGAATGGCATTTAATCCAAAACTCAGTAACACAATGACAATTTTAGTCAAATAAAATAAATAGGCATATAAATAAATAATAAAAGGATTTAATAAAAGTTTAGTGTACGTGTACATATACCAATAATAATAATAATAATAATAATAATTTCTTTTGGTATGACATGTCTATTCTGTCTACAGTATATTCTGAAATATTGACCATATCTAATGCTTGTCATGTTATTCTTTGTTCCACAATAAATAAATAAAAAACCCACTCTTGACACTGATCAGGATAAAGCATCCACTGAAGAGGAAGGAATGAATGAATGAATGAATGAATAACTGATTTTTTCTGTAATCTTTTAATAAAAAAAAAAAGGGTTTTTTTGGTCGTTCAGGTTTCAACGGTGGTCCGATGGAGGCGGAAAGACGCCACGTCCCGTCATCAGGAATGACCGCCAAGGAACTGTGTGAGAACGATGACCTGACCACGAGCCTCATCCTCGATCCTTACCTCGGCTTTCAAACCCATAAGATGAACACCAGGTCGCTAATTAATAGTCATTTTTATTCCGATTGTTTATTTCTCCAGCGCTTAATTAACCCTTTCAGATGAAATTCAACATCCAGATCCTTTGGGAGGGTTTTTATTACTGAAAATTGTGTCATAACGTTTTCTAAATATCACTCGGACATAATTAAAAAGTAAATGTTGTCTGTCTGTAAAACAACTAAATATTCACTGGCAAAGTTTACATTTTTTTTAAAATGTTGACCAAAATGAGAGAAAATAACATTTCTGAACAAAATTGAGCGAATAGCTGATTTCAGAGGTAAAAAAAAAAAAAAAAAACTTAAATAAAAATAGTTTTACAAAAAGCAGAAATCAGGATCATGTTTAATTACGGTACTGATCGAAGGATTTTGTAGATGATTTACTTCTAAAAACAGTCCTAAATTCTGTAAATATATTCGTAAGCTTTTTAAAAAGCTGATTTAAAAAAAATCTAATTGATTTTATTTATGGAGTGCTGCTTAATTCTTTTAGGCAGAAATCATCCGCATTCTTTAGAAGCGTTTTTTTGTTTTTGTTTTTGTTTTTTTTGTTTGTTTTTTAAAGCTACATCTAATTTTAAAATATCTAAAATATCACTTATAAGTAAAAGTAAACAGATTGTCCATGTGTACAAATAAAAACAAAATCCACTTCTATTCTTTAAAATAAATAAATAAATGGCTCACATTGAGGTTGAAAGTATATTGTATAAGTATATTTATTATTGATCAAATTTGTTTTTTCTTTATTATTTAGCAATATTGTATATAGAGAAATAAGAAAGTAGCTGATTTCAGACATTAAAAATCTTAAAATAAATAAAACGGTGTTTAAAAAGAAAAAGCTACGGCACTCATTAGAGTTTGGCATAAAAAAAAAACTATTTTTTAATTTGGGATTTTTTTTTTTTAAATTGGGAAAGTTTCTCAAGAGATGTGAACTTTGCATTTTATATTTATAAAATTGTTTATTTTAAATGTAAAAGATAAAATAGTAACTGTGGAAGTGATTTGGAAAGTCTTATATTTTCCTAAAAACAGCCCTAATTTTTCCTCAGCGTGGACGCTCTGTATGAAACGCCTGACGATTACCGTGCTCTGATTTTCTTTCGATTAGATTTCGGCCCGTTAAAGGAAGACAAGACGAGCTGAAGGACATCATTGAGAGTTTTAAAAAACACAATGACCTCGAGAAAGCTTTTGAAGCTTTAACATGTGGAGATTCCTCCAGGAATCATCTTCTGTCCAAGACTAAGGCTCAGGAGAAACTTTTCAAACAACACGTAGGTCTTTTTAAAGCTTGCTTTTTCCACATGTTGTGATGATGATGATGATGATGATGATGAGGATGTAGAAACACGCACGTTTAACCTGTGGTGTTTTATTCCCTTCATATTTCATTAGGTATTTGTTTACCTGCGCATGTTTGCGAGCGACAGTGGGTTCGAGATTTTGCCTTGCAACCGATATTCATCTGAACAAAACGGAGCCAAAATAGTCGCGACAAAGGAATGGTACGAGAACGAATAAGCCTTGACGATGTTGTGTATGGACTCGTACTCGTACGAGATGTCTAAGCGTATTATTTTCCGTCCATACAGGAAGAGGAATGATAAGATCGAGCACCTGGTGGGTTGCATTGCTGAGCTGTCAGCCAGCGAGGAGAACATGTTATTACGCCACGGGCAGAACGACTTCAGCGTCATGTACTCCACTCGCAAAAACTGCGCTCAGCTCTGGCTCGGGCCCGCCGCTTTCATCAACCACGGTATTAACCACTTAATTACGGCTCGGAGAACATTGCAAACCCCAGACTTTTCTCGCAGACGTTTGGCTGTGAATACGTTCGGCTAAACTTTTCATTTCTCATTTCAGATTGTCGGCCGAATTGCAAGGTAACTGTTTTTATTATTTATTTATTTATTTATTTATTTATTTAAAAAATCATAAAACATGACTCACGTCCCGAGGGAAAGCTGAACAACGCCGCTGAATATGTATATTTCTTTTCTGTTATTTATTTATTGATTTATTTTATTAGTTTGTGTCAACGGGGCGCGACACGGCTTGCGTCAAAGTTCTCCGAGATATCGAACCGGGCGAAGAGATCTCCTGTTACTACGGCGACGGCTTCTTCGGAGAAAACAATGAATTTTGCGAATGCTACACGTGCGAAAGGTAACTCTAAATCATTTTTATTTTCTTTTAAACATGTCTTGAGAATTTGTGCTTAAATGCGCCCTAACACGCGACTTGTTTTTAGGCGTGGCACTGGTGCTTTCAAATCAAAAATGGGACTTCCCGTGGCAGTTCCTGTTATCAATAGCAAATACGGCTTGAGGGAGACCGACCGGCGACTCAATAGGCTGAAGAAGCTGGAAGAAGCGAGCCAGAACTCCGACGTCCGTTCCGTCGGCTCTCACACCGACGCAGACACTCAGGATTCACCAAAAACACACTCATGTAAGATCGGTCGGCAAATCTGAGCCTTCTCGTTTTCAGCGGACCTTCGGGTCATACTTTGAATTCTCTGCGTGTCCACTAGGGGGCAGAGTATTAAACGATAATATAAAGTAAGCCCCGCCCACCGACTTCCATCTCCAAAATGGTGTTAATTCAATTCAATTCGTGCGCTTTTTAACGACAAGCATCGTAAAGCTGCGTCGCAGAAACCCGGATGTAGATTTAGCTCTCTAATAAACATGGCGAGTGGAAAAAAAAAAAAAATGTCCCCGAGACGGCGTGAGGAAGAAGCGTTAACTCAAAATCGAGCCTGCCTTATTCCACATGAGAGAAGAGCATCTTTATGTTCTAAGTACTAATAATAATCGTTCAGCCGTAGGTAATCACGTCCGGTATAACCGCACGATTCGGTTTGGTATCGAATAAGTGACATTTCAGACACGATGCGGGCTGAAAATGTTCTGTTTATTTCTGCTCCGCTAGTGGAAATGGATCCCAAAGATGCCACACCCACTTTAATGCACGCCAGCTAGCTAGCAAGGTCACAACGATTTGTAAAATTGCCGTTAGAGATTCTTCCGGTAAAATTAGCGTCCCTTCTTCCTTTTCATCTTCAACTGACGAGCTTTCACATTTCACGTCAATCCTAAAAATATATATATATATATATTTTTTTTTAATTTTCGTTTTTNNNGTTCGGACTAGAAAGATCTCATGATAGCTGAGAAAAGTACGGAAGTCCAGAAAGACCTTGAGGTGTGTGTGTGTTTCTGCGTGTATATATATATATATATATATACATATACATACATGTAGGTGTGTTATACCGAATCACTAAGGTGGGAGATCCTTCATCATATATTCTTCTGTTCCTCTACAAAGCTTGTGCTGATGCTTTGATCCATGATGACTTGGCAGTGAAGATGCGCTCACAGCTGCTGTTAGTCCCGCGCACCTGTCCGTGTGTTTTCCGTAACCGAGCTCTGTGGTGCATAAAACGTGTAGGATTTTTTTTTTTTTTTAGAAGGGTCTTTGTATACAGACAGCTTTGTTTAACAGTCGCTCTTAATTTATGTCCAGGGTTCGTACAACGGCTTTCTTTCAAATGCATCAATGTTCAGTACACGCTTAACATTTAAAATGGGATTCATTGTGTATAATTAATAACCCAATAAGGACACAAAAACAACAACAAAAAAAGCTGTCTCAGATGTTAGCCTTGATGGGCCTCGCCTATTAAACTTTTTATTAAAATATTCGCGTAAGCCAAACTAAACTGAAATTTCCGGATTTACATTTCCGGAAAACATAAAAGGTAAAGTACGCAGAGTACGAAATGATAGATCCGGGAGGGTAAAAGCCTGAAAAACAGAAGCGGGAGTTATATTGACACACTTCTAAGATGATTAAAAAATGTAAATATTCAATAATAATAATGATAAACGAGCGCTTAATCTTCCATCAGCTGAGGCGTTTGTTTACGGCTCAGCGCAGACAGACAGACGGACAGACAGACGGACCGGCCCGTCCTCCGTTTATACACCGCCATTTCTTTTTTCACAGTTGAATGATTCATTTTTATTTGTCTTAATTTATGGCCTTGTGTTGGCTTGCTTTGTTTATTTTTTATTTTTTAATCTTCTTTAATTAATGCCAATAATGTAAAAAAAAAAAACGACTGGTTTTAACAAAAAGTACTTGACGGTGCTCTTAGTCCCTGGCCGAGTGAACTAGCATGAGGATGTATTTTTGTTCGAGACTCCTAAGCTCTTCTATAAGTCGCTCTGAATAAGGGCGTCGGCTAAACGCCGTAAACGTAATAAAATAAACCATTTTAAATCAATTTCAGTAATCCATGTGAATTATATGATTTGAAGCAGAGGTTTACATTAGTTAGTCTTCTTAAGGCCTGTTAACACCGGGACGTTTTTTCGCAGCGCGTTTTTCAATGCGTTTTTTTTGTGTGTGTGTGTGTGTGTGTGTGTGTGTGTGTGTGTGTTCACACCCTGGCGTTAAACTCGGGCGACGCGCTGAATGAAAGTACAAATTCACACCCTGACAGTAGATGGCGCTTATTGAAAAGCAGATATACCCCGGTACACAAGGTGGCGCTGGACGACTTTCCATTTCTGACACCTGCTCATCACTGAGAAGAAGAAGAGCCAGTATTTACGTCTTTCTCACACTTTTTGCGAACTGGCTAACTGAGAATGGATTTTTCAAGTAGCAGTACAATATACTCTTTTTAAATAAGCAATGATTTTAATTATATCAAAGTCACAGCAATAGCATTCTCATACGTATGAAAAGACCCAAATTATTTAATTTTTTTTATAGATTTTTTTTTTTTTTTCCCTTGGGGGGGGGGCGGTTGGGTATAAGGCAACTATTGTTGTGCCCAGAAATGTTAATGTTCCTGCAAATTGATGAAATGTTGAATTTGAATAGTCTTTTTTTTTGCTTGTTTGTTTTTTTGTGGTCAATATGATAATAATAATAATAATAATAATAAACAACGGCGCAATGATTGGGCACTTAGCTATTTGAATAAGAGGTCAAGAATACTTGTATGCAATTATATACCAGGTGCTAAAGACGTGAAACATTTGCATTGAAGAGACAAAGAAACAAATGCTGCTATTTTGTGTAGAATGCAAGGATCACGTGGAATATATGCTTGACACCAGCAGCTTAATATTCATCTTGCTTCTTGCTTGCATCTTCTTCATCTTTGTCTTATTCTTCATCTTCGTCTTCTTCGTTGTCGTCTTCGTCGTCTTCTTGATATTCTTCATTTTCTTCTTGTTCAGGTGTCGAGGTGTGCTCGGCAAGTCCTGGTTTTTATGTAACTTCAGCGGCACCGGGCACGTGAACAAAAGCACGAATCTCATTGGTCGGCCAGTTTTTAACACGGTGCATCAAAAAAAAAAAAAAAACACAACCCTGAGATGGTAAAAAATCTGACGTGTTGACGCCACACGTGGGCGTGAACACTCTCATCGACAGGCAGTGATTTAGACACGGACGTTAAACACGCTGAGAAAATGTCCCGGTGTGAACAGGCCTTTGTGATTTAAATTTGCACACACTCAGGAGCACGTGTAGGCTACGAAGGGGTTTTTTTTTTGTTTTTTTTTTTTTAAAGGTTTTTATTTATTTTATTTATTTAATTTTCTTTTCTTTTTACACAAATGTACAGGATTTTCATGAATACTAAATTCCTTTATAAACGCTCGTTCGTATGCAATCCAGCTTGATAAATGAAGCCCAATATTAGCGCTGAAGGTGAAACATTGGAACTGGAGAGCCATGCACAAGCATCAGAATATTACCTGTGGGCTCATTCTTACGCTGTTCTACCTTCCTACAGGTTTAACTTCAGCTACAGTGGTTAGAGTTCAGTAATAAAGTTCCAGACATAGTGAGGAAGTAATTAACTTGTTTTATTTATAATTAACATCAAACATTCTACAGAAACTCCTTGGCATTTTGGTTTGTTGTGATTAAATGTTGTGAATTGTAAGCTGACATCTAGCATAACATTTTAGCAATTTTTCCCCATTGAGCTTAAATGTTTGACCCGGATACTGGAACAAATCAGATTAACCGCCATGGGGAAAAAGTGGAAAAACCGATTGTTTATTCTAGAAAAGCTTCAGTTTAAGGAATAAAGCACTCGGTGTGGTGCTGTTACAATAAAATAATCAACGACTGGGTGGTGGGAGGAAGCAGGGTTGCCGTGACAACACTGAAGTTGATTATTTTCTTATAAGAGCATGTCCCAGAGTGTTTCATTCCTCTTGTACCACAGCAGTTTGCCAACACTGCGTTTGTTTGTTTATAAAATAACTTTTTATCCGTTTTTAGTTACGTTTAATGTTGTGGAACGTCCCGTGAAACAAGTTAGCTCCTGTTCTCAGGCATAAACAGTTGTTCCCTAAACCAGTCTCTTGAAATAAAAAAGAAATAAAAAAAAAACGCAGCTTGTCACGTTACCGAGAAACCGCAAAGAAGCGTAAGCTCCTCCGTCCTGACGATGTCGGAAATTTTTAAGTTACAGCTTTACCTCCGACACTGGAGACTCCTTCCATACATGTTAAACAAACGTTTCCTTACACATCGAGGAATCCCTGTGAATGAGCTGTTACCATGGAAACTATAACGTATCAGAACGAGCGCGTTAACCTATATGAACCTGCGAATTCAAAATTGCTGTGGTGTGAAAGATGTGCATGAAGGAAAAACGTTTCTAATCAAAGCCTTTTTCCTATTCAGCGTCTAGGAAAAGAACGCCGGCTAGTGCGAGGGTAAGTAAAACCAGGAGTCATGATGGACGGTCTCTCTCAAGAGCTTACACATCTACCTCACCTTCCAAACAAAGTCAAGCTAATAACAGGGTACCAAAGAGACTGAAATCAAAACCCTCCAGGCCTTCGCTCACGAGCGTAAGGTTACGGAGCCAGAGCCGAGGGTCAGACGCGAAGACCTCCGCCAAGGAGCCGAAAGCCGCGCTCTGCAGAGAGGTCCGTGTTAAAAAGGAGAAGGACTCGCTTAGAACTTTTAACTCTGCGGGTTCCAGATGCTGCTTAACACAGCACATCGCGAAGGAAAACTATCAGCCATCTTTAAAGTGTTCTGCGGAATCGGAGAGCTGCACTTACAGGACTCGAAGGTCAGCGAGGACTTTGCATAAGGCACAGGAAGCTGACGGCGTCGACGGTGAACGAAGCACTTTTGAAAGCCAAGACCCGGTCATTAAAACGGAGCCGGCTGACATGGAGGAGTACCTCTCTCACAGCCTGACGCTGAAGGAGAAAACGCCGGAAGACTCGTACGTCGGGAGAGTTTCTAACTCGCAGCATCTCCAGTTCCCTCAGCTCCAGCTGGACAGGAGGATAAAAAGCGAGGACGAGCGCAGCGAGCCTTTCACGCCAAGGTTTGCGCAAAGTCCTAGCGTCAAGGACGTGCTCCTGGGGTTTCCCGAAAGGCCTCGGCGTTCCGGTTCTTCCAAGAAGGACAAGTCTAAAGGAAGCAGGCGGAGTTTGGGAAGAGGGAAGAAGAAGCACAGAATTCCACACTACGACGCAGTGATTCTGGATAGCAGCACTGGGATTCCCAAGCTGACCTTGCGCAGACGTAGGGACAGCGGCGAGACCAGACAGGCTCACACGAACTCCTCAAAGATCGGCTTCAAGCTCGGAAAAGACCGTGAGCGCGACGAGGGAAGCTCTTACGGAGCCAGGTTCAGCAACAACGGCTTCAGTTCCGCGTCCAGAAAGAGTTCCGGAAAGCTGAAGATCCAGATGAAACACGAGGACAGCGAGCGTCTGGTCGCGCAGACGTGTCTCAACGGCAGTCACCGGAGCACCCATGTTGATCAGCAGCCTTCATCGGAGGAGGAGGACGACGACGACGACGATGATGATGACGATGATTACGAGGACGATTTTCCGCTTCCAACAGCAAAACGTCTCCGGCTTATTCTCGGCAAAGATTCCATAGACATCGATATCTCCTCCAGGAGGAGAGAGGATCAGTCGTTGAGGCTCAGTGCATAAGCTCACCTTCAGACTCACATGTACATAAACTTCAGGTTAACTCTGATTATGTCACTGAAAAGAAAGACATCATTTAAGGAATAACTTGAGCTTTTTTTTTTTTTTTTTTTTCTTTACCCCCCCAATCTAATCTCTCTCCATTGTATATGTAGCATATGTGTGATTACCGTGGATAACAATTTCAATGTTTCCCTGATCAGAAAAATAGCAAACTTTTATAATGGAGGTCTATGGGCAGATGTCAGGTTTTTTTTAATGAATATTTAAATCAGCAGAAGTTTAGAAAGAAACACTAAAGGTGTGAGGATGAGAACGATGCGAGACGTTTTTACGGTGTTGCTGTAGCATTTTATCACTTTTAACTAAACGTGAATAAAATTTGCCCGCCAGGAAAGCCAGTTCACCGAAGGGGAAAGGACGGACGCGGGACGTGAATGAGGGCCTTGGGGTAGAATGTGCTGTTTATCGCCTTCCAGTTAACTGAAGGGACACGCTGAGGGGATTTGTGCTAAATTAAAAATATTTATAATTTAGTATATAAAAGCAGTTCTCTAATAAAGACTGTATCATTCATACAGATTATGGTTCTCAAATACGTTTTTTTTTTTTCCTTACTTAAACCATTTAGTATTCAATTATTAATTCGGTTATTTTCAAATTAATGTGAAATGTATGCTAGCATTGCACAAGCAAACGTTTACATTCGTACTGTATAAATAATGGGAAGTGAAAACAAGGCTTTTTTGATGCTAGCGAACTGGAAGAATCGTCGTTAGCCGAGTTCTGGTCGCGTTGTGGTCGCGAGGGTCGTTTCGGGAACGTTGCAAAAGAATTGAGTTAGCTGATTAGAGTTAAAACATGGCATCGTAAACATTTCAAATGCTAATTTTTGCGTAAATATGACATAAAACTGTGTTCTATTTGAGCCGTACATTTCATCTTGACAACACTTACACAATTTTATTCGCTTTATTGACGAAACTGGAAAAGCGTTCATCCAAATTTTCGGAGATTTTGTGAGTTCGAATCCCGACGATGTACCACGGCTATTATCGAAGTTTTCTGAGTGGGAGGGGCATACCCTGACTCCCTTGTCAATCACAGCGACACTAGCCAATCCCGGGCTTCTGTGAGGTGATGTATGCGGAAGACGGCGGATAGCGCTCGCGTCTGTAACGCATCGTTAGCAGCAGCCTCCGACAAAACAGTTCTCAATTTGCTTTCTCTGAAAATACTTTCGCGTAAACGTTCAGTGCCGAAATCCAACATCCGCCCTTAGTCTTTATATAAATATTTTTGTTGTTTTTTTTTTTTTTTTTTTTTTTTTTTTCCCCCTTGCCAGAGATTGTAGAAATTCTTGTCTCGTAATCACACACAGTATAGATACAGTGATCGAGAGAGAGAACGGATTGGAGTATTTCCTTAATTAACGTTTGTATATTGTTAAAATGCACTTAAAATGGACGCCGCTCTTGTAAATATTTTGTAAAGTATCGATACTTGCGTGACATCATCCTGATGTTGTTTTTAAACAGTGTGCTCGCTCTGCTGGAACCAGTCGAAGAAACCAACCTGACGAGTCATGTAGCACCATGGGACTTTTTTTTTTTTTTTTTTTTTTCTTTTTCCCCCCCCTTTCCCTTTTCACACGTGGACACGCTTTCATACGAGGTCGTATTGTATTGTAAGCGTATCTACAGAGCACAGAACTGAGGTTGTGTTTTTTTTTTTTGTTTGTTTGTTTGTTTGTTTGTTTTTATTTTTGTTTTTGTTTTTTTCCTTCTGAAATGTAATTGGTGCTGATTCTCTACGCCGTCTCTGTCCGAGCCAACAGTTCATGGCGAGAAATGATTTTGCATGTCAGTTATACGGTGTAGGATTTGTGTAAATGGCAGACATCCATGCCATAGGTGCTCATACTTTAGGACTTCTGTGAATTTCTCATGACCAGGTTAACATTCCGCGCATTATTTAAACGATTTAACGACATTTCACCTCCTCGTTATACTCCGCTGGATATTCCGTTCTCGAACGCGCCTCGGAGTACGCTATAAACCGAGCGTGTAATAATCACATATGGCATTATTCCAAGCATGATTTGCGAGCTGTAATGATCATGTTCTCATTCGATACCTCTTCCCTGTAAATGTTAAACCTAATCATAGCACTAATCATTGCCAAGTCATGTTTTTTTTTTGTTTTTTTTTTTTTTAAATAAATACGATCAAAGGAAAATAGTTAACAGAAGACGACTATAGAAAATGTGCGCAAGTTACACTTTCTGCCGTCTGTAACTTCTTAAAATGGTGCTGTTGTAGGAAAATAATCAACGTTGAGGTGATACCATGAAAAAGTCGGTTATTTTCCTATAGCATCACTTCCGGAAGTGTTTTCTTCCTCTTATGCCACACCAATATGTCAATGATTTACGTTTATTTCTTAAAGACGACACTTTTTTTTTTTTTTTATTCGTTTATATTTACATTTAATGCGAAACAAGCTCGTTTCCTGTTCTCACTTACGTTATAGCAGCTGTAAATCAGTCCGTACAGGATTTCGGGGAGGTTTTTTCTTTTTGCGTGATTGTTGCGGAACAAAACGCTTGATTTTGCTGCAACTCGCGGAGTTTTTTGTGCTTTTTTTGTTTTTGTGGGAAAACTACTCGAATCGGCGAAATCGCAACTGCACGAAATTGTTTCGCGTGCTCTTTCACAATGATGTTTGTTGGTAAATGAGGCCTTTTAGCGGTACTCGTGTTTGACACACGTGTACGGAAGAGGGCGTTGGCTGGAAGCGCATTGTGTTGACGTCACGCGACACGTCTCGGTGCAGATCTGCGGTAAATTTGAAAAAGTGCAAGCGCCTCCGAATATTGCGGCGTTCCCTTGATTTTCCCGCTCATTTCTGAGATCGCAAAATCGTAAAATCCTGGAGGGACTGAGAAATGGTCGTTCCCTCACCAGCTTCTTGGTTTTTTTTTGGTTTTTTTTGTTTTTTTCCCCCTCTTGAAGTTAACGCAGCTCGTCACGTTACTCGCAGATCAACGATTACGCATTATACAAGTCCCTGTGAATGAGATTTACAGCTGCGCTACTGTCAGTGCTACAGTCATAGAAAATGAATCAACATCTTCCGACCAATCAGAATCCAGAATTGAACAGCGCTGTGGTTTAAGAGAGATGGGAAGAGAACACATTCCTCTGATAGCACAAGGTGCCTTGCATCGGGGCCCCTGACATGTCCGGTCGTTCCGCTCTGGTGGTCGATGCTGTATTACATATCACGTGACGCTTTGAGATGAACGTTAAATCTTCGTATCACCAGCAGCTGTGAACTGGACTTCATCCCGTCTTCCCACTATGGATTTCCCCTCACCTCGCCCCCAGTCCTCTGTTTCTGCACCGTTTATTATCTCTGTACAGTTCCCTGTTAAGATTCCAGCTCTGACTCTAAGTGTGTATAGTTGTTTATAAGGGTATGGGGTACAATTTAAGTAGAAAAACAAATGTGCAAAAGTTGCCCACTATTTAAATCTCCTTTTTATTTAACAGGTTTGAATACTTGAATTGAAGATAAAGTCCCGTTGGGGAAAGTAAGACCAGTTCTGTGTCGTGCTGTGAGTTTGGGTCAGTGTGTGAGTTCTGTTTAAACACCCGGAGTCGGATTCATAACGACTCCTGAAGCTAAACGTAGCTCCTGAACTCTGGTCTTCGTTCTGAAATTAGTGCTAAAGGATATTTATTTTTGTCCGAATGATTCACAAAGTATTTAAACGCTAAATGTGTTCATTCAGTCAACATTTAATGTACCGGAATTCACAAAATCACTAAAAAGCACAAACAATCCTCATCACCTGATGCTGGACATTACGTTATGTTATACACAGCGGGGGGGGGGGGGGGGGGGGAAAA
>JANDJT010000002.1:1468356-1478780 GCA_024331685.1 Stegophilus panzeri
CCAGGTCTATAAACTGTGTTTACTAAAATTCCAGGTCTATAAACTGTGTTTACTAAAATTCCAGGTCTATAAACTGTGTTTACTAAAATTCCAGGTCTATAAACTGTGTTTACTAAAATTCCAGGTCTATAAACGGGACGTTTTTGAAAGGTTTTGATTTAGTTCTGCCTTTGTTTGGTTGAAACCTCCTTTTTTCTTTTTTCTTTTTTTTAATACATTATTATATTCCATCAGCTTCTACGAGCCCATTGTGCGTGAACACTGAGCCGTTGTGTTTCTGGCGAATGCCCCGACACATCAGTCTCGTACTCCGAGAGCCGTCTGAGAGCGAGCGCGTCAGTGCCCTGATACATTTCAACCAACAGATCTTCCCGTTACAAACGCCGAGCATCACAATGGCCTGTCTTTCATTCTGCTGCCATCCGTTTTTTTTATTCTCATATTTCAGCTGTTTTGCATGAGAAGACTCGTTGCTATTTGCATGAGCGCGCGTGCGTGCGTGCGTGCGTGCGTGTGTGTGTATATATAGAAAGGCTTCTCTATGGAAATAAAGCATCATTAACTGGATAACTGGACGTCTGCACGTTGGGTGGCAGATCTGTTATCATAGTTGGTCATCTCGAGCTCTGAAACTTTTCTTGTTCTAGAGAATAATTTATTTTAATGATCGTCCTCCTACACGGGAGATGTGCAGATCACAACATTCTTTCAGAGCAACGTTTCTCTCTTAGGAAGGTCTGGAGAAACATCCAACTTTAACGTAACTCTTGATTTAATTTACGGCTATAAATAAGACAATTTAAAGTCATTTTTTTTTTTTGTTTTTTTTGTTTTTTTTTTTGTGGCGCTTCATGGACTCTGAATGAATCAAGTTGTCTATGACCGTTAAGACGGTTTGATCAATCTGGTCCATTCCCACGTGTGTAGTTTCGTTTCGTTCCGTTTTGCAATATTTTCTGCCTGCAATATTTTCTAACAAACTTATTTTCCCAAAATAAAAAAATAAATAATAAAAGTCATTTAAACCAGGGCCGTCTGTGACTTCCACGAACGCTTCGACCGGATTTATTTCACAAACATTATGTAAATCTGGACATCATTTTCACGCTGTATGTCTGTTTATTAACTGTTTATTCCAGAACTCGTTAGATCCGAGTTGTCATCATTTACAGGATTTGATTTATTTATTTATTTCGGTATGGAATAAACTTATTTAATCCAAATGTGCACTCGCGGAGGTTTATAACTATTAGAGGTCAATAACGAATAGTATAATGTGGATAACGTTTCGTGATTTTTGACCTGTAGCTCGTCTCTGATCTGATAACGACTTCAGGTAAATAATTTACATAAAGACTAGAGAAGCTGAAACGGAGAATCTGCCCATCTGGTTCATGTTTAGAAAACTGGATTCGTGGAGCGACGGCCATTTTGTTTTAAAGGATTATCGGCTGCGGTGGGTTTTTTTTTGTTTGTTTGTTTTTGTTTGTTTGTTTGTTTGTTTGTTTGTTTCTCTGGTTGGGTCGGATGAAATGCCTCGCAGTCTCCTCATCCGCATCGCGGTCCTCCAGTTGATGGATGGTGTTCCGGTAAATCCAATCCGTTTCGGTTTCCATCCACTTTTTGCGCATTTCTGTTACCGACAACGTGAAAAGTGCGTTTAAAAAAAAAAAATAAATAAATAAAAAAAGAGAGAAAAGTTTGCGATAGTTGCCGTCTCCCGCCCGTTTCCATCCAGTTGGCCTTCTACTGATTAAAATAGTGTGCGTGATGATGTCATCCTTTAAAATAAAAAAAAATAAAAATGTAAAAAAAAAAATAAACAAACAGTCGCATAAGTTTTGGTGTATCGCGAAAGAACTCTGCCCTTGAGCCGTCTCCGTGCATAATTTTGTGTGCGTCGTGTCCTCGGATCTTTTGTAAAAGGGCGAGAATCCAGCTTACTTTCATCTTAACTTCACAAATCATTGCAGTTGTATGAACGGAGCAGCTGCTGGTCTGATGGGGCTCTAAGTCTGCGGCGAAGCCCATGGTACTGAAATGCGTTCGTGACAACGAATCTGAACCGTCTATTAACGCTAATCTACGCAGCAGATCGCAGCTAGCTCGTTGGTTCAAGTCGATCGCGTGGCGCAGTTGCAGATGAACGCAGCACCTGTGAACAAGCTAGGTAGCTTTGTGATTGCTATAAAAGTGCCATTTTGTAGTGTATATACACTGTATTTATAGCTAGTTACTTCATTTATATGCAGGAGGAACAGCTGTGTAGCAGCAAAAACAGCTCTCACACACACACACACACACACACACACACACACACACACACTGCTAGCTTTTGTTTTGTTTTTTTTGGTTTGTTTTTGTAAGTGTGAGTCCCGGCCAATCGCACGCCGCCATTTCTTTCCCCATGAGCACATGGATAGGAAATGAGTGCAAAGCTCAAGTCCGGATGTTTGCGTGAATGATTTTTTTTCCTTACCGCGCTTGCGAGCCAACCGTTGTTCGCTATCTGACAGGAAGTTTTGAAACGCTACTACATACGATGCTTCTGCATTCGCAAACACGGAAGTGTGATAAAGGTCCAGCCTGGATTAAAAGGATTTTTTTTTTTTTTTTTTTTAATTATTATTATTATTATTATTATTACATTTCCAGCCATCGTGAACTTTTCAGCTTGGTCTGATCTGTCAGTCTGAGTGCGTTGATGTGCATCAGGAAGATAAACAGTCTCTCTCCTGGCTTCTCTCTCCGTTACACCCAGGACGTAAGAGCCGAACGCCACGTGGGATCGCCACATCACGGAGCTGAGCGCTGCTCATTAACACTCAGCTGGTGATTCACTTTAAACGAGCTGTGGGCAGTGAGTACAGAGTGTCTGCAAATATTTATAGAATATAATGATGCAGAATAACGAGGGCGAGTTGAGGACAAGTGGGAGCGACGTGGTCCGGTAATTCGCACTACACGCGTTCGATAAATGATTTACTTTTAGCACGAGTTGCATTGAGACATTTTATTTGTTTTTCGTTTCCTCTGTGATTATTGTTCTTCTTCCAGTGAATTACATTTGGCCTTCATGGGAAATTAAACAAAGTCAGATTACGTTATTTCAATTCCTCGTTTATTGTATGAGGAATAAAACAGCGAACGACAGCGGGGCGGTGTGACGAAGCGGCGTTTTATCTTCTTCTACCACAGCAGTTTGCAGACGATTATAATTTACATTCCTGTTATTAAAGAACAACACGTCATGCTTCCCCTTTTAAAGCTTCGTCTCTGACACTGGAGACTCCTTCTATAAATGTGTCGCTGTGAATGAGCCGTTACTATGGAAAAGATAACGTATTAGAACAAGCGTGTTGATATAAACCCGTGTTGTTGCAGTTATAGAAGGTTAATCGACACCTGACCAATCAGAATGCAGAATTCAGCTGGAAGTTCGAAAGAGTAGAACTGATGGAACTTTTTTTTTCTTTCTCATGGCAGTAAAGCTGAGCGAAGCGTCTACCTCTTCCTCTCCACCATGGCCTCCAAACATCACCCTCCGCTCATGAAGAAGCACAGTCAGACCGATTTAGTGAGCCGCCTCAAGACCCGGAAAATCCTCGGTGTCGGAGGAGAAGATGATGACGGAGAAGTTCACAGATCAAAGGTAAAAAAAAAAAAATTAAAAAATGCACTTTTCTCTTTCCACAGTTTGAAGAAGCCAGGTACATGTTTGTTTATCCTGCAACCAAGCAAACGGACGTAAACCGCACGGTTCGAAGCTCCATCGCCGGAAGCGAGATCTTTTATCACAGACGCGGTTTAGGTCGAGCTCGAAAGCGTTCAGCCAGACTTTAAAGACACGATAAAATATTCCAGAGTAGCAGAAAGTGGTTACGAAATATATATATATATATATATATACACAGAGAGAGAGAGAGAGAGAGAGAGAGAGCAATAATCAGCTCCTATCTTCAGCACTTCTCATAAGAGGAAAGGGCGAATAAATCTGGAACGGTTGATGTTCAACAAGGACATACGGGTGTGATGGTCAGGGGGGGTGCACATACTTATCGTTTCGTTCAATACGAGGCTATGGATTTCAGTACGTCTGGGCATCGAGAGATACATCTGTTCATCATAGAGTAGCACTCTGAATACATTTAAAAGGTTTATTACACCTCGTGTAATACATCACACACACCATCTTCTGTGAGTCATTTAGTCGCAGATCAGTAGAAATTAGAAGGGTTAAAAATATTTTAAAAAATAAGCATCCTGTTTGTTTGTTTGTTTGTTTGTTTGTTTATTTATTTATTACCACAGGCGAACGTGTTGGCATTCTCTAGTGTACTACCTCGAGAAAAACAAGCGATGGCTTGGATTAGCAGGAACTGGAAGTCTTTCAAATCTGGTGTTGGTCTTCCCGGTTAATTACAGCGCTGCCGGTATCAGTTGCCCAATCCGAGTCAGAAACGTGCGAGACAGCCCTTCAGACGCTTTTAAAACCTGTCCATTTCAATTCATTGTCAAACACTAAGCTTAATGTGTTTCCGTTAACGCGGTGAGGACCAGTCCGCTGTTCCGAGGCAGAATTCTCCCGTCCCGAACGTTTACGGTCCCCGTGTCTGGTCGAGAGATGTATTCTTTTGAATGAGTGAGTGACCCTCATGTAACCTGATGTGTCACTAAAATGGCTCTAAACATCTGTTTCATTGATGGTATGCTAATGTTTTCACAGACTTTTAAATGTATAATGTTGTACCGCTGTAACGTACGCTGCACGAAGCGCTGCTTCAGTTGACTGAATTCAAATAAACGGTCTTGAAACAAAATGGCCGCCTACACTCCCGAACAACCGAGTGAGCCGCATTCAAGGCTCACACACGTATGTTTAAAAAAACAAACAAACAAAAAACCAGTAATTTATTTATTTATGAATGTGTGAAATGGCACCCTTTTGTCAGTCACGTAGGGTTCCTCTGATTTTAAAGCACATTTTATTAAAGGGTTCTGCATCAGACAGCGCTGAGGTCCTTTAAGCCGGTATTAGTCACCAGAATTGTAGACATTTTTATCCCAAATTAATTTATAATCGCTCATATAGGTCCTTAACTTAGTCACTATGGAATATTTTATTTTTTTTTACTGTTTAAAATGTTGTTTATTTGTGTTTATTTACTCATATGTTTATTCTTTCTTTCTTTCTTTCCTTTCTTCATTTTTGTTTGCTTCTTTCTTTCCTTCTTTCTTCCTTTCTTGTCGTTCTTTCCTTCTTAATTTATTTCCTTCTTTCATTTTTGTTTGCTTCTTCCTTTCTTCCTTCCTTCCTTCCTTCTTTCTTTTTCTTTCTATCTCTCTTTCTTTTTGGCTTTCTATCTTCCTTCCTTCTTTTGTTTTTGTTTGCTTCTTTCTTCCTTCCTTCCTTCTTCCTTTCTTTTTCTTTCTTTCTTTCCTTTCATTTTTGTTTGATTCTTTCTTTCCTTCTTTCTTCCTTTCTTGTCTTTCTTTCCTTCTTAATTTATTTCCTTCTTTCATTTTTGTTTGCTTCTTCCTTCCTTTCTTCCTTCTTTCTTTCTTTCTTTCTTTCTTTTTCTTTCTTTCTTTCTTTTTCTTTCTATCTCTTTTTCTTTTTGGCTTTCTATCTTCCTTCCTTCTTTTGTTTTTGTTTGCTTCTTTCTTTCCTTCTTTTTTCTTTCTTTTCTTTACGTTTTTAACCCTCCCTCCCTCCTTTCTTTCCTTCCTTCGTTTGTTTGTTTGTTTCTGTCTTTCCTTTTTTTCTTTCTTTCTTTCTTTCTTTCTTTCTTTCTTTCTTTCTTTCTTTCACTCCTTTTCTTTACTTCTTTCTCCCTCCCTCCATGAATGAATGAATGAATGAATGAATATAGCCCTTCGTGCTGACATGGTGTTAAGTTCTAACTCCTAACCCAGCCAAGGGTGCCAATACTTCACTCCTTAGTGAAAATACAGAGGCGTTCGCGCGCAGTCCTTATCGGACGATGTTTAAAAAACGCGCACAAGTACACACCGTCGGGCATTTTTCCCCTCCAGATCTCAAATGTTATCAAAAGGGCACTAGGAAGGGGCGCTCATTATGATGCACCCTATTTAGGGAGCGAACAAAGTGACTAAGAAGCCGTTTGAGCTTGGCCGTAACTAGAAGGTGGTGGATCTGAATTGGACCGAGGCGATCAAATCTGATGACGCTGCACACTGAAAAGAAAGAGAACCGTTTTCTTTTCAGTGTAAACCTGAAACTACTCTCGATGATTCGCTGTGACTGACTGACCAATCGATGGCCTGCACTCATTTTAGTTCCGCCCACACATTCTGGCTCAGATCCCAATACAGCATGGCTAGCCCGGAGGTGAAAATAGCAACAACGTGGAGGATTATGGGTAATTCACACCGTTGGAAAAGCGCTAATAGAGTCTAAGGTACTGTATTATACGGTGTGTATCTACAAAATAAAAACCCCGTTGTTTTCTAATTTAATTAAAAGTCATGACAGACAAACACGAATAAATGTTATTAGATGCTGTCAGTACGTCTCTGTCTCTCAGTCTCTGGCCGGTGAGAGACCCTGTGACTGGCGTGGCAGGAAGGTCAACGTGAAACTCGGGGCGTATTCAGAAGCAGCCGCTCTCCAATCTTTCTATCGTGCGTGATCGTCCTCGGGGCCCCGGGCGACTCGAATCAAAGAGAGCAGCCATTAAAGCTCCTCTCGCTCATCTCCTCCCTATTGAACAGGGACAAGGACCTCGTGTCTGTGTAGCATTCACTACTTTTAATAACAATATGAAGGCAATAGAGTTATCTATCGATATCTCTCTCTCTCTCTCTATTCTCTCTCAAGTGTGTGAATTATTCCTTGTGTACTACAGGAAATGAGCTGCAACCACAGCAGAACATTTATGTGGTTCGCGTCACATTTTTCTATTTTTTTTTTTTTTGTGTGTACTTCCTGTCAATCTCAGCGCTTTCTCGTCATCTGCTTAGACTGTGCTTACACTGCGTGTGTAATCATGACTTGGTTATAAACTCTCGCTGCGCAGTGCCGAGCCTAAATCCAATTATGCTGTTGGATGCTGTAATGATCAGGATGATCAGTTGTTCAGTTTGACAGTCGAGCTTTCCAGTGACGGTTCATCCTAAATGTTTTCAGGCTGCTAGCTAGCTATGACGAGTCCGGATGTAATTTCACAAGCTTCGAAGTCTCTGAATATTCAGTCTGAAAACCACCCTTAAAAAAAAAAAAAAAAAAGAACAACGTACGTTACTGTATGTATGTTCGTTATTGCAGGCAAAAGTATATCCATGAGGTGGCGCCAAATTAGCCACGCAGCAAATAACATGGAGGTAGTTTTAACATTTTCTTTTTATCATTGCACAAAGCGAGAGTCAGTATCGCAAGTTCGAACAAATAATAAGGCAAGATACTGCATCTGACCGCGAGATCGAATCCCGACGATGCCACGGCCAGGCCAAGGCCTGGTTCTGTTTACACTAGTGCGTTTTCTTTTTAAAACGCATAACTGTTGCTACGGTTACGCCTGTCGTCTACACTACTCCGTCATTTTTGACCCTTGAAGACGGAGACTTTCGGAAACTCCGGGCTCGCGTTTCAGTGTAAACAGACCAAAACGAAGAAGTATGAAAACGAAGGCGTGGCTTCGCCAACATTCTCCCTCTGAATGGGTCTTCTGGATCATCGCGCATCATTCCCCGATTCGTCACGCCCCTACCGTATGACCGTGACGCTTCCTCGATCGTATACACAACAACACGGAGACTGAACCGCGAGCTTTGCTGGCTTTGTCGTCATTCTTAGCGGCCATCGTGCAGTTCAATTCTGTATTTTATAAAACTGCAGCTGCCACGTGCGCAAGAGGCGAGCTACGAGCTACTCAGGGCTACGAGTAAGCCCTACACGGAACGCCGGTTTGGACTAGCAACCAACTTCCTGTTTACACTTGCATGCGCATGCACACTGTGCACGAACGGTCATGTGACGTGCGTATCCGGTCGTGTAGCATGGTCGGAGATGGTTTCTGAAACACGGCGGAAACGCCAGCGTGGACGAGGATCGTCTTCACTTTAAAACCAAAACGCACTCGTGTAAACAAGGCCCAAGATAGCAAAATTTTCCTTGCTGTCTGGGTGGGCGGGCCATACTTGGTCTCCCCTCTCAATCACAGCGACACTAGCCAATCATAAGCATCTGTGAGCTCATGTATGCGGAAGAGGGAAATCAACAAAAACACGATTAATCGCTCAGCTCGAGCATTTCTACCGTAAAGCCCACTTTCTTTTTCTTTAAATGATCAGCTTCTTACTGTTGTCTATAGCTTCTGTTGGGAATTAAAGATTTAATCTTAACGCCAATACAAAGAATGGCTTTTTGTTCCTGGTCCCCCCCCCCCCAGTGAAAGAACAGGAATTAAAGCGGCGATAGAAGAATGAGATAATTATATTTTGATCTCGTCTGGGACGTTTTTTGCATCGTGGGAATGCAGATGTAACTCATTAACCCAGCTGGGAACAGCGAAGCCGCATTTAAGCGTGCAAACTTAAGTCTTATCTTTATTTTCATTGCTTAGCGTGAGCACAGTGGCTCTAAAATATATAAGAAACGCAGCGGTCTTTAACCCCGACGTATTTTTAACTTGCATCGCAGAAGCGATTGCACTTTGGCATTCCAGCAGCACCGGCGATCCTCAGACAATCAGACGCCCCGATTAGCCGAAACACGGGTGCTTTTTTAGCAGCTGTAAGTGGCTCTGATTTATGGTTACGGTCGTACACTTCTTGAGTCCGTCCTTGAATCATTCTGTATAAGTGACGGATCTTTAGCATGACTAGTTTAACATTTCTGTTTATTTCAAAAGTCTGAACATTTTTTTTTTTTTTTAACATAATTTTTGAAAGAACGAAAAAGTGACTTCGAAGAAGCGCGAGCGGAGATGATCCTTAACGGATACGAGGAACCTTGGACTATTCTGCGAAATAATAAATGAAAGAGCCTTAAGCAGAGAGATATATTACAGTCATTTATTATATCCAGAAAAAAGAGCCGTAGTGACTTCGCGGGTTGCAAAAAACGTCCATACGTGTTGCTTGATTATTGCGGCAGTTTCCCTGGAAGTGACGAGTTTGTTCTCTGGAGCACGTGGGATGGACACGGTGCTTTATTTTATAAATGTTTTACGCTATATTCCAGTTTTACGCACAAGTTAAATTCACAACTTGGATGGAATCGCAGCTAATAACACGGATGCAGTCCGTCTCCTGTCCGTTCCGTCCTCAAAATGGCCGCCGTTATACAGCGTGACGTCTCACACGAAGACCGCACATGTACGCTGGTTATGAAGTGGTGACATTTTAGTGTATTGATTTGGTGTCTTGGGTCATATTGTTGCAAAAAAAAAAAAAAAAAAGTTACCTGCTGAGGAAACTGTGGAGAGATTGGGAAGAACGTTGCACGGCGTTGCCGTGATACGACTTTAACGGCAAGCCGCCTCTAATTTTAACTTTTTCTGTGAAGCTCCATCAACACTCGCACCCACGGGTCGAACACCAGGGAACACTCACTCTCGATGTCCCAAAATATCCCACCGCAACACCCATTTCTAGGTGAAGAAGGGATCCTTTATTTCGTTCCATCATAAATTGCCTGACTCTCAGTTGAGTAAAGCAGCACTGTGTTTTTCCAGGCCACTCTTTTTAAAACTATATATATATATAATATTAGACCAGGCTCAGATTTTCCTGGCTGCAGCTCCACTAAAACCCCTTCAGTCCTCGTGTAATTCCTCCTCTCCTCCAATCACCCTTTCCTAATTTCTCCACTTCTGCCACAATGATCTTTACGTAAGAGCATTTCATCCAGCGCTTCAAAAGTGTTTTTGTTGTTCTCGTGCTTTCACTCGCTCTCTCTCTCTCGTGCGCTCTCGCTCTCTCTCGCTCTCTCTCTCTCACACACACACACACACACACGCTCGCTCTCATTCTCTCGCTCTCTCTCTCACACACACACACATGCTCGCTCTCATTCTCTCGCTCTCTCTCTCTCACACACACACACACACGCTCGCTCTCATTTTCTCGCTCTCTCTCTCTCACACACACACACACACGCTCGCTCTCATTTTCTCGCTCTCTCTCTCTCACTCGCTCTCACACACTCTCTCACTCTCTCGCTCTCACATACTCTCTCTCTCTCTCGCTCTCACATACTCTCTCGCTCTCTCGCTCTCACACACACACTCGCTTGCTCTCTCTCTCACACACTCTCACTCGCTCTCACACTCTCTCACTCTCTCTCTCTCACTCGCTCTCACACACTCTCTCTCGCTCTCACACACTCTCTCACTCGCTCTCACTAGCTCTCACACACTCTCACTCTCTCTCTCACTCGCTCTCACACTCTCTCACTCTCT
>JANDJT010000002.1:1497337-1502337 GCA_024331685.1 Stegophilus panzeri
TGGACAAAACAGCCGTCGTGTTCTCCGGGCCAAAGAGGAAAAGGACCATCCAAGCTGTTATCAGCGTCAGGTCCAAACGCTTAATAATGTTATTAAAAGAAAAGCTGATGTTACACAACAGTCGACTGTCCCAACTTTTTTGGAGTGTGTTGCAGTCATCAGATTAGAAATGAGTGTATATTTTCAAAAATACATTAAATTCACAAAGTAAAACATCAAATAATGTGTTAATAATGTTTTCAATATAGTACAGCGTGAACTGAATTTTCAAACAACTCTTTTTTTGGGGGGGGGTGTATTTTGTCCTCTGGAAAAACTATATTTTCATTTTTACTTCATCTACTATTATTAGCGAATTTACACTGCAGTTACTTCGTGGAATGTTCTTAGAATGAGTTGGCATTTTTAATTTCTGCAATTTTCTAATTTCTAATTTAGTCTTGGGTAATTTCCACCCACCAGGTAGTTCTCCCCTATCATACAACAGCTACTAATCCAGGAAGGAGATAGGCTATCACATACCTCCTCTGAGACACATGAAGCAACCAACTTCTGCTCATGCTCTGACACGGGGCAGCGTAACGCACTAGGAGGAAATCGCTAACTACCCCCTTCTGCATACATGAGCACACAGACGCCCATGATTGATTAGTGATTGATAGGGGAGAGAGAGCGAGAGAGTGTATGCCCCTCCCACCCTGAGAGCACGATCGGTTTTGCTCTCTTGGAACTCTCGGAGATCGAACTTGCGATCTCCGGACGATAGGGTCAACGCTTTTCTGTTGTACCACACAGGACTCCATCGTTTTTAGTTTAAACTTTCACACTGGTTAAGGGTTTCCTACGTTACTCACAATGCCATTCGACTACCCATCTCGATATAAACGGATCGATGCAGCAGCGCTTTAGTCTTTCAGTCTGCACCTTTAATCTGTACACTCTGCTCAAACGGATCATCTTCAAAAGCCGCAAGTTTCACACTAATACTTCCGTGCCGTCAAGACCATCGCTCTCGTCACCTCGTAAGTTGCTAACTAGCTGAGCCGAATTCGATGGCTTCATATAGCCACACTGCATTCTGGGGCGTTTGAATCAGTCCGACATTTGCGTCAGTCAGTACGTTTACATGGACAACAATAATCCCATATTAATCCGATTAATACGACGATATCCGACGATACTCTGATTAAGAAACCAGCATGTAAACAGAGATTATTGATGACCTTAATCAGACTAAAGTCATACTCGAAGTAAACACAAATGGAATTAAGACGTGTGGAGTATTCCTGTTTTAGTCGCATTATCGACGTGTATTACAGACACGTACACACCTTAATCACACTATTAATGTCGTGTGGGAGTTTTCACCGCATTTTGCGACAGGACACGTACACACACGGCAGCGCTCATCCGAGAGCACGGCTGTGTCCCAAACCATGTACTTACCCACTGTATAGTAGGTGAAATACATGTATTTCGGTAAGAATGTGGTTTGGGACGCAGCCTACCGCTTCATGCAGTCGTCTATTTGCACGTATAGCATGACAAATAATTAACTGAACATGAAGCCTTCGTAAAATTATAAACGAAACCGTATACGTTAGCATAACGAAGACGAACTGTATGTTTATACGTGAAATTCTGGTGGGAACGTCGGACGGCGTGGCGCGGTGACATAATGACGTGTGCCGTTAATCCATCTACGTCCTATAACGTGTAAAACGGGAACATGTAAGGAGTATTCTAAAAGCAACTCATGTAAACACCTTAATCAGAATATTGTCTTATTCAGAATAAGGTCAGTAATTAGATTACTGCTGTCCATGTAAACATACCGATTGCCTCCTTGAGACTCCGTTGTAACTGCACTAGCAATAACAAGGTCTCCCTGTGACATCAGAGCGACACACAAACCGCTAACCTTTCACAGAAATACACAAATGCATCATTAACCCATAAACACACGTGTTTCAGGGTGGAGTCTTTATTTCTTTTTTCTTTGACGCCTGTCCCTGGGATTGAAGTTCTTTGAGCCGAGCTGTGTGTAGGCAAGTTATGTAATGTGTCATAAGTCATAAGTACTGTGCCGTTGAAGTCCTCCTCCGTTTCCGGTGTTGGGGGTTCACGGTTAAAACGTGGGCAGGCGTCAGATCAGCTCGTGCGCGCACGCGCGCGTGTGCGTCTGTGTGATGACTTCCTACGCTTCCGTAACGACCATCAGCCACTTGGTGGAGAGCGCGAGCGCTTAGTACGTGGGTTAGTGAGTCGAGTTCAGCAGAACTGCCACATTGTGCATGCGTGTGTTTGTGTGTGAGGGAGTGTGTGAGAGTGTGTGAGAGAGTGTGCGAGTGTTCAGTAGTCACCCAACAACACGCTACTTCCCAAGGCTGGCTACAGCGCGCGACTAACAGCTGTTGGACTCTTCTCTAATTTTCTTTCATCTGCAGCAACAAAACAACAACAACAACAAAACAACTGACCCCCCCCAAAAAAAAAAAAAAAATATATAGGTGAGTATCACAAACAGTCTGAGACAACAGAAAGAAAATGGACGATTTGTTTGTACTTTCGGAAAGCTTTTCGTTTTCAGCTCGTGCATCTTTGACGTAGAAAATCGCATCCGGTTGTGTCGCACGCGCTTCGTTTTCTTACCGCAGATGCGTCCTCGTGAAGTTGTGTGTGTATATGTGTATGTGCGCGCGCGTGTGTTGGAGGGAGAGAGAGAGAGAGAGAGAGACGCTGATGTGGCGCGAGCTGCGCTCGAGGCGCTCGAGGCGCTCAGTGATCTCTGAGGTAAAAAAAAAAAATAACGAGGGAAGTTTTCTGACTGAAAACTAAACTGGAGCTCGACGTGTAGCTCGTCTTCCACAACGTGTACTTTTTTAATAGTCGCAGAAGACTAGAATATCAAACGATAACCTAGTTTTGTGGAGCTTTATTTTCATTTGTATTAGTTTTTTTGGGGTTTTTTTTTTTTATGTCAGAGACGACCCCAAATTCGTGCTGAAGGGGATTCGAGGAGGTCATGTCAGTTTTCCCTCAGCTAAAACACACACAAAACTAATCTTCTATGTAAAACTACCAATTTTTCATTAACATCTGTACTAAAGTTGTTAGATGATATCATTTGAGCTGTCTGTTATCGATTATAACCATCAAAACCATCTCACTATAAGCAATGCTAGGATTTAGCTGATATTTTGCCCTGGCTGATCATATCGCGATACTCGCGAGTCTTTGATACACGATATGGATCACGATATTCGGTTTCCTAACATGATTAGCTTCTGTATTGAAAACTGTAGCTAAGTCCAGAGGTTTTATTCAGCCGTATGAAAAGAAAGTAATGAAGGAACGGATTGAAAATGAAACAACTGGTACGAAAAAAAAACAACAACCCCCCCCCCATACAATAATGTTACCCCATATTAGGCAATGAAAAAATATCATAATCACGATATATATCACAATGAATAGGTTTCCCAACACGCTGCCAGCAGGACAGTGGAGTTGTGTTTGAAAATAAATCTTTTAAAAGTTAGTTTGATGATGCTTTTATTTAACGTGTACACCAAATAACACCGAAACGTTGGGAAGAAATACTGTAAAAGTAAAAAAAAATGTATCATTTTATATAAGTGTAAAATTTAGAAAAGTGTCAAATCTGCTTGCAAAGTTTGTCATTTTTGTTAAAAAAAAAAAAACTTTTTTTTTTTAAATGGATTAAAAAAGATATCACGATATCTCAGAAAAGTGTATTCTGACCATTTATTACAATATCGAGTCTGTCATCATATCGCTCAGCCCTTCTCCTTATTCGAGTAATAAATAAGGAGTTTTTATTTGTTTGTTTTTCTAACCCTGCGGACTAAAGTTTTTAGTCAATGTCGTTCGAGATGACTGTTATGGATTATAGCTTTCAGATTCTTCTGAGGTAATTTACCTCAGGGGCTCGCTGGTATTTGTTGTACTTTTCTTACATGGATATCATAAAGATCATATCACAATACTTTGAGTCATCGATACATGATACGAGTCGTGATATTTGGTTTTGCTAGCATTATTAGCATCTATGGGGAGGGGAAATGTATTCAAAAATGAAAATAATGCTACATGTGTATCATTAACGTTTCTACATTGTTAGTTCTAAGTTATAAAATCTCTGACGGTACTTTTTAAAAAATATTGTTAACGTTCTAACAGATTAATTTTAGCTTTCTCAGTGATGTGAAATAGATTGTAGTGCATTTAATGATCTTTTAAAGAAATAAAATCCTGCTAAGCTAACTACGAATTTCTAAACCTGACCTAAAAAAAAAAATAAGTATTTAACTGTTTAATTTTAACCCCCCCCCCAAAGAAAAGTTTGATATTTGATTTGTAATAATGTTTTTTTTAATTAACATTTATTCGTTATAAATTTAATAATAAAATCTATGAATTGTAATAATTGAATTTTTTAAATGAATTGCATTTGTTTGTATTTTTTGTTTGTTTTTTTTTTTTGTGTGAAATTTTGCACTGAGAGTTTTTCTTTACCACCATTGTGCCTCAGTTTCTTGACTCCTTGTTAAGGTTTATTTGTGGTCCATTGGGGGTCGTAAATATAAATTGTGCTAGCTACCAAACTACAAAACTAGCTCTATTTGCTATTTGTGAGCTTGACAAGCTTTTGATTTAATCAACACCGCAGCTAAATTCCGGCTCTGTGTGTCAGCTTCTTCTTTTTTTTTTTCCCCCAGTGAATTAATGGGACATCTGTCACTGGGGGTTAATGCCCTCCTTATGAGGTGGTGGTGGAGGGAATGCTTTTCCGAAATGTAGGTCAACTCCGACTTTCCAGCCGAATCTGGCGCTGGTTTTGCTAAGTTCTAACGTGAAACACATGTTTCGCTGTTGAACATGGTTAGTGGTATTTTAAGGCTGCTCTCTCCACTGGCCTGATGTAAACTGTGTACATTTCAGTAAATGTTTCCTAAAATGGTGTACACTTTAAGCCT
>JANDJT010000002.1:1507337-1510274 GCA_024331685.1 Stegophilus panzeri
TTGAGTAAATAAATAAGGAAATGCGGTAGCTGTGGGTGGGCATGAGGATAAACGTGTTTATAGTAGCATTAAAGAATGAATAGTTAATGTTTAATGAATGCAAACACTTTTTTGTTTTCTTTTTTTAAGTTTAGTATGATTAGTAGTTACGAGCCGTTCGATTCAAAAGACTTAACTAGCGTTATTATTATGAATCATTATTAGCTTTTGATTATTTCTGGACATTTTTGTGTATTTTAACTGGTTTCGGGTGGGCGGGGCTCTATCGCGACTGGGTGATGTCATGTAATAGCGTGTATGAATCAGAGTTAACGTGTTTACATCAGCTTCAGAAACTGATTTGACCTCTTCCTTTCTCTCAACTCCACCTTTTTGGATTGGCTGCGACCTTTCTGACAATTTAATGCTTTTAGTGCCTTATTTATTTATCTATTTATTTATTTATTTACCAGGAGCAGGATTTAGTAGCCAGGCTAGATTATAAACAGTGTTAATGCTAGTCTTAATCAGTGTAGGTTTTTAAAAACCAGCTAAAGTTTGCACCAACCTTGTGTGTGTTTTTTTTTTTTTTTTTTTTTTTTAAATTTTTAAATTTTTTTTATTTTGGTTTCACCCTGTCACTTTGTTTTTCTAACTTACGCTTCCAGAGAAACGCCGCAGCCAGCCTTTATATGATCCGACACGCCCGGACGTTTCTGATCAGACTGTGTTTCTAGAGTTTTAACTAATTAATTTGTAATTAAGGACAGAAGCTTTAAAGAGGAAAAAAAACTCCACCCTGAAACACGTTAAACGTGTTTATAATGAAATGTTTTCGACGTGTTTAATGATCCTGGTGCTTTATGCTGTATTTTTTTTTTTTGAGACGTCGTATGCTGTAGCGGAATCATTTTTCCGCCGGACTCAATGTCCCAGAATGCACCGCGGCCATACGACGACATGTAGAGGCCCGGATAGTTAGCGGTCGAGGAGATGACGAGCGCGACGGCGTTTGTCGGAAGCCGATCCGTTTGAGCAGAGTGAACAGACGAGGAGATACGAGAGCCGCACGGACGGAAACACTAAAGCGCCGCCGCATCGCGCTGTTTCAGTAGAGATGAATTAGGAAAAGAAATCTTCGTGCACTGCTATCAGCAGGTCGTCGAACGGCCTTGTGGGTAATGGAGGGAAGTCAGAGTTGAATTACTAAATAAATCTTGGACGCCGTTGAAGATCACACGTTAATTATGCAGATTAATATGCAAATCTTTCCGGGTGGATTTTTTTTTTTTTCTTTTTTTTTTTTTTGTCTCATACGAGTCACTCATATGATTTGCAAAATGAAGGAACTGTGTTTTTTTTTTGGGGGGGGGTTCTCCAGTTTGCATAACTGTTGTATTTTGAGGAACTGCGCTTTGTTTTTTCTTTTCTTTTTTTCCCTCCAGCTTTTAGGCAATATTTATGGTTTTAACATAAGTGTTCTCTTTATCAGACTCATCTAGCCATCTCTCTCTCTCTCTTTCTCTCTCTCTCAAGACATTCCTGTAATTACAGAGATGATAAGCGCCCGGTTCTCTGTGGGTCCCTGCGTCTGCCCCCGCCCTGAGTAAATGAAACCTCTTACCCAGGCGTACGCCCTCCAAATCACAGGCCTCCATCATCAGGTCCAAACAAATTCTGCAGGAGCTGTAGCATTATACACGTACAGTATGTTCGGATCAAAGCTGTGCCACAGGAGGACGATAAAAGCCTCGAGCAGTTTGGGCTTGAAGTCGTACCGGGAACGAAGGCGTGGAAAAGTGCTGGATTACATCCTTCGTTACTACGAGGTGTAGCACCAGTTATTTCAGGAGCGGCCATTTTATTTTCACCGACCGGGATCTGATGGTAAATATAACGGAGCCGAGTCTCTCCTGAAATGCTGGATCGGTACCGTATCCGTCTCAGCGTAGCGACCCGACCCGATCCCGCTCACGTCGTTTAACCCAACATGTATTTATTTATTTATGTATTTATTTTTTACTGTTAACACGTCCCATAAATGCTTATCGGCATCTTATTACATTTACACCACAGCTCTCTTGAACTCCGCGTTCTGATTGGTCTGTAGTTTCTATAGTAACGGACGACACGCGTCATAGCCGTAATAATAAATGTATAAGAAAGTGCTCTGTTTTATTTTTATAGTCGGAAGGAAAGCGTGTGTAATCGTTGATCTGCTGAAGTTTTCTGTACGGAAAGAGCGCTCCGGCGTCGGCGCTTCGGAGCAGGCGGAGGGAAACGTCGAACTTTAAGCGAGATCAGGAACGAGCATAAAGAGCGCGACATATCGTTCAGTAGTGAAGGAAAAATGTTCATCGGTGGTGAAATGCTGGTGTATAATTGGAATAAAACGCTTCGAGATACGCTGTTATTGAAAAAGGCTGAAACAGGAAGTGCTCAGCGCAGGCCCTGGTGCTCAGCTGAACTATGAACCAAATACTAAGATTGATGGGGTGCGTTTAGGGCAGGTTATGGTGTTCTCGAAACAGAGGCCACATCCGCTGCAACCTCCTCCTCCTCCTCCTCCTCCTCCTCCTCCTCCTCCTGCTGCCACGCAGAGCCATGGCTCGATCAGTCCCAGATGTTTTAGTGTTGTACTACAGAAGAGAGAGAGAGAGACTGCTCTTGAAAAAAAAAAAAACTATGGTTAGAACTTCTTAGTGTCTCCAGTACACTCTGGCGCGCGCACACACACACACACACACACACACACACACACACACACACACACACTTTCCTCATTTCATCCTGTCCAAGTGATTTGGAGCGACCAGCTTGCAAATTTAAAACGTGAGGCCCTGCTTTACCCTCTTTCTCTCCAGTTTGTGATTAATTTCTCTCTCTCTGTCTTTTCTCTCTCTCTCTCTCTTTCTCTCTCTCTCTCTCTCTCTCTCTCTCTCTGTCTTTTCTCTCTCT
>JANDJT010000002.1:1528112-1540030 GCA_024331685.1 Stegophilus panzeri
TCAGTATCGTATCGAGTGATAAGGTTTCAGTATCGTATCGAGTGATACTCAAGGTTTCAGTATCGTATCGAGTGATAAGGTTTCAGTATCGTATCGAGTGATACTCAAGGTTTCAGTATCGTATCGAGTGATACTCAAGGTTTCAGTATCATATCGAGTGATACTCAAGGTTTCAGTATCGTATCGAGTGATACTCAAGGTTTCAGTATCGTATCGAGTGATACTCAAGGTTTCAGTATCGTATCGGAAGAAAAAGTGTTATAAAGCCGTTTTTTAGATTTATTACGGTATGCAGTGACAGTGATGTTTGAAGGCCAAGCTTTAACGAGTGCTGTGAGAACCTGTATTCGACAGGAAGGAACAGACACACATGTGACTACAGAACAAGGCTGTCCTACACACACACACACACACACACACACACACACACACACTCATCCATAGTGGTTATCCTGTCTGAGTAAATCTAATTTCTCTGCACAGACATGACTAATGAAGGAGAAGAGGAAGGTGAGTAATAGAAGAGAAAGTGAAGAACAGCAGAGCTGATTAGAGGAACTACATTAAAGATTATTTTATTCTTGAAATAATTTCAGTCTCAGTCTATTACACACACAAATCCAGTAATGGCCAATTTCAGTGTAAATGTTTTAGACATGAGAAGTTTTTGCTCAGGTCCGCTGTCAGTTCCTAAGCGATCCACTCTGATCTCCTGTGATGTGTTTCTGCTCTTAGGCACCGACGCGTAGCTTACACCGCATGAACACGTGGATCTGTAGGGACTAGAGATGTTTATCTCATGGAGAGAGTGTGACAGGTGAGCGAGAAGATGTCCAGCATCAGAAAACCACTCCCACCAATTTCACTCCTTAAAGTGACACGTATATTCCATGAAAAGTGTTTTATTCCTCTTAAACGACAGCAAATGACCAATTACAATATCTTTCATTTATTAAGGAATGACAACATCATACTTTTTATTCATTTATAGTAACATTTAATGTTGTGGAACGCCCACGAGACAAGTTCTCACGCCAACCTCTATATTTTTCTCTCTCTTGAAGTCGACAACACTTTGTGATGTTACCAAGAAACTGCAAAGAGTAAAACCTCCTCTGTGTAGAATCCTCGTTCATTAGATGCACTCTGGGTCGTTAGATACTACTCAGAAGGTTGGGAGTTCGAATCCTAGCAAGTTCTCTTTAACATAGAGATTCATATCGCTCTGACCTCAGCTTTCTAACAAGCTGGAAAATGTAAAGAAAATTAAAAAGTAGGAATCTATACTATACGGCCAAAAGTATGTGGGCACCTGGCCATCACACTCTTATGTGGTTCTTCCCCAAACTGTTCCCACAAAGTCAGAAGCACACAATGGTGTAGAAAGTCTTCGTATGCTGTAGCATTACAGTTTCCCTTCACTGGAACTAAGAATCCCAAACACGACGGCGCCCCTGTGCACAAAGCGAGCTCCATGAAGACGTGGCGTGTGAAGGTTGGAAGAAGGTAAAAGAACTCGAGTGTCCTGCACAGAACCCTGACCTTAACCCCACTGAACACGTTTGGGATGAACTGGAACTGGAGTCTCCTCACATCAACATCAGCGCCTGACCTCAACCTCACTAACGCTCTTATAGCTGAATGAACACTAATCCCCACAGTCATGCCCCAAAATCTAGTGGAAAGCCTTCCCAGAAGAGAAGAGTGGAGCGCGTTATAACAGTAAAGGGGGAATAAATCTGGAATGGGACGTTCAACAAGCACTTTTTCAGGCTGTGATGGTCAGGGGTGCACAAACTTTTCGCTATATACCGTAGTGTATTACTGGAAAGGAAGAACCAAAATATCCACACCATGTTAGCTTACTCGGACTACGACAAACTTACGACAAAACTGAAAGACCATACACTTTAAGACCTGCCTTTAAGGAAGCTAAGAACCATTCACGAGCCCTTGAAGAACCATTTTTTTTCCCTAAAAGTCTACCAAGATAGCTTAATGTTAAACTCCTGACAGGTTCTAGGTGTTAAGAAGAAAATAACGAGATAGAATTTGGACTGGATTTTGTACTGCAAGTTGATAAATACACTCTTTGGGTTCTTTAAGGATTTGTTGGATGATTACAGATATTCACTCGGAACCCTTTCTGGTAGGAAAACATTTTGCTCTACAGGCCACTAAGGTTTAAGATCCAGAACCCTTAAGTTTCTTCAGTTGTCCGTCTGGGGGAACTCTTTTAGAAACGGTTTAAAGTAGAATCATTTTTAAATGCAAAAAAAAAAAGAACCTTTCATTGGTCAACACACTTAATGGAGAAGCCTTTGTACTGGTTTATAGGGTAATTAACTGTTTTTAGCTAATGTTCTTACCTTGCATGTATCATCGCTATACTTAATGGGGACAAAATGTAAACAATCAGTGAACTCACTGCATGTTTTTAGTCAATTTTATACTTTTTTTTATATCACTGAATACTACTACTACTACTACTACTACTAATAATAATAATAATAATCACAAACCCAGCTAGTTCTCCTCTATTCATCTCCATGCTCTTCCTCGCCTTCATGTCAGGGTTATTATAGTTAAAAAAAAATTGCTAGTTTGTATTTTTATTTCATTTTGTATTTTGGTTTATCAATTTCAGTTTCGTTTCAGTTAGTTCTAATGGTGCGTAAATAGTTTTGCTTTGCCTGTATTTTCTCATTTGTAAGTCACTTTGGATAAAAGCGTCTCCTGAATGAATAAATGTAAATGTAAATGATTGAATTATTATCTTTCGAAAATCATTACTTTTAGTTTGTATTTGATTTTTCTATCGTTTTAGTTTTTAATATCAGGGTAAGATCGTAGAAAAAAAATTGTATTGACGCCATTTCACGCTGGGTTATTATTTAGTGTATTTGTACTTGTGTGTGTGTGTGTGTGTGTGAGTGTGTTTTGGCTGAGTTTAGAGACAGTGCTGGTGCTTCACGGCTGCTGTTCAGTTTAACACGAGCATCAGTGGCACGTCTGGAATTCTCATCTCCATACGCACTTAACAGCAGGACAAGGGTTTGGCCCAAAGCCAGGAGCTCCAGCACCACCTCAACCCCACCCTTCAAACCTCCTCCACTTTCCAAACCTCCTCCACACACACACACACACACACACACACACATCCTCCACTTAACCTCTTCAGGAGTTTTTTCCCTGTTTCACTGCATGCCTTTGCCTTGTTAAAGCTCTCACACTGAGCGCTGAGAGGAAATAGACAGACCATTAAAGGAAAAATAAAAGAGGCCTCAGACGTCGTAGCTAGTCATACTTTTCTGTTTTCAGTCAAAAGCTGCCGCTGCATTAAAAAAATTAACAATTATTTACTATTTATACTCATTTTTAAGACGCAGCTGATAAATAACAAAGAAAAGAAAAGAAAAGAACTCTAAGACGTCTTTTGGGGATGGGTTATGGGGGGAAAAAAAACTTCTGAAGGTTTTCCGAAATTGTCGTTGCTGTACGTATTTAGAAACATGTATTCATAATATGGTGTATTTATCAGAATTATTCTATCAGTATTAATCTGTATAAATTCATAACTGGGTGGGGCAGCAGGTATCATTGCTCCACACTGCTCACAGCTCCAGGAGGTCTATTCCGGTTGACTTTTGGAGTTCTCCACATGTCCATGTCTGGGTTCTCCCTGTATGGGTTTCCTCCAGGTTCTCTGGTTTCCTCCAACCTCCCAAAAACATGGTGGTAAGTTGATTAATGACTCTAAATTGTCCCGAGTGTGAACGAGTGCGTGCGTGATGAACAGGCGTCTCCTTCCAGGGTGTATTCCCGCTTCACGCCCGGTGTTCCCGGGACTCCGGATCCACCACCACCCTGCCTGTGATTTGCCACGGTAACATCTCATTTCTCTTCGAGTGAACACAGTTTACAAGTCGGCCATCTTGTGAAAATCAGTAACAGTTTTTGTTGCCATTGAAACGCACCTACACAAGCTATTGGCCTTTACACAAAAAATAATACAGTATACATACTTGAGTGCATTTTTACTGTAAGGTTAAGGTTACTATAAGTGCATTAGGTATTTAGGATTTACCACCTTTACAGGAACAACATGGATTAGGAGGATTATGGGTAATTTGCAGACACTACAACCGTCCAGTAGAAACGTTCTATAACGATTCACTTCGCACCAAGTGTACTTAAATAAAGAAGAGAAACTCTAAGTATACGTGAGACTATGGTGTATCTAAACACGCGTACGAGGAAATGAGGTCCACTGTATGAGCGATGCTTTAAAAACATTCATATTTAAAGCCCACTGATGAGACGCCTCAGTCTGTGTATGTACACACTTCATTTCCAAGCTGTATTTCTCCGCTCGTGTGAGGAATGTAGGATTAAAATATCAAGTTGAATGTTCACCTGATCCAAAATACTGAGACTCAGAAACATCCAATTGACATCACTGATTTCAATCCAAGTGTGAGCTGGTGAAAGAAGAGTTTAAAAAGTCCTTAGTTGGGAGAAGACAATGAAGACGTCTTTGAAAATGTTTTACAACTAAGAGTATTTTGGGCATTTTTTTTATTTTATTTTAAACGATGATGGTGATGGTATTTTTTTTTTGGTACTAATACAGCGGTGTACATTCCAGGTTCAGCTCCAGTGCTCAGCTTTCAGAGCTTCATGCTGCGACGCTCTGAGGAACACGTGTGCAGATATGTGAGAACCAAATGGACTGTGAAGAGCCATAGTGAAAGACGTGCCAGAGGTTAATGCAATGCCTTTACACACACACACACACAGGATGAGAGTGATCATGCTTTTCACACCCTCTACAAAGTTCTCACAGTTTCCTCACATGTCTGGACTTGTTAGAACCTTCAGGCAGAGCTTTAATTCAGCTCCAGTCTCAGGTTTAAATACAGACACCGTCTACACAGTGGAATATCATTATATGAACATTATAACACCTGTACAAGCTCGAGAGTCATGTTGAAGTACACACCTTAACCCTCCTATTACTGTGTGTTGGGAAAAAAAAGTTGCATCCATTATGTTATGGGTCAAAATGACTTCCACGTTATAAATACACACAAAGAACAGCAAAGAACAGCTTAAAACTGTAAACCCTTATTATGGATCGTCCGAGACGAGCCATATGAAGGAATATTTGCATATAAGTTCATGACCCTGAATAAGGAAACGTCAAAAACATTTCAAAGAGAAATAGGGAGATTAACCAGAACTTCAGACATCTCAAATTTGGAAATGGGCCAAATCGACCCATAACATAACGGGGGGTTAAACAGTTTCATCTATTGTATATCTGCGTGGAATGATAAAAATATTGGGTTGACTTTTTCAGGGTCCAGAGTTAAAAACAACAACTTACACGTTCTGAATTGTTGACACTTTTTGAGATGTATTCAGAAAACTGCATCATCTCAAGAACAGCGTTTTACAATTCAGAACCCTGAAGGGTTCTTCAGTTCCTCTGGATTTCATTTGGCACCATTTTCAGAAGCTCAGAACCCAAAATTACCCAAAGAGCCCTTTAAGAACCTGTTGAAGAACCATTTTTCCACCCTAATCATTTGATTTAAAGGTGTAACGCAGTTTGTAATGTTGGTAACACTTTATTTGAAGGGGTCGTAACTGGGCGTTTTTAACACATTCCTAAGAAATGCATAAATATTTTAATAGTGCTATGAGGCAAGATATATATATATATATATATATTTTTTTTAAGTGTATCGCTTTGTTTTTACACAAAAGAGAGAAGAACCTGAATTATCATTATGGGTCGACTGTTTGAGATCTGGATCAGTAATCTCTTCTTTACTGACAGCATGTTAATGAATTTTTGAGAAATCTTCTATTGAGTGTCTACCTGGTATATATATATATATATATATATATATATATATATAACTTTTTTTAGAGCTGTAGTTAGTGTTTCTGCTTGTTATAGAAAGCACATGTATAAATTACATTTTCAAAATAGTGTCACTTATGTTTGAAGCCCATATTCCACCATAAGGAATGCTTTTCATTCCCCAATTTTGCATTTACAGTCCCCTCCGAAACTATTGGTACGACAAGGCGACAATTCATTGTTTTTACTGTAGACTGAAGACATTTGGGTTTGAGATCAAAAGATGAACATGAGAAATTACTTTATAAGTTCAGCTTTTATTTCTTGGTATTTCTCTGCAGACGTGTTATACGACATAGAACATAGTGCAATCTGGTATCAGACCACCCGATTTATAGGTGAGCAAAAATATTTGGATATGTGACTGGCAGGTGTTTCTTTTTACCCAGGTGTGTCCTGTTAGATTGATTGTGCAAACAATAAACAGCCCAGAACGTCTACTTATGGTTTTAGACTTCAGTTTCACCTATGAAGACTGCATCTGTTGTTAAAAAGGATAAACCAACGTGAATATCAGAGAGCTGTCTATCGGAGAAAAGCAAGCTGTTTTGAAGCTGAGAAAGAGGGAAAATCAATCAGAGGCAGAAAAAAAGAGAGAGAGAAATGAGAGAGGGGTTTTTTTTGTGTCAAAATGACAAAACTACTTTACTGGATCCATATAAGAGGTGTCTGAATGGCAGTGGTATCTCAGTGGTTAAGAAGGTGGATTACCAATTGGAAGGTTGTGAGGTCAAGCCCCAGCACTGCCAAGCTGCCACTGTTGGGCCCTTGAGCAAGGCCCTTAACCCTCAACTGCTCAGATGTATAGATGAGATAAATGTAACTCACTCTGGATAAGGGCGTCTGCCAAATGCTGTAAATGTCTAAATGACCTCTGAGAGAATGATTTTAATGGGATATTTAAATTTGTTCACAATGTTTAACCTCTCAGAGAGCTAAATACAGGAGCTGCCCGTGTTTGCTGTTTGTCTCGGATGTGTCTGACCAAAACTCTTCACCACACAGAGACTGTGAGCAGTCGAACTCAGATCCTCACTGCAGTTTGTTCAGGACTCTTACAGGCTGCCAGGGAATTCCTCTCCCCCACAAAAACCCAGATTCCTCTTTTTATAGACGTTCCTCTTTCATAGCCATGTCTGGACCTCTGATCTTTTTCTGTGTTCTCTCTCTCTCTCTCTCTCTCTCTCAGAGGCTCTGTGAATTTTCTTCCTCCTTCACGTCACGGTTTTGTCTTTGAGAACTGGCCGAGCTGCAAACGTTTTAGCATTTCTTCAGGAAAAAAAAAGGATAAGAAGTTTGCTTTCCAGACTGTAGATTAGAGAAGCGTCCTGGTTGGCGTTCTGTAAGACGTGTGAGCAGGTCAGGTCCTGGAGAGAGAAGCTGAAGCGTTCGGTTTCTGGCTCGTCCTCTGGGCCGCACCAAGGGAACGGAGGATGAGCTGGAGAGGGACGCAGGAAGGAAAGAGGAGAGTTGAGCCAGAGCTGTTTAAACAGCTGTACTGAATCAGAGAACCTGGCGCCATGGCCTGAGAGCTCCAGAGGTGGAGTGTGGATCCAACAGCATCTAATCTAACAACCATCATGAACCAATCTGCGTTCGTATCTAGTGGACAATGTGGATGAAGAATTATTGGCACTTTTCACAAAAAATACATAAAACAAATGATACATGCAGTGAGTGATATCTGTATTTGTATTTCAACTGAAGTGGGCATGGCCTAATTCAAAGAATTATTATTATTATTATTATTATTATTATTATTATTATTATTATTATTAAATATGAACCATACCACTATGCCCTACATGTAGAAATGGTGTGTGAATTCTGAAAGTCTCTGACAGTTCCTCAGCCTCAGCTACATCACTCCAGTTCATGATTAGACTCAATTAGAGATATGTGCAAGACTATTTTTTAAAATTATTTTTGTAACTGGTTATTATTTTTGATTGTACTTGCCTGCCATATTGTCCAGTGATGACTGGTCCATAAGGGGCAGGTGATGCATTTTAAGTGCCGTTAAAATACTAATTACCTCTTTTGAGTCAGCAATGACTGAAAATGTTTTCTTTAACAGATATAAAACGATTTCTCATTGATATGATCGTGTTTCTAAATGTTGCACGGACCTGCCCCACTTCGCTTCCATTGAGTCGTTATCAAACCTAGTGGTCAAAAGTGGGAACTGCAACAAGTTCTGATAGAGTTCCATATCTACACTTACATGTGCATTTTCAGTGGAGTGCTTATATTCCTTACACGCACCTCTATAGTTACAACACAACAATCTGTGTGTATTTGGGATCATTAACTTGTCGAAAGATTGAAATATTGATTTTATTTGATTCATAATATTTTTTACTTTATGTAACCCTTTTCTACCTGACCTGATGAGAAATTTGCCTGGATTCGAATGGGGAAAAAAAGGGTCATCGGTTATATTTTGTTGGATTTCATATACAAATGATTTTTGGAAGAAAACGAGACTTTAATACAGACGAAGTGTGAAATTTCCTGTCTTTCGTCGCAGGGCTGCTTGTGCACAGATGAGCTGCATACTCAGTTTGTTTTCCTCCTTTGCATTAATACAGTCGTTCATTATCTCAGCACACCACACCACACCACACGCAGAACATCCAATTTGTGCCTGAGCTCAGCAGCAGCTGTTCAGCTACTTAGTTTGATTAAATAAAGATCGCTGGACTGTTCAATCATTTCCGGCGACGCTAGTGCATGAGCGAGCACTAGGACCCAATCTGGCCTGCCAGGATGATGTATGTGTGAGTTGAATTTTTCATAAATTGTTCAATTTTCATGCAAAATACATGCAGTATATATGCAGTGTGTTATTAAACGCCGTTTCAGTGTTGGAGACGCGGTACAGGTGGAGAAAACCTGGCGTTTGTTTAATAATTTAATCCATTTTATTGGAACCTGCTCGCATAAATATGACTACATTGCATTAAAAAAAAAGTTCCTTTATGTCTCTTCAGTATGTCGAGATGCTGAAAGCTTTAAGAAAATATCTCAGTGAGCTCTTTCCAACACGGGCAGCTGTGTGAACGAAACACACTGTGTGTGTGGTGCTGTTACAGTAAAATAATCAGTGACTGGATGGTGTGATGAAGTGGTGTTACCGTTAACACAACCGAAAGTTGATTACTTTTCAATAACTGCACATCCCCATGTCTTTCATTCCTGTTGCACCACAACAATTACTAAAGAATGATAGGCTGTACTTTTTATCGATTTATAGATACGTTTAATGTTGTGGAACATCCGCAAAAACATCTGGTTCCTGTTCTCGCTTACGCTATAGCAGCACATTACCGGCCTTTCTTTTTTTCTCTCTCTTCTCTATATAAACGTCTCCTCGCAGATCAACGACTGCGCGGCTCTTTTAATCCGAAGCATCCTCCGTGCACGTCCCTCCGAACGAGCCGTTACTATAGAAACGATAACGTATTAGAAAGAGTGCATTCATGTATACGGTCCTGTGATTTGCGCTGCGCTACTGTCAGAGCCGCTGTGATAGAAGTTTAACCCTTTCATGCGTGAATCAGTTCTATGCGTTATCCAGATTTATTTACTTAAAATGGTACGATATATGAATTTTGAGTCTGTCTAAATATCAAGTCTTAAAAAGTGAAAGTTCCATGAGTTAAAAAGGTTAAAAACAGTTAGAAACAGTACGCCAGAAAAAAAAAAACCACACACAAAAAACCATAATCTACCAAAATTTACCAAAATGTCCAAAACATTTTAACATTAAATGTAATGCTGAAAACAAATTTTTAGACAATATCATTTCTGAACATACACAATTCACACAGAGGTAAAAATATAATAATAAAAATAAGAATAAGAATAATAATAAGTAGAGGAGTCTCCAGACTCCATCCATCCATCTTCTACCGCTTTATCCTTTTCAGGGTCGCGGGGAACCTGGAGCCTATCCCAGAAAGCATCGGGCACAAGGCGGGGTACACCCTGGACAGAGTGCCAGTCCATCGCAGGGCACACAATCACACACACATTCACACACCCATTCATACACTACGGACACTCTGGACACGCCAATCAGCCTACCATGCATGTCTTTGGACTGGGGGAGGAAACCGGAGTACCCGGAGGAAACCCCCGCAGCACGGGGAGACCATGCAAACTCCGCACACACAGGGCCACGGTGGGAATCGACCCCCGGACCCTGGAGGTGTGAGGCGAACGTGCTAACCACTAAGCCCCGACTCCAGACTCCCAGTACTTTAAAACAACAACAACAACAACAACAACAACAAAAAAAACCTAGATTTGTTTTGTTTTAAGTTGTAAGGCTTTCAGTGGATTCTGGCACAAAAACACATTTTTACTTAAATTATTTATTTATTTATTTCGTATGTAGAATGTTGGTATAGCTTGAGAAGGACGACTCTATAGATAGATACAAAGTTTACAGTAATTTACAGTAATGCTCTGAAGTGATTTGAAGGTGATTTACATCTTATATTTTCCTAAAATATACACACACAAAAAAGAGCCTTAAATTGACTGTCCATGAGAGTACGCTCTTCTGACCAATCACAGTCCAGAACTCAACAACGCTGTGGTGCAGATTCAAGGTGTTCGTGTGTAAATGAAGCTGTAAAGGTGTCGAATCACTCCTTTCAGAAACGGAACTACTTTTACAGAGGGAAGAGTTTGTGGTTATGTTGGAGTTGTGTAGTTTGGCTCTGATGGTGTATGGATACCACAAGCCACATCTACTATTTGACTGTAGTGTTGGAAAGTTGGATAAAATTCCACAAGAACAATTTTACTGAGATTTTCTGTCATGTCCGACTCATCCGAACATCTTAATTTGAATTTTGCGTTATAAAGTCGCATATTTTAATGTTTATTTTGTGTTTATTAACTTTGTTGAACTTTGATGAATTATTGTTTTCTGCATCCGAGACGATGTAATGTAAATGTTTTTATTGAAGCACTTTTTGCAGGTCTGAGAGGATTTACTGAGAGGTCAGAGGAAGTGACCTTTTTTTTTTTAGAGTGCCCCCTCCTGTCTGTCTGTGTTTGTGTGTGTGTGTGTGTGTGTGAACGCATTACAGAAATTAAACAGAGAGACAGAAGGAAAGAGAGACAGAGCTGAGCTTCACACAGAGGAGAGAAACGCCGCCAAGTCCTAACAACATGATGTACAGTCTGAACGGCTCGAGGGCTTATAAGGGCTGTACCAGGGAGCTCCGAGCACTGCAGAAGACACACACACACACACACACACACACACCAGCGATATGGACCAAAATCTATTCATGAATAAATTCATCTTATATAAAATGAGAAAATATCTCATTCACAGAGGAAATGAATTTAAATCCTGAGCCGAGGCCGAAGAAGGTGCGAGTGTAATAAAGAACTGATTTGCTTTTCTGTATTGAGAAATTATTCAAATGATTAAAAAATTTATACCAAAGCAGCTCAGGACGAGAAGGAATTTGGCTGAACGGCCAGAGTCAGACATCTGCCAAAAGCCCGTAGAAAAGAGCTGTAGAAAGGAGCGAATGTTTGTTTTGGAGAGAGTAAAAGTATCGCCATTACCCAGAAACTCAGCCACAGTTTACATCAAAACACTTCAGAACTAGCGCCACGTTCCTGTCATCAATCTGTTTATCTACATACTGTAAATTATACAACTCAGAACTAAAATATACAGTTATAATATACCTGTATATTATATTTACGTATAAAATCGGTCATGCAATAACACTTCCACATTCATCCACAGTGTATTTATTTACTCATTTATTCATTTTATACAGTATGGACCATCACATGTTTCACACTGACCATCACTTTACCATCACATACACTACAATCACTTACACTACAATCACATACACTACAATCACATTCACTACAATCACTTACACTACAATCACACACACTACAATCACATACACTAAAATCACTTACACTACAATCACACACA
>JANDJT010000002.1:1541364-1568779 GCA_024331685.1 Stegophilus panzeri
ACTACACTCACACACACTACAATCACTTCCACTACAATCACATACACTACAATCACATACACTACACTCACACACACTACAATCACTTCCACTACAATCACTTCCACTACAATCACATACACTACAATCACATACACTACAATCACACACACTACAATCACATTCACTACAATCACATACACTACAATCACATACACTACAATCACATACACTACAATCACTTACACTACAATCACATCCACTACACTCACACACACTACACTCACACACACTACAATCACTTACACTACAATCACATTCACTACAATCACATACACTACACTCACACACACTACAATCACTTCCACTACAATCACATACACTACAATCACATACACTACACTCACACACACTACAATCACTTCCACTACAATCACTTCCACTACAATCACTTCCACTACAATCACATACACTACAATCACATACACTACACTCACACACACTACAATCCCTTCCACTACAATCACATACACTACAATCACTTCCACTTCAATCACTTACACTACAATCACTTAGTATCTCATTATTTTGTCTTAGTAAAGTATCTATAAGGAAGTGTGCATGTAAACTTTTCTTGTGATTACATCTTAAGTAATACAGAAGACCTGCAGCTTTTTCCCCTCCAAGCACCTGGTGTTCTCTAATCAAACCTAATGTGTCCTAGTGAGATGCTCTGAGCTCAGTTGAGAACCAATAAAAATTCCTGGAATGCCGGTTTCCCCTACATTCTGCCACCACAATTTCAGGACATCACTGTTTCTATATTGAATTTTACAAACGGTCTGGACGTCTGTGTCCTCATGCTTCCAGCGATCTTGACCATATTCCACAGAGTATTAGATCCTATTCTGTAATTGTAATTATTAATGAATTAGCCTTGAACTATGAACTATGTAAACATGTCTGCTTGTATAGTCTGTTGATGATCTAATGATGATTTTGTGGTTCTCTGTTATGGTTTTACGTGACAGCACCATGAGTTCACCAGCTCATGACTCATCCTCCTGCTCGGGTCACATGCTGTTCTGAAGAGAAACTGCGTGATTAGTCCATTAATCAGCTCACAATGTGGTTTTTATCTCTTTAGATAGTAAGGCCTTTCATTTGGACTTCTAAAATCCATTTACTCTCTTATCTGTCTTATCCGGGTCCAAACTAACCCATCAATAACACACCTCAGTCAGTTCCGTCACGTGGTTCTCTTAAATGTCATCAATTTCTCAAGCTGTTTTATTTCTTCCTACATTAACACGTGACTTTAGCTAAAAAATATGCTAAAATATGCTAAAATATGCTAAAAAAAACCAACCCAAATACTTATCTATGAAATCCGCATCGGTCTTTATATTATATGATATACTATGTTATGTTTCATTTTATTTTACTCATATAGAACATGGTGATGAGTGATGAAGCAACTTTTTGTTTCTGGAACACATTACCAATGAACATTCAGCATTTTTTATTATTTAGGCATTTTTTTTTTTAATCATCTCTTAGCACATGCCTTTAACATTAGTTTTATATTATTTTAATGATTGTACTGTTATTATATTATTGACACATCTCAAGTATCATTTTTTTTTAAATATTTTATTTTGCTATTATTTTCTCTTTTTGTTTTCTATCACAGCTATTAGTTGTTGTGTTTTTATTAATGTGCCTATTATTATCTAATTGCACAGACTAATGAGGACTAACAAGCAACAATGACACTCATTAACTGCCATGGCAACAGGGCGAACAGGAAACACTCATCATATAAGGAAGGTGGAAGGGGAAATGAGACAGACCGTGCAGAGAGTATGAAGGTAAGGCATGTGTACTTTACATAGACAACAAGTTCAAGAATTGCATGACATATGCAGGGCAAAAAAAGGACTAAATCAGAGCAGCCATGACACTGTAATTCCAAAAATCTTTTAGATTTGCTTCCTTTTTCTCTTCTTTTTTTTTTTCAAACCCTGATTAAAGCGCGCACTGTGACATTGCAGATCATTTCTGAGTCACTGGACCTGATAAATCAGACGTTTTTCATTTCAGTGAGTGGAGGAGTTAATGAGGGCATTTCAGCAGAGTCTCAGCACTTGACACATGACTCCTGATGAATACATCAACGACAAACCTCTGACTTGTCGCGACGCCTTTGCATTAATATCTCTCTGCTGAGATGTGGCTCCGGAGACCAAGGAAGCTCTGGGGGATTTGACGAGGATGATACTTCGGCTGGAATATTTACACAACCTACATGGACATGCCACTTTCATGAAATATTCCTGTTATATGTGAGTTCATTTCCATACTGAGGTATATAAAAAAAAAAGAGAGAAGGTATTCAAGGTGTCATGTCACGAGTGCTTATGACAGTAAAAAACGAGACATGTTAAGCTAGTTAGCTGCATCTTTTCGGACTGCTGCTCATGCTGTGTTGCAGGGTGGAGTAACGCACTAAGAAGAAAGCCCTATCTACTCTCTTCTGCATACATAACCTCACAGACGCCTGTGATTGGCTAGTGTTTCTGTGATTGACAGCTGAGAGAGAGTATGCCCTTGTCTACCAAAGCGCATGGCCAAATTTTGCTCCTTTGGACTCCCATCCAATTATGACTGTGCCATGCTGACTGCGTCAGAATTTGATTTCACAATCAAACAGATGATAATGCAAACGCTTTTCTTTTGCGACACAATCGGGAGACTCTTTAAAAAAAAAATTAACATGACTACAGGCACTGCATATCCTAACTGCATAATTCAAGTGATACTCACCAAAAGAGTGGTTCGAAGTTGACATAAAACGGAGACACCTCTCTGCTTTGACATGATTAGCAGCGCATTCATTCAAACATTTCACACTTTTAACAAGAAGTTTCAGAAAAGGTGGCAAAAGAGGATGTGAATAAAACTGTGTTTCCATCAACTACTGTCATAATTTTTAAATTTATTTTTTTAGAAAAAAGCTCCTGAAGATTCACTATCTTCTGTATTCGTTAATTAGCTAGCTAGCTTACTGTATTATAGCAGACTGGTTAGCAAGCTAGTCAGGTAGTTAGCTCTCCTAGTAAGACTAGCTACCTGAAAATATTTGAATTAAGTTAATATTCCTGTAACATTCATAGTTACAAATGCAGATACATTACAGTAAACATGGTGGTATCGCAAGCCCCGCCCACATTTGGTGACAGCTGCTGAATTGGTTATTCTTTGAAAATCACTTGCAAAACGCAAATTAGTACTTGTTACTTTGGATCTTAATTAAACAGGGCCTGAATTTGAATGCGAATTAACATTTATGTAGCTGATATTTACTGTCAGAAATTGTTTTTTAATGTTAGTCGATGCTTTAAACGTTTAGAAGTTAATCGTTTAATTTCTAATCTCTTTCGCAAAGCTGGGGATCGTCACGCTCTTCTGCTTCTGGTCTTACAAACTAAATCTTTCTTCTTCCTTTCTGCCGCAGGACGGTCGTCTGTTTCGAGGCCATTTCGGAAATAAGGACGGGGGCACGACAGATGGTCTCCCACCTGCTGCCTCAGCACTCTGGATATTTTTTTTTTTTTTTTTTTTTAAAGGGCATGTTTCAGCAGTTCCTGTTCCTGTGCCCCTCTTCCGCTCACACCAATAATTTAGTTACTCAAAATATTTTACTCAACTCAACAAAGATTTGACTTTGTTATTAATTTAGCTGAAAGGACCTGGGAGCATCATGTGTTCCATCACTGGTCATGTCAGAAATACAGGAATAGTTTAAATAACTGTAATAAAATGAATTAGCTCATTTATTATTCGACATGAAGTAAAGAATAAAGCACTCCGTGTCATGCTGTTAGAGGAAAATAATCAGCTTGCAAGTCGATTATTTTCCTATAACAGCACGTCCTGAAATGTTTATTCCTCTTATATCGCGACGATCTGCTTTTTTTTTTTTTTTTTTTTTTTATCCGCTTAACGTTACAGAAAGTAAACTGTTCCTGTTATCACTTACGTTATAGCAACTACAAAAAAAACACAAAAAAAAAAACCACCCCGCAGTTTGTCGTCTTTTGCTGCGGAAAACTTACAGCTTTACCTCTGACTGTTGCAAAGCGCTGACACTGGAGACTCCTTCCTTAAACGCTAAATAAACGTCTCCTTCACGCATATCGATTACGATTACGCGCGGTTTTTAAATCCGTGTATTAATATTGAGCGTCCAAGTACTAGTTTGTATGAATGAGCTGTTACTATAGAAATGATAACGTATTAGAACGATCGCGTTAATCGCTGCTTTTATAGAAAAGTTATATAGAAAAACACCCCATAGTAATACATTTCATTCAGTACGCAGAAGGCTGATATTTTCTGCGGCGTGGCTGCGACGTGTCTTTCTCTCCACGCTGACTCTGACAGCTGCATTATTTATTTAAAAGCAGCTCCGAGCAGGTAAGGCTTTCCTCCTGGGTAAACAGCTCCATAAGCCGGCTTTTATAAAACATAACGTTTTATTAACACTGAAGGCACTTAAGCTTTAGTAATGCAGGTTCAGCAACGTGATCAGTAATCAGAATGCACTTTAGTCAGAGACGTGAGGGAAAACACAGCTCACAGCACAGTGTACAAACACCTTATTTCCATTTTCCCCCAAGGCTCGACCGGATTGTGCGAGTTTTTATTGCTTCCTCCAGTTCTCTACGTCCATTAACATCCTAGAGAGAAAAAAAAAATCAGCATTAAAAAGATAAGACAAGAACAACACTAAGACCGAAAGTTTTTTTTTATTTTATTTTTGGATACGCTGGATGCTTTGAATGTTCTGTTGTTCATAAGAATCGCTCTGAGTAGCTCGATGAGTCACGGCGCCGCTTTTCTACTTTGACTAAACCGGGAAAGCGCTTGTTTTTCAGATGAAAAGGAAATTAGGGTGCAAGTAAGTACAATGCGCTCTGACACGTCGACTGGCTGAAATTCCCGCGCTCTGTGCTCACGACTGAGTCACACGATTCGGCTTTTATTTACGTGAAAACATTTAACAATAGACGTTGTCAGAAATCCTGATGTAGATTTAGTTCCCTGATGAGCAAGAGAGATGAAATACGGCGCTCGGAAGCTGGTATGAAGTCTGAGGTGTAGTTTATAAATGTACATTTTCACCGAAGTTTTGTTTCTTTCTTTTTTTCCGTTTGTATACGTGAAGACAAATCTAAAAAATTTGACGAAGATTTGACGTAGATTAGATCAGAGGTGAGCGCGTCCGGGATTCCCAGGAAAAAGTAGGTTTTTCTTTCAAAAAATATATTTTTTTTTTACGTTCTACTCAAATGGCGAGTTTTCTACAGCGATGTTTAACGCTTGATGACCAGTGTAACTATTTATGTAGCATCCTAGCTAGTTAGGCTACGCTAATGTTAGCTTGCTGACCATCTTTAGCTAGCCAAAGTTAGCTCCTTGATAGGAATTTCGCTGTTTCATGAAACATTAAAAAAATGATTTGTATTCCCTTAACTTTTTGTCTCCACATCACTCTACTCCTCTATTCATCGCGTCACTTGATGAATGAGACTTAACGCTTAATTTGTATTTTTCGAGATTCGAATTTGTTTTTACGGTTCTGATTTCGTAAAATCTCAAAACAGTAACGTCATTTCAAATGATTTACATTTACATTTATTCATTTAGCAGACGCTTTTATCCAAAGCGACTTACAAATGAGAAAATACAGGCAAAATTTAAAGGCAAGTTGAAAATATTTTTACTTAATGCACTTAAAGCAAAACTCCCTGAGGTGACGTGAATTCAAAATGGCTCCTGTCCTCTTCTGCGTGACCGCGGGTAGAAGGATTGTGAATCATTACAGCAGTAGTACAGGTGTAGAAGCGTGAGTACTAAGTGTAACTGCGTGTGTTTACGGGATGAATACAGTGTGAGCAGATTGTGAATGAGAGCCCTGGGATGAGCAACAGAAGAGTCCTTACGATTACAGCAGCAGCTCCACATAGAGATTAAACACTGAAGAAACCGAGAAACGTGGAAATCCTTGGGAGTATTTTTAGGGTATTTGTATCAGACCATCTACAAGAGGAGAAGGTGAATCATGGGTGGAAAAAAAAAAATCAGGCAGATCTTCAGAAAGTGCCTCAGGATCAGGAGAACGAATGCAGCTTTTTCAGACTGAAATGTGTAACTCAGAGTTTCCTACAATTTCGTACGACGAGGAAAGACCAAAGAAAACACCGACTCAGCTCGGAAAGCCTGGAACGTCTCCTCGATCCCGAACTCAGCGCGTGACGTCAAATCACAATGGCCGCCCACATCAGCATGAACAGTACACACAGAAGCAGATCTTTATTTTTAAATGAGCAATACTTTATACATATATATTTGCTTTAACATACAGACACTAGTTAAATCTTAAATATACATCACTCATCATGCTCAGCTTGCTAGATTTCTGCTCGCAGTGTTCTGCTGTATGTTTTTCCCCACTTTGTTGCTCAAAAATTGCGTAATTCCGACTTCCTTCTACAGAGTTAAGCCGATTGCAGCAAACGATGCAGGTTGTGTGTGTGTGTGTGTGTGTGTGTGTGTGTGTGTGTGTGTGTGTAAAGGGGGGGGTGATGTTAACCAGCAGAAAGGTCAGCTTCAGGGTCAGGATAGTGATGAGATCAGCACAGGTGGCTCACGTTTTCGAGCTCGACACACAGGAAACCCTCTGAGACGATTTTCTCTCCACAACACTCATCACAACTGAGGAGAAGACGATCATAGGATGGGCCGGGAGTGAATTTTTAACATTTTTAATCCTCTTAATGCACCGATTAATAAATTAAGACATCTTAATGAATCTTAATTGTGAAATCAGGGCGTAAATCTGGACATCAGAAGTCCTGAACTTCCTTCATATCTACGGTCAGGTCCATAAGTACCTGATGCGTCTGTACATCACCACAGTGGATTTGAAATGAAGCAATGGGGTTGAAGTGTCAACTTTCAGCTTTAATTCAAGGGGTTGAGCAAAAATAGTTCATTAACGGTTTAGGAATTTCAGCCATTTCCCTCCATTATGTAAACTGTGTCACTGTCCAAAAAACTTACGGACCTGTCTGTATCTGTATTGTCACAAGAACAAAGAAGCACAGGTACATTGTTTAAGGTATTTCTAAAGGAATTATGATTATGATCATGTTCTGCTGACGTCCTGTGCTCAGTGTGGGTAAATAAATGTGAAGTTCTTATGTGTGAGTTCTTATATGGAGTTCTCAGTAACAACGTCACAGAAATGTTGTCAAATCTGATCAAATCAAACGTTTTAATATTTCTGTTTCGGGTCCTGAAGGCGATCAGAGTTTCAGTTTTTCAGCTTTTTCTCGTTTGTGTAAATATCTTCTGAGTCTATTTTTGAGTCTGTTTACGCGACAAGACGTCCATGCATTCGAACTGCTCAAATTCTGTTGCTGTTCCGCCTCTAAAGACGAACAAGCGACTCATCACAAGATTTACACCAATCTTTAATTCATCTGCATTACTAAGAATGATAAATCTAATCGAGATAGCTAGCTAGGATAGTTAGTTAGCCGAGAGTAGTCAGGTCCGGTAAGCAGTCCCTACGGGATTTTGCGATAGTAGAAATGAATGCAATTTTTTTTTGCAGTTTTTCAAAATTAACGCGGATTTTCCGCAGATTTGGGCCTCGATGCATCATGTGACATCGTCACGATGCGCATTCAGCAAAAGCCGCCTTCGATTCACATGTGTCGGACACGAGTACAGCTAAAAGGTCTCGTTTACTAACAGACATCACGGCGAAAGCGCGTGCAAAACAATTTCGTGCGATTGCGAGTTCGCCGTTTTCCGCAGAAAAAAAAAAAAAGATGCACAAAAAAGTTGCATGGCGAATTTTGAAAAAAGGCCGCAGCAAAATCAAGCGTTAGTGCGGGCATCGATATGGTTACTATCGTGACGCTAGTTTGATAATGCATGCTTGTAAATAGATTCATAGATTAATAGAGCTAAATTCAGCATTACCAAAATGGGGACACCTTGCCGGAACTCTCCAGGTAAATTTACATCGTTGTGCGTGATATAACTCTAAAGTAAACAAACTCCCTGAATGCAGACACGTCCTCATTTTTGGGACGCAGATGTTTATTTCTCCTGAATGGACAGGATTAACAATAAGGAGACACTGAGTCTTCGTGATTGCCTTAGGGGGGAAAGTGGCTCTTCCTGGAAAAAACGATAATAATATAAAGTTAGATTGCCGTGCTGGCAAAAAAAGCTGAGGAAGCTGAATCTCAAAATGAATGTGTGTGTGTGTGTGTCTGAAACAGCTCTTGTTTGGGCTTATTATCTGTGATTCTAGTGCTGCCAATGGGATAAATGAGATGATTATAATTGTATTACTGGCCACTGAGAGACACGGCTGCAATTACCTTCTCAAGCTGAGTTTTGTGAGTTGCTATTTAAATGCATGTATTAACGGTTAAATCGTTACATTTCCACACATGGTCACAAAGCACGTTATGTTTTATCATAAACACGCAGGTCGTATTCCTGGCACGGTCACAATTTTCCATAAAGGAAGAGAATTGGACATAAGCGTTTCCCTTCCCGGGGCCTGTGTCAGGATGGAGGGTGAAGGGGAGCCGTGGGTGGAGACGGAGCTCACAGCCTGGCGATGATCCCAGCTGTCACATGGATTCCTTCATGGTGCTTCTCTTTGGTTTGCTGATTTAATGAGGCAACTGCTCTCAGACTCTTGGTTTATCCATTAGTGGTGTGAGAGAGAGAGAGAGAGAGAGAGAGAGAGAGAGAGGAAACAGGAGCACATCTGAGCACCATGAGGGTCTGAGGAAGGAATAAAATTCCAGGTGTGGTGCTGTTATAGGAAAATAACCAACGACAGGGTGGTGTAATGAAGCAAAGTTGATTATTTCACTGTAACAGAACGTCCTGAAGTTTTATTCCTCTTACACCGCACACACTCGCTCTTTAAGTTAATAAGACAAAAAAATTCAGTTTGTCATATTTATTAAAAAAAAAAACCACACAAAGCATGAACTCTTTAAAGTTACTTCAATTTATAGTTTCACCTTTGACTGTTACCGAGCGCTGACACTGGAGACTCCTTCCATCAATGTTCAATAAACGTCCTCTCACAGATCAACAATTGCACGTGTTTTTAATCTGTAATCTGTTTTTTTTTTTTTTTTTTTATGTGCTGTTACTAGGCCTGGGCGATATGGCCAAAATATCACATCACGATACTTGAGGACATTTCTATGATACACGATGCGTATCACGATATATAATTTACAGAACAAACCATCTGCAACACTGTAGTAAAATAAACAACAAAAACCATTAAACTGCGTTTGACGATACTTTTCTTTAATACTTACAAAGACAAAGAAAATTAAGGGTTTTTTTTGTTGTTTTTTTTTTTAAATTTGTTATGTTTATTAGAAACATAAAAAATACATCTAATAATACATCGAAATATCGCCCAGCCATAGCTGTTACTATAGAAACGCTAATGTATTAGAACGAGTGCATTGATATACACCTGTGATTGCATTTCTGACCAATCAGAATCCAGAATTTATACAAGTACAATGGTAGAAAATTCAGAGTATATCGTGAATCATTTTAGGGATCCTTAAATACTATCCATCCTTATGTCCTACAGCATATTAAACATGATTGGTTCAAAAGCTGTGGAGTTTATTTTGTGACATCACGAATATGAATCAAGCTCATGCATAGCTCTGCCTCAAATCCCTAGTTTTATACTGAAGTAATGAGGTTGGGGTTTTTTTTTTAGCTGTTTTCGAATGGAAATATGTGACTTTAGTGGTTTGCGCTGTGCTATTTAAATTATACAGTCTTTAGCTTGCCTTTAGCATTTAGCTTCTACATAATGGGCATTTCTTTTTTCCCCTGCATTTCTTCCTGAATTTGGTCTTATTCCCACCCACAGGCCAGCTACCAACCAGGGCAGCATAACACACTTGGAGGAAAGTGCTATCTACCCTCTTCCGCATACATGAGCTCACAGACTCTCATGATTGGCTAGTGCTGCTGTGATTGACGAAAGAGAGAGAGAGAGAGAGAGAGAGAGAGAGAGAGAGAGAGAGAGAGAAGAGAGCAAGAGAGAGAGAGAGAGAGAGAGAGAAGAGAGCAAGAGAGAGAGAGAGAGAAGAGAGCAAGAAAGAAGAGAGAGGGAGGGAGAGAGAGAGAGAGAGAGAGAGAAGAGAGCAAGAGAGAAGAGAGAGGGAGGGAGAGAGAGAGAGAGAGAGAGAGAGAGAGAGAGAGATAATGCCCCTTCCACCCGGAGAGCACGTCCAATTTTGCTCTCTTGGATGGTCGTGGCAATAACAGGCATTTCTGCTGTGGGAATATAAAGCAGGTCTGAGGCTGAAAGTGCCCTGTGACAGCAAGGAACGAAACTCAAGTAATGTACCTGTACCTGTGTCTATAAATATCACTTTCAGGTCCCGAGCAGAACGTCTAATGATCCAGGCTGGGTCACCTTGCCTAGAGGCATTATTCATAGAGCTCTCCCCGGACCCTCTTAGAGCCCAGATCAGTCAATTAAAGCAACTGCAGGCAGCATGGAGCTCTGACTGAATGTCACAGTTAATAGAGAGTCCACTGGTCAAACACACACACACACACACACACACGGACTGTTGTTCCATCTCACTATAGACGTGTCATGATGATGTGATTAGTAAATATCCAGTCAGGGAATTCCACCTGCGCATGCTGTCCATCACTCAGTACCTTCTTCTCCTTCCTGTGTCCTGTTTCCCGCAACACGGATCCAAATCATTCTGGGTACGTAACTATACTGAACACGCCCCCTCCCCATGTCAACCAATCAGCATTGGCCTATAGGCTTACATAAGAGCAGTTAACCTATAGCTAGACAGTTAGTCAACTGCTAGTAAACTAGCTTGCATCACTTTCATCACATGACCGAGAGTTCACAGACACGAGTCTCGATTTACATCATCATTTTCTCGCAGCCGAACCTGTTAAAATATAATGTTACCATGGCAACCACCATTTGTTCTTCGCTAACATTAGTTCGATTAGCTAGATAACAAGCTGAGCGCGCTGTGTCAGTGGTTTAAAGTGTACGGGCACTACGGTGTTGTCTTCGGATAATTAGCATATTAAACGTGATTGGTTCAAAAGCTGTGGAGTTTATTTTGTGACATCATGAATATGAATCAAGTTCATACATAGCTCCGCCCCAAATCCCTAGTTTTATACTGAAGTAATGAGGGTTTTTTTTTTTTTAGCTGTTTTCGAATGGAAATACGTGACTTTAGTGGTTTGTGCTGTGCTATTTGAATTCATTTAATGACAACAAAACACCCAAAGGAGATAACTATTTTAAATGTGTCATTTCTGAGCTCAAGGAGGTTTTAACGATGTGTTTGTCTAGAGTACGCTTCCGTTTCAGAGTCCGAGATCGGAAAATACCAGACGGACTTCAAAGAAAACACACTGCCGACGGGTGGAAGTTACATTTATATAATTAAAATGGATATAATTTCTAATACAATCTTCTTTAACTGTTCAATGTGATAAATTACATACACAGGACAGCTACGCACTATCTACACTAATGCCCCCTGACTCCACCCCCTCTAATTTTCATTATCATTCAGATCCATGTGTGTTTGAATTAATTTGCTCATTCTAATATGTTGTCGTTTCAATAGCAACCGCTCATTCGCAGGGACTCGTACGAGTGGACGCTCCATTAATCAACAACAGATTTAAAACTGAGGAGATATACAGTACCATAAAGGGTTAACATGTGTGTAAGAAGTAAATCTAAGTCTTCAGGACCTTCAAGAGAGAATAGAGAGAGAGAATAAAGAGAGAGAATAAAGAGAGAGAGAGTAAAGAGAGAGAATAAAGAGCGGGCTGGTGAGGGAACGACTGTTTATAGCTGCTATAACGCAAGCGAAAACAGGAACTGACTCGTTTCACAGACGTTCCTCAACATTAAACGTAACTACAAATGAATAAAAAGTTTGACGTGTCGCTCTTTAATGAATCAAAAAAAAATTGTAAGAATTGGTAAATTGCTGTGGTAGCTATAAGAGGAATGCAACACTTCGGGATGTACTGTTATAGGACAATAATCCACTTTGTGTCAGGTCACATCACACCACTCCGTCACTGATGATGTTCCCATAACAGCACGTTCACTTATAGCCTAATGATCACCCTCCCAGCACTACCTAGCCTTTTCAGTGAACTCTTACTAGATATAAGCCCCGCCCCATAGTGTGGGGATTAAATAAACCCCACCCTGCAGACTGGGAATTAAATAAACCTTGCCCTACAGTGTGGGAATTACGTACATCCTTCCCAGCACCTCACAGTGGAAAATTAAATAAGCCAATCCTGTTCAAAAGTTTACACCCCCCCTGGATCTTAATGTATCGTGTTGCCTTCTTGAGCATCAGTGAACGTTCGCACCTTTTGTAATAGCCGTGTACGAGTCCCTCAGTCATCCTCACTGTGAAAAGACGGATCTCAACATCAAATAGTCGCTGTTGGAAAGGAGTCAAATATGCAGAAGATGCTGGAAAAGTATAGAATGTGCAGGACCTGGAGGATTTTTCTGTAGAACAGTGGGCGGTTTAACTGTTCAGGACAAACAAGGGAATCATGAAGAACTCTCACAAAACGTAAAAACATCACGTCTTCCAGGTAACGACACACAGGATTAATAATCGAGCGTGTGTAAACTTTAGAACTGGGTAATTTTTTATAAATTCAGCTATTATCTTGTCTTCTGGGGACTATATGTAAACATCTGCTATGTGAAATAGCTTGTTCAGGACAGAACTAAATACAAAACAACATGGGATTTTTATGATCTAGTGTTAAGATTTAGCCGATTCTGCAAGGGGTATGCAAACTTTTGGGCACAACTGCATATATATATACATATATTACTCTACGTGGATTATTATAACAGAATCAAGTTGTCTAATTGTCTAAGAAGTAATGATTAATTTCAGAAATGTTCAGTATAATACATTCTGCAGTAGAAATTTTTAAGGTAAAAGTTAACATAAAGCCACAAATCTTTATTTATTTATGTATTTATTTACTGATTGATTGATTTAGATGAGATGTACATGTGAAAAACTAACGCTTGATCCTGAACATGAAAATAAACACCTTTTGTGGGAGAATCTGTGAATGTTTATGGACCACTCCTTTACTGAAACATGACCATATGTGTATGATCGGATGCGTCCCCGCCCACTGAATCACACACACACACACACACACACTCAGGGCTGAGCTTGCAGTATCCGTGAGATGATCAGGAGCTACAGTGTGTTCACGCAGCCGCTACATTTTCACGCCGTTTAGTCTGCGTTCCCCTGCGGTTCCTCTGCGGTTCCTCTGCGTTCCTCTGCGTTCTTTGCCGCAGACCCTGGAGCGGATTAAAGCACATGGTGAGTGGAACACGGAACACTTTCTTCACTCCCACAGAAAAACACCAACCACTGTAATGTGAGCAGACTGGAGAAAATTCTCCAGCTGAACTTTTCTCCTGACTGCGACACAAAAACGAGGACTTAACGTTCAACCGAGTGCGTAAAATAAACACAAACAAACTCGGCGAGTTGCGCAGAAACGCGTCTCTGGTTTGTTTTTGTTTTTTTTTTCTGTTTTTGCGCAAAACGCGTGAAGTCAGAAATGAGTGTCGCAGCAAGTCAGTTTTCTGCTTTTGTTGTTCAGGCTTGTTGTCAGTGGAAATGCTAAACTCAGCACTGCTGCTAGCTCGTGGTTGAACAGCTGGAGAGAGGATTATAATTATCCCCCCCAAAAAAAAAAAAAAAAAAAAAAAAGCGTAGATGTTAAAAATATTTGCTTTTGAAGACGCGCACAACGGCGTGTCGTGTTTTCTGTTCCTCCACTAATCCTAACACCGAGTGCGAAGTTCTTCATTTCTACATGATTCATTGTTCTCTATAATCATGACTATTTTGTAATAAAGGATAAAAATCAATTGTTTGTTTTTTTTTGTTTTTTTTTTTTCCTGCACTGATGACATGAAGTTGTTTTGCGCATGTTATAACGCGTCTGTTGCAGTCGCAATTAAATCGCAATTACACACCTGTAATTAACATCATCACTGAGTGTTTATAGTGAAAATGACTCCCTGAGGACATTAAACTTTCACATCTTATTAAAAATACCAGGCATCGTGAATGTACAGCGTATGAATATGCAAATTAGGAAACGCCCATTCGTAACAGCCTCTTACTGCTCCATTCTGCTTCCTGCAACATCCGTTGTAACTGAGCTGACCACGCCCCCTCATCGCGTCAACCAATTAGCGTTGGCCTGTAGGCGTGTTGACTCACAGCACTGTAGAGACACACAACCACCCAGTTAGTTTATCAGTGGACATCATGTTAAGTATGCTGCTTTAACACAGAAGTATAAACCAGATTAGCTAACCTGTAGCTAGTCAACTGCTAGTTAACTAGCTTGCATAACTAGCATCACATGAGTGATTTAACAGCAGCCAAACCTGTTCAAATCTAACGTTACCATGGCAACCACCAGCCATTCTTCGCCGAGGTTAGTTCGGTTAGCGATATAACCAGCCGAGCGCGCTGTGTCCGTGGCTTACTACGAGGTTGTTTTTGAATAAATTAGCATACTGAACACGATTGGTCGAAAGCTGTGGAGTTTATTTTGTGACATCAGCTCATACATAGCTCCGCCCCAAATCCCTAGTTTTATACTGATGTAGAGATTTGTTTAAAGCTGTTTTAAATGGAAAACGTGACTTTAGCAGTGTGTGCTGTTTGTGTTTGTGCTTCATTTAATGACAACAAAACACCCAAAGGAAAAAAAATGGCACTCTTTGAACTCAAGGAGGTTTTAACCGGTTAAAAGCACTTGAGCTGCGACTTTCACGACTGATTTCCAGCCCTCGGTGAAAATTTTTTTCTTTCCTAAATACGTGCTCTTGTCACCCTCAAGGCCCGGGTTAACGGCCTGTCTTGACAACAATCCCCTCATCTGGGAAGGAAACTCAGAAGGGCAAAAGTTCCCGGGTTTATCACGCGGAAACAGGCTTCGCGTCGTAGATCCGAGACGTTGATAGTTCACGTTGTGCGACTTCCTCTCGTTGCTTTCTAACAGTAGTCGTGATGAGCGCGTAACACCTTCAAGCTGACCCCGTGGTCTGAAACTTGGGCGTGTGTTTTTTTTTTTTGGGTTTTTTAAAAACATTTTACCGTCTGCTTCATTGTTGAAACCTGCCGCCAACAATCTTCTCATCTGCTCATCATTTACAGGAGGGGAAAAAAAGAAAGTCAGGAAAATCCCTTTACAGAGGAATGACTCTCTGTCTTCATTCCTGCTGCTGTTCATCCTCGGGCTTTAGCGGCGACAGGAGAAACTGCTTAAAAGGAGAAAGCCGAGAGCTGATTGGAAGGCGACGGGAGGGACTTAGAGCTAGCAAGATTACTGAACTGTGTGTTTTTGTGTGTGTGTGTGTGTGTGTGTGTGAGAGAGAGAGAGAGAGAGAGAGAGAGAGAGAGAGGAGAAGCTTATTTCTCAAGCTCTATTCTCCCCTCGTTGATTAAACAGATTAACCGCGTTGACTCAGAGAGGAGGAGAGGTGAAAAAGCGTTGACATGCCAATACACAAGCTGATTTTGTTCCACCAGACACCAGCAGCTTTCGTACAAAATCCACACCTGAACCAACGAGAGCTTATAAACAGACAGTTACACACTTTAAGATGAGCACTTACGAAGCAGACACGGTGTGGGTCAGACTCGAGTTAGAAAGTGAACACGGATCTGCTGCTGATGTCGGTGCTGATACTGCAGTATAGCGGCGATATGACAAAAATATCACAACACGATCCTCAGAGACATTTCTACGATACATCATACGTATCACGATATATACTGTAGATTTGCAGCACAGTAGTGTCACGTTAAAAAACACGTTTGATACTTCAATTAACATTTTTATCTGTAAAAAAAAAAAAAAAAAAATGTAACATAAGTATAAAATTTGCACATCAAATTTTTTGCAGTTATAAAAAAATAAAATTAAAAAATGTAATAAAAAGATATAAAAATATCCAGGACATCTCAGAAAGTGTACTCTGATGCACTCTAGAGTTAAAAAATTAGACATATTTTTTTTTTTAAGCGTTTAATACATTTTGAAAAATGCAAAGCATTTTTATTTATCTTTTTTTTAAAAATTAAGTAATTAATTAATTTAAGTTCCCTTTTAGATCAGGAGATCTTTTCTGCCTTACTGTTGCAGTAGAACGTACCAAGTGGAAGGCCACAAGACTGAAAAACGGCACGTACCATTCTTCAGTACAGGCTACAGAGCTCAGAAATGACCAATGTGAACAAATAAACACAAATAAATATTATTATTATCCCGCAATGAAGAACCGTAGAACCCTGAAATATTTCTATCTTCTGTGGACCGTTTGCGCCTTTAAAAAAAAAAAAAAAAAAAATTATATTCATTTAGCAAGAGATAAAATTTGAACTGGGTTTAGAACGTGAAATGATTTTTAGCATTTGGACGAGAATGTGAACACAATGAATGAATGATCCGGAGATTTTATTTTTGGCCTTTTGGCCATTTTTACAGTTTGTTTTGCTATATGTTTCCTTCGCTCTTGTTAGTCAGGGCCACACGCCCACACATACACACACATACACACACCACATTCTGTATCTGATGTTCAGTGATTGCATTTAAAAAAAGAACCAGCTTTATATGGTTTGATCTTGGATACAAAAGGTTCCCCATCCGCGTCCGAGCCTCAGAACTAACGCTTTATTAGAGAGCTCCATTGTCCCGAGCTCCACCTGCCTGTAACCGCTAATGGTCTCTCCTCGGCCGGGATGAATAGCGACTCGGCTGTAGCCCGTTTCCAGTGTTATAAATGCAGAGCAGGGCCGCGAGGAAGCCGGTGAGGGGCGTGTGTACGGCTTTGTGAGAGCTCAGTATGGGGGAGAGTGCAGATAAAGCCCACAGGTGTCTCTTCTCCCGGCTGCTTTGAGGCGCGAGTCAGGGAGCCGGAGCACGCTATGTGTCGGCTAATTAGGGAAGTGAAAGAGACGACGTGAGCACCGTGTGTAACAATCGCACATCTCTGCTCCTGTGTGTCGAGCCGAGGTTTGGGGCGGGGAACTTGCGAAATGTTTGGGGACAAACTGCAGTCCCATCTGTCACACCTTTTCATCTGGTGCGTGAAAACGCCGCAACCCTTCCCCCCCCCCAGGAATCAACAGGAAGTCGAAGTTCATTACCATACGATACCATATGACGTTTATATATCTATCTCTGAAGTACATTTGTTTAGACTATTTGAGTATCTGCTCCGAGAAAATATTTTCATATCGCTATAAATTAAGAAGGTTTAACGTTTATCGTGTTTAGACTGTGCTGGCCGTCTCTAAAAAAAAAAAAAAAAAAAAACACAAGCAAAAACCTCTCTAAACACATTTGTAAAGTGGTCTTTTCTATCACGTCTACCGTTAATCACCACGGCGAAAGTTTGAGACGGTTAGCAACGCTGTAAAAACAAAACAAAAACAAACCTCTGAGGTGGGAGGGAACTAACTGGTAGCTTAATACTGCTCAGTGTTTTATATTTTATGCGAGTGGACACTTCGGTCATACTAGACTTTCATTTGGTGAATTTCTTCATCGGGGTGGAGCTCAAACAGGCGGTTGTGTGGCGTGTTTCTGGAGGGTGGTTGTAGTGGTGGTTTCCGTGATCAGCTAGCCGCTAGTTTGTTGTTTTTAAGCAGTAAGAGACGTTGTGTTGTACTAATCTTGCACAAATATTGTTTCAAATATTTTCCGGAGGTTGGTTTGTGCTCGCTTGCCAGCTCCAGCCGAACAATTGCTTTAAAAAAAAAAAAAAAAGAAAAGAAAAAAAGCTTGTACTGTCTGTGTTGCTGTTGTATGAAACAGGGCGCTCTGAAACAGCTATGTTTATGTTGAGTCTTCCAGAAAGACATGACCTCAGCCTCGTGCTCGTTTTCCAAGATTGTCAGATATAAAGTTGAGCAAACTCAAACATGGTTATCAGAAACGAAACTTTTTTTTTTTTTTTTTTTTGGCGTACTGCACCCATTTCCATTTGACTTCAGTCTGGGGTACTGGCTGGCTTTTTGGCCAAACTACCCTAAACAAACATTATGGATTTTCTGTCAGCCCAAGCCTAGTCTGCACTGGATCCTTTTTTAAAATTCTTTTTTTTTTAACAGAATTTAGGACTACTGTAACATTTTGAACATTTTATCATGCCCATATGTGTAACGTCGAGTGCCTAAAACGTATTGGAATATTCTGCGCACTCTCTTGCTTCCTTGCTCAGAACATCCCCAAGTCGAACTGTAAAATTTAGCACGTAAATGTCACGCTCCGAAACCTTAAACACAATGACGAGACGCACTCTGGCTCTTCTGAAACTTTCTGCTGTCGCTGTGACTGATGTCATGAGCTGCGTGTCAAATCTAAAAACTCTTTGACCTTACATCTAAAAGTATTCACTAATGTAAGAGATCCAGAAGGCTGGTACGCAAAACAGTCCTTTCTGTAGGTTTGAAGGCTACATGAGAGGCGTATTTTAAAATTCAAAACTCAAAGTGTAGTATGAAAACCGGTTAGTCTTAGTACTCAGTAACAGTCTAGAATAGTATGAGATTTAAGAGAGAATGCTATTTTTTTGTCCATTTTTCTTTTGTTGTTGTTGAACGCTTATGCTAATGCATCGTGTCCGGGTAGTGAAAAAACTTCTATAGCGTTAACACTATTAATTCAAATGTGTTTTATTTGAATGCAATATTTATATTAATATTTGAATAGTAATATTTCAAAATAGTAGAACAGAAAATCTGACTTCGTAGCGATATTTTTAACCACAATTTGTCAAATAAATGAATGCAACAAAAGGTAAATCAGTGACCCCTAGTTTGCGAACACCCTGTCGTGTCATTGGTTTGTTGCCTGATTGTGTACACCTGTTCCGTGTTTAGTTCTGATCTATGCCTCATTTCGAAACCTCATTGCGTGTATTTGTCATTATGCCCAAGCCTTAGTTTTCTATTCAGAGTTCCTGTTTTATGTTTACTGTTACCTAGTTTTTAGTGTTAACAACTATGGATATATCTGTGATTGCTCTGGTTGACTTTAGCTACGATAGCGTTGATAAGTTTACGTACTTCCTTACATCCTGCACCTTCACGATAGCGCTCATGATGACGATATCTCTCCAGTTATCGGTACAAGGCAAAATAATCGTACAGTCCGTTTTTTTCTTTAAACACAGCAAAATTGTTCATGCTTGTTGTGGTGCTTCTATAATCTGATTACAGCAATGAACTTTGTATTATTAGAAAAAACTAACTATCATCCCAAAATGTATTATTATTATTATTATTATTATTATTATTTGAATATATTTTTCTCGTGCACACTGTTGATGTGAAAAGATTGTAGTGTTCTGGCGCAGCAGTGCGTGAAATGTAGCCTCATTATCTCACAAGGGATTAATTAGAAATCATTATGATAATAGTTGTTTGTGAAGCTCGCATCCCAAATGAATTAGAGACAGAGAAATGTGCGCAGCGTGAGCTTTAAAAAAAAAAAATTTAAAATAGTAAACCGATAGAGATGTAGAGATGTCCGTTTCCTTTTCTTGTTGCATTGCGTTTGTATCTTAAGATGCATCATATAGAGCAAATTGCGTAGGGCTTTCATGTGGAGTAGAAGGTCTAATCCGATTATTTCCTCCTCATTGTTTCCTCCAGTCTCTGCTCTTCTTCAGCCTGTGACGGAGACCTTCGTGTTTAGGTTTGAAAGTATTCGTGGGGAGGTTCTTTGTGTTTCTTCTCCCAGTTGTTTACACGAGAAACCACCAAACAGCAGGATTGGGAAAGGAGAAGCCAGAACGATGCAGTGTTTTAAAAGTGAAGCTCTAAGGGTGTTCGGAATTATTTTCAGTCTTGGCAGCGGCCCAGAAGGCCTGGAGGTCTCTCTTGGGTCCGTCTCCCGTTGCAGATTTGTGGAGGATTTGCGGTCGATCCAGAAATCTCTGCGCTGTTTTGCTGCCTAACCTTTTCAATGCTTTCGTGATTGCTCTGCTTTTCATCACGAGTTTGTGCAAAGCCTTGATCCGGATCAGCTGTGAAATGTCTTTGATACTCTTTTAGCCGTACTAAATATTTTATACCCATCGCAGATGGGTTTTTGTGCTTTTGGGAGGCTGTAAACGCTTACGTGTAATAGACTTTTATGGTCTGTAATAATGGAGCAAGCATTTGGAGTGAAAATTTCATGGTCTGTGGGGGGAAAAATTTTTTTTTTCCAGAGACAGAGCGGTTGGTGATGTAATGGTGTAACAGGTAGGGGGCGTGGCTTGTTGTTGTTCTTCATCATGATGGAAGGGTTGAAAGGAGGAGCCAGAAAAGTGAAGACTGGTGTGACACACCTGAGCTGTTACCTATGGAGAAGTTTCCACGGCACGAAATAAAATCAGACCAGTGGGGAAAAAAAAAACGTGAAGTACCATAAGCAAACATCATCGCTGTTCATTACTGACATGCAGAAAACCTCCAAAACAACACAATGATCTCTGATTTTCCGTCAGAAATCAATGCAGTGTAAGTCCCTGTTGCGCTGCGTTTCACTTTTATCAGTGCGTTGCTGTCGTGCCACACTGAAATGCAATCAACGTCTAAAGCAAATGCTGCTATTATAATCACAGTTACGAGTAAAAAAAAAAATAAATAAATAAATAAAGTGCTGCTTTATTTAGTGTTGCTGGTGTCATGTGACCTTTTCTGCTTTTATAGCTGAAATCGGAATCATTCCGTGTTTGCGAGCTTTATCTGAACGCACCCGTAAGCCTACGGAGGCCATTTTATGCTCTCGGTTAACTTCACATTAGCGTTCTCGTTTGTTTAGTGCACTGGCTTTACTTGAACCTTTGAACTCTTTGCTTTCCTGTTCGGCAGAAGTGATTTAAAAATCACCTCATACTTCCTTTTGGTTTGTGTGCATTTCAGTAGTTAGCTTTTGGATTAGCTTTAGCATCCGAGCTAGGCGACTCAGGACGGTAATTACACAGAATGAGCTGCTGATTTGGTTTTACTAAGTTGAACGCTATGAGCAGCATACAGTCGATACGTAGATAACTTAGCTAGCTAGCGTAATCACTGCTAGTTACCGAGGCTTACACGGTCATACTCGAGCAACTAGCTAACAGTGGTAGCAGTTAGCTAATACAGCCATTTGAACACAGCTTTATATTTATTTACGTCTTCTGGATTCTTCCTCAGGTTTTCTGTCCACAAAGTGACGAGAGGTTTCTTTAAACAGAAACACAAAGCTGAAGAGATTCTTTACAGCGAGGTTGTGAAAGGTTCACTTTTTTGTGATCAAGTAAACTTTTATGTTGTCGCTATGGCAACCGCAGAACCACAACTACACTTGAATAAAGGAAGCAATAATTCTATCCAGCTTAAAAATAGGTGAATGCAGCTGTCTGGTAGTCAGAATATCTCAAACACGCCGACTCTCATGATGGAACACAAGGTGCATGACGCTGTCTCTGTTTGTTCTGTTATAAATTCCGATCTGGCCGTTAAAAGCAGCTTGAATGCATCATGCGTTTAGGAATGTGGGTCATTTGCAGTTGGGTTTATTGATCTATGACCAATGAGCCATTATCATTAAATGGGACATGCGGAGAAATCGAATCCTGGCCTGTCTGTGATGGAAGAAGAACACGGATGAGGTAAAAACGTGTCGTGTGCTCAGCATCAGACCCACACCGAGAGGGAGTCGAACCCACCACAAGATTCCTACAAATTGTTCTCCGCTGCTGTGGATCCAGCTGTGAAAACGGCACGGCGTGATGCTTCTGCTTCGTCTCATAGCTCTGAACTTATGAGAACAAACGAGAAACAACTTTCACAGCTTTACTAAACGGCTCGTGTTTGTCTCCTCTGATCTCTGATTTTTTCCCAATCTGGCAACCTTTAGCACTGTGTATAGGAGGTTTATATAAGTGACTAAATTTTAAACTTGTATTCGTTGCCTGCATTTTTTGATCTTAGATAGTTTTTTTTGAGGTTTGAGTGTTTTTTTTTTGTTTTGTTTTGTTTTGTTTTGTTGTTTAGCAGAGAATTAACAATAACGCCAAATGTGCTTTCTAATAATTATTGTGGTCTTTTATTAAGTAACATGGTTTTGTTTTTTTAAGCATAGAATTAGCAAATACGCAAAACGTTGTTTCTAATGAAATTCTAACGATTTACTTGTAATTGTTTGTTGTTTTTTTATTATAAATTTTAATTGACTTTTTAGCAAATATACAAATTGTGGCTAAAACTTGGATCCATGCAGGGGCGGTTTTAAGGATTTGCTTCAAATTATTACCACATTTTGTGTATTTGCTAAATTCTACATTCTATGCTAAAAACACAACTCAACTGATATAATTATTGAACTTATAGGATGAAAAGTTAAAAAAATATATATATACATTCTAGTAAATCGTTAGATTGTCCTTAATGTTCTTTTTTAAATCTATAGTTTAGTTACCAGGGTTGTATGTCGAAAAGCGACATCATCAGTCAATATTGCAATATCATTTAAAATAAATATATAAATAAGTTTTAAAAAAAAAGACAACTTGAGACAACGTAGTTTTCTTCTTCCCATGATCTTCAGAAAGTTTGGAACATACAGGTTCTTAGTGAACATGCGACTTCTAAATATTTCATAGGGGTGAATGGGTTACAGAGTTATAGGTAACAGAGTTATGTGAAAAAGTAAAAGTATTTATTTAAAATGATTTTATTATTTCAAAGTAAAGTGTAGTTAAAGTGGGCGGGGACGGGTAAAACGCTGTTTTCTAAGTTTAAAACAATGAATTTATTTATCCGAAGCATGCAAGCTGTCTAATTTGTCTGACGCACCAACGTTTCAAATGATTTTTATGTGACTTCCCGTGCAGATTTGTAACTTTAATATTAGCGGCACTGTAATCATAGACGTTACAGGTGATCAGCCGATCAGCTCCTGAAATTCTCGCCGGTTTGTCGGAGCTCCTTCTTCAGCGCAGTGAAGAGAAAATAAATGTTGGACTGGCATGAATATAGATTGCAGGTCAGCATAAACGTAATAGTTATTGATTGTTGTGGTTCTGTTTGTCCCAGTGTGCAAAGCTAATGAAGTGATTTATACGAGCGCTAATGGAAGACAGCGTATAGACATTATAGAAGGAGGTGAGTTAGTTATGTCCTGACGCCGTGGGAAATACAGCTGACCGGCAAAATCATAAATCTCACACACACACACACACACACTCTGTACGCCAAGGTTTATTCCCTGAGTGTATAGAACGAGTTTGTGTTTCTGAAGTCTGTTACTTTTTGTTCGCCATTTTTAATGGATCAAACCGCACTGTATCTTTATGGTGCAGAGGTGGTTGTAATTTTAGATGTGTGTGTGTGTGTGTGTGTGTGTGTGTGTGTGTGTGTGTGTGTGTTTCCATGCATGTATATAACCATTAGCGAGGACTAAAAATGTCCTCACAATCACTCAGCCCTCAGAAAAATGCAATGTTTTCACAGATTTTATTTGATAAATTAAAAGAACCAAAATATTTCCTTTTGGTTACTGAAGTTAACCTTATGCTTTGGTTTTGTTGAAGGCATACACTCTTAGAACTTCTTGGGAACCGTTGAAGGTTCTACAACAACGTAGTAGAAACACTTTTGGGACCTTTAATTGTCTAGTGAACCTTTTAAAGAATGCTTAAAGAACCTTTTTTTAATAGTGTGCCAAGACTAAATGTTAAACGATCGACAGGTTCTAGGTATTAAAAAGAACTGTGAGTTCTTCAGAGGTTCTTTAAGGGTCCATTGGATAATTAATTAAGGTTTCTTGGCTTTTTGGGTTGTTCCTCTGGGGGAACCCTTCAATGTTCTTTGAGGGTTTCCAAGTAGAACTCATTTTTGGAAGCCAAGAACTCTTCACTTAAAGAAATGTACCAAGGTAGCTAAACGTTACTCCTGATGGGTTCTATGTATTTTAGAAAAAAGGGTTCTACATGGGATTTGTTCTGATAGAAATATTGTTATTTAAAACCCAAAGAACCAAAATATTTCCTTTTGGTTACAGAAGGTAAGCTTATGCTTTGGTTTAATTGTAGGCATACACTCTTAGAACTTTCTGGGTTGAACCGTTAAAGGTTCTACGTAGAACCGTACAACAGAGAGTTTCTCTATCATGGTAGAAAGTAGACATTCTTTCATTCATTCGTTAACATTATTTCAATTTCATCCAATGAACCCTTGAAGTTCTAATCCTGTGCCTAGCACCAAGACTAAATGTTAAACGAATGACGGGTTCTAGGTGTTAGAAAATGAGTTCTTCAAACGTTCTTTAAGAGTGCGCTGGATAAGTTTTCTTAGCTTCTTAAAATTGAGAATGTTTAAGGGTTCTTCTTAAGGGTTGTTCCTCTAGGGGAGTGTGTACTGCAAAAAAAAAAAAAAGGGTTCTTCAAGGATTCATTAATGGTTTACTGGATAATCAAGGGTTCTTTGGTTCTAAAAAAGACTTCTGCATGGAACTTCTGATAGGAAACATTATATTGTAGGATTCACATAATCCTCTTATGGGTTTCCTGAGAGGGACAACCAAAGAACCCTTAAAAGTTCTAAATTAAGAATGTAGTATTAATTAGCTACAATAATCATTGTGTCAATTGAAGGTCTTCATAATAATAGGGAAAAAATATCTGTCTGTCTGTCTGTCTGTCTTATCTGTCTGTCTATATGTAATAATGTTTTTGTCACTTTATTTACCAGTTATTTATTTGAAGTTCAGCTTCAGGACCAGCTATAATACTTCCAAATAAAGCAATAAATCAATTCAGATTTACAAATTTAAATTTTTTATAGTGCAAATATGGAATATCGTTCTCTATCGATATCCCTGATCCAACATTGGAAACAGTTTAAAGGTTAAAATTTACTTGAACAATGAACTTTATACCGACCTTCACATTAATTAACACTGCGTAAAACCAGAAAACCCAGGAGACTACCTTTTTCTCTAATTTTAGTCAATTTAGGTTGTTATATGGGTATTTTGTGGTAAGAAATGCTAACAAAGCTCGTGTGTGTGTGTGTGAGACGTCTGTAAGAGGAGAGCGGTGTTAGTAGAGTATGCAGGTAGAATCTGAAGTTCAAACCCGTATATATTTTACGCACATGTTGTGACGGTGGTTTAACTGGAGGATTATGACCAAAAGAAAACTCCAGTCTAGACAGGAACTCTGTGTTTAAGCTCCGGAGGGAAAACACTCCAAACAGACAAGGTCTTCTGTCATCACGTGGTCATCAGTAAAGTGATGTCCTGCTGAGGGGAAATAAAAATCCGACATTAACTGACATTAATATGTAGAAAATAACTTATTATTCGCCACAATGCCGTAATATAGTGATATAATATTTATTAACATCATGCTGTGCTTTATATATATATATATATATATATATCATATGTTCTATAGCTAACCCTAGGTATGTTCTGTAACTCTATCACTTCTCACTATAACTGGGAATAAAACTCTACATGTTCTACTATAGTAAAATAATCACCGGCAGGGTGGTGCGATGAAGCGGAGTTACTGTTCCCACCCTGTAACGGGAAGCATTTTATTCCTCATACTACTTTTATCCATTTATAGATACAGTTCATGTTGTAGAATGTCTCGTGAAAGAAGTTCCAGTTATACTGGCTGTATCGGTTTATGGACGATTGTGTGTGGGTCATTTTGTGTTTCTACCTAAAAGTATAAAATGTCGGGTGGGGGTCAATAGTATAAATAAATTACTCGAGCAATTTTATTGTGATTTACACAGCCTGAAAGTTCTGAATAGATTCTGCCTTAAATAAGTCCCAAAGACTTGCATTGTCTTTGGAGCACAGCTCTGCTCTCGTCCCGTTGCACGTGCTCTCTGAAAAACAGCCGAATCGAGCTGGCTCCAAAGCCTGGCCTGAATCGTCCCGTGACTGAACACAAGGCCTCTTTTGGAGACAAGACTCATAAGAATAGAACACATTGACCTGATTTAGGAAGAAAAAATCTAACGGAATCTATATTACATCTGTGTGTGTGTTTGGGAAAGCAGCTGGGTCTGTAGTTTAAGCCGTTTGTGTTGACGGTAAAGCTCAGACAGTTAGGCATCCGAGGAAGGTGTCCGGACCAGACGAACGATTCAGACACAAATCAAGTGAACGAATCAGTATCAGTATTGTTCCTTTTGTTCAGTCGCTACTGGTGCACAAAATTTTCATATATATCCACAACCAACTTCCTGATTATCAAACACAGGTTTATTTTACCTTATATATTTTTTTTTATCTGTGTTTCATGAATTGCACGAGTCTTATTTGCAATTTTGTGTGTACTGAACCTGATCTGCGCTCCTTGACTCCTTGATTCACTCCTCTCTCGTTCAAACGAATCAGTTTAATGAGTCCTGTTCAGAGTCATTCGGTCAGAGCTGGGGACTGTTTAGCATTTATCTAAACAAAGACCTACAAATATCTAATAAAATGATGCAAAATATCAACAATTGTAATATATATTACACTATTCTAAAAGGTTGTTACATGATCAGGCTGACTCAAATGACTCAAGTCGTGCAACTGAGTGAATCTGAATCAATCATTTAACTGAATCGACTCATGACTTGTTGTTTTGTGGTTCCTCTGTGTGTAATAGAATAATATTATATAATATCCGTGCACATGTTTTGAAAGACTTTATGCTTTCTATTAAAATGAAAACTACACGGTTAGTGGTATTTGACGAAGACGAAGATGATTTGTGTGTGAACGTTGGAGTAAGATTCCGCAGATAATATTGGTGTAACCATAGCAATCCAGGTTGTTGTCTATTCCTGTGCCAAGAACTCTTCTGTCTGTAAATTTAAAGGTAGCAACGTATCATTATAGTAAATCCAGTGGCACCACTGTGTCCACAGTTGTTCATGTTTATTTGTATTTAAGTACAAGGTGTGATGGAGCTTGGGATACTGGGAATATCTTCACAACATCCTTCACAAAGGAACAGCGGAATTTTAGTGTTCAGATGTTGATGATTAAGCGAGGATCTTTTTGGGTTTCATTCGAACCTCAAGTACTTTGCGCTTCTTAGCCAATGATATAATAGAAAAGAGAAAAATAGGCAGTCAGGTTTTCATTTAATATCTGTTGATATTTGATAGAGTCCATGATGCCATGTATCCTAACAAAATGTCCA
>JANDJT010000002.1:1601109-1616960 GCA_024331685.1 Stegophilus panzeri
AAAAAAAAAAATACTTTTAAAATATGTGAAATTGATCTTTAAATAAACTAAAGCTATTAAAAAGGTAAATAAAAAAATAAAAAGAGGTACATTTTAAAATGCTTTAAATTAAAATTACATTACAATGAAAGGAAAACAGTATTTGAATTGAAATTTACATTAACATTAAAATTTGTGAATAATTAATTTGTTCTTAATAATGTTGTCTGATTAAATTAAAGGTTTTAATAAAACCAATTCTCGTTCAATAATTGTCGATAATTCAGACTTAAATCTCTAATAGATTTAAATATCTCGTTTAAAAAAAACAGATACCTAAGAAGTAAAATGAGTTAAAATACAAGATATAATAAGATTTTATAATGTGTGTGTGTGTGTGTGTGTGTGTGTGTGGGTGTGTGTGTGTGTATGTGCACGCGTGCAGGTGTACATCTACCCCCTGCAGAGGTTTGTGGATGAGGTGGGTGTGCCCATCAGCAGTAGCGGTCTGTCCCGTGAGTATAACGAGCTGCTGAGCGCCGTCTCCGACAGCGACTTCTACACCGATGATGTCACTCGCGCCTGTCTGTTCATCCCCTCCATCGACGTGCTGAACCAGAACTCGCTACGCATTCGGGAAACCGCTCAGGCCCTCGCCATGTTACCCAGGTGAACACCTCAGTGTCTAACCTACAGCGCTCTCTCTCTCTCTCTCTCTCTCTCTCTCTGTCTCTCACACTTTATAATATATGTTTTTATTTTATTTCCTCACACTCGGGATTTTCACTTAATATTATTAATGTAATGCGTTTGAAAAGTGCACAGTTAATATATTTTTAAATGATGGTAATACTACTACTACTACTAGTAATAATAAGAAGAATTTAAGCCGCAAGCATCGTTTAAAGGGGCCAAGCACCAAAGGCGCAGCGAGCGCAATGCAGAGCCTGAAGAACACGAAGAGGAGAAATAGAATGTACACGAATGAATGAAAGATAAGTTCAGAAGCACAGCTGAGAATACGATTGAAGAGTAGCGAAAAAACTGAATAGTGTAAATTTCAAAATGGTGACTACTGTAATGGGTGGAGTCTTAATGTAAAAGATATCAGTTGTGATCACCATGAGGAGAATAATCTGATGAACTAAACTTCTTTTCTCTAGGGCAAAGTGTTCAACAATTCTAACAATTTTTGAACCAGTGGTGGTGCTATAGAGTGGATCCTCGAGAGCTCATCATTGATCCAGATACTGTTCATGGTCATATCTATGAGTGTGCCGAATTTCATCATTTTCCTACTTATGGTTCATAGGACTGCCTAGACTCCCAGTGGGGAATAATAATAATAATAAGAAGAAGAAGAAGAAGAAGAAGAAGAAGAAGAAGAAACTAACGAAAACGATAGGTGCCTACACAACTTTGGTGCTTGGCCCCTAAAGAGGAGGATGAGACATTTTGGAGTTTTATCGAGGAGTCCAAGAGAGACAAATTGTCCGTGTTCTGTGGGTGGGAGGGGTATACCGTCTCTCCCCCATCAATCACAGCGACACTAGCCAATCGTAGGCATCTGTGAGTATGCAGAAGAGGGCAGATAGCGCTTCCTTCTGAGTGTGTTACACCGCATGAATACCCTGTATAGACATGATAGAATGCCGTTTGTGTGTGTGTGTGTGTGTGTGTGTGTGTGTGTGTGTGTTTACAGATGGGATAAGGGGATGAATCACTTACTGTTCAACATGTTACCCGGAGGACCTCCGGACTACAACACGGCGCTGGACGTTCCCAGAGACAGGTGACTTTCTCAACATGGTTCAGAGTAACGTTAAATTATTTACAGTACCTACATCTTCTAGTTCACTTTTTACCCCGTAAGTGCATGAGCGTATCACACTCCGGTAACCAGTGCTTATATCCGAACAGAAAAGAAGAATTATTCATACAAATGATTATTTATTCAAATATAATAGAAGTGTTATTATAGAAACATGTTTTTAAAATAATAACATTTTAACACTTAAGTAAAAATTTGACATCAGATTTACTACTTCCATTTATTAATAATACTTGTTTATTTATTCATTTATTTATTTAACTGTTTTTGTAAGTTTAGTTAGTAAATTTATTCTAACTGATATACTGATATTTATTCTTTCTGTATTATTCATTTGTTTACTTATTGTACTTTGTTTTTTTCTCATTCGTTCATTTATTTATATCCTTTATATTTTATTTAAATATTTATTAATTTATTTGTTTATTTATATTTTATTTATATATTTATATTATTTATTTATATTTATATATATATATATATATATATATATATGTGTGTGTTTTTGCTGTTTGTTTGTTTGTTTATTAGATTTTGTTTCTTTCTCATTCGTGCATTAATTAATTCATTCATTCATATCATTTCTGTTATATATGTATTCACTTATTTATCTTTTCATTCATATGCTTTCTATTTTATTTATTTATTTGTTTATTTACTTATTTATTAGTTTTTTCTCATTCTATTTATTTAGTTTTTAATCATTATTTATACATTATTTATTTGTATTTTTCCTTATTCATATATTCATTCATCCTTATATTTTATTTATTTATTATTTATTATTAGTTATTGATTTTTCTTTCTCATTCGTTCATGTTTATTGTTTGTATTTCTTTTTTTTTAAACAGTTGTTTATACATCAAAAATTCTTCATTCATTCATTCACATCTTTTATTTTTTAATTTATTTATTTAACATTTTTACTGTTTAATTGGTTATTTAATTGTTTTTTTTTTTCTCCTTCATTCATATTTATTATTTCTTATTTAAATTTAGTTAGATAATTGTTTATGCATTATTTTCTCCCTCATTCATTCTTTCAGACATTCATATGTTTATTTAGTTAGTTAGTTAGTTATCTTTCCTACTTATTCATTTTATATTTAATGTTTCTATTTTAATTATCTAAAATAATTATTTAGACATTTATTAAAAAAAATCTCTTTCTTTCCCATTCCTTCATTGCGTCTTCATATTCGTAAATTGTTTAAAGAATGAGATTAAAGAGTCCTAGACCTGAAGGGAAGGGTGGGGGGGTTACTCATGGGTCATTAATGTAGGACCTGCGTTGTTTAAGACATTTAAGTCTTAAAACATTTAAATTCTTCTTTATTTTTTTTTAGAAAGTGCGGGGATGTGACGGTAGCCGTTCCAGTCCACTCAGGGGCAGCAGCGACTCGCGCTTTATCTCTCCTGAGCCAGCTGATTTATGGCGCCGAGCGATTCAGGCGTTAATGTACCGCATGTGTCTGAGTGTGTTTTGTTAACTCTTATCTATATTTAAACACACTGAGTGTCGTGTGTTCGCAGTGACGCTGCACCCGATAAAAACCCGGTACGATACCCCAGTGAGCTGTAATTCTTTTACCATCAAACAGAAATCTGGATCTGCTATAAGCTTGGTTTAAATAAGGTTAAATCTTATTGAGTATTCTCTGCATCCGCTTTAAAGTTTGGTGCGTCTGATGCTTGGTTTAGTTTGTTTACTGTATGGATGTGAAACTATACGACAGCTGTGATACTTTAATTTAAAGCGGTATATTCTGAAGGAGCGTATACGAGAAGAGAGAGAGAGAGGATCAGACAGACGAGTGTAATCTCTCGGTATTTACTGCCGCGTAGCGCTCAGTTCTCAGCCTCTTCCTCGGCCTCCGAGTGGAAAAGGTGAGTTTTATGCACTCGAAAGCCCTGAAATAGCCAACGCTTATCTGGAGCTGGAGGGAATTTCCTGGATTCATTCAGCTGTGCTCTGTTTGGTGTGTAACCTCAATACAACCAGCTGCCATTGTGTGTGTGTGTGTGTGTGTGTAGATAAAAAAAATGCTGTGTGTGTGCACGGCTTGTCCTTATTTTGCACCTGTTCAACTTTTATTTGTTTCATTTATAGAGAGAGGTAGAGAGAGATGGCGAGAGATGGCATTTGTTCTTTTATAGAGCGAGAGATGGCATTTTTTCCTTTATTTTTATATATAATATATATAGAGAGAGAGAGAGAGAGATGGCATTTTTTTATTATATATTTTTATATATATATACAGTGTGAGAGAAGGAGATTAAAATGATTATTTAAAAAAAAAAAAATAAAGCAGGAAACAATGCATAGCTAAGAACAGGACTTACACAAAACCACAACTTTTTTTATTCAGTTAAACTCTTTTACACAAACATCAGTTACATTTCAAATATAATAAAGTATAAATATTATTAAAAATAAATCAAATCAAATCTTTTACATTTATTACAGGATCAGATCAGATTCATTCTTTTTCCCCCCGATATCCGATCCGCCGTTTCTTGCTGGTACCGACCCGATACCGAGCCTGGATATCAGACCGGTTCCGTCTCTAATTTACACTTACGTTTAATGTTGAGGAATGTCCGAGAAACGTGTTTGTTTTTTTGTTGTTGTTTTTTTTTTTTTTTTTTTTTTACAGAAAACTTCACTGTAGCAATGACGACGCGTGTTTTTAAACAGTCTGTTTATTATTAGTGCAGTGTCCACGTGAATGAGCTGTTACTATAGAAACGATAACGCATTAATGAACGAATCGCTCAAAACCTTTCAAAAGTGTGTGCAAAAACACACGTGTCATAATTATTGGCACCCCATTTGCATTTAGCGCTGCATCTGATGAGAATACAAAGCAAGGATTCTGAGACAGAACGATATAAATAAATAAATAATGTATGTTGTCGCGTAGAGCTTTGCTAGCTGGAGGCGGTTTCTCGACGTGGACCTACAGACAAGGCTACGATGTCAGCATCCCCGTGTACAGCCCCCTGTCGGCTGAAGTGGACCTCCCCGAGAGACAGCCCGGGTGAGTTCTGTTCTTACGCTACGTGTCAATAAATAGTACGTTCGCAGCACGTCGACGCGAGCGTCCCGACTTTGTGTTTCAGCCCGAGGCGATACTTCATTCTGTCGTCTCAGACCGCCATCCATCGGGAGTACCGCACAGAGCTGGAGAGGCTGAAGGAGGAGAACGGAGAGTCCATCCTCCTGCTGGACAAGTGCAGTAACCTCTCTCAGGGCGTGGCATCGGCCCGGAAACGCTGCTCCAAGGGCCAGACGTACGACTACCCCCAGATCCTACAGGTAACTCGCCTTCTCAGCGAGCGCCTCGTTTTAATCTCGCTGGCCGTGCTTATGGCAAAATCATTTCAATAAACTTTGCATTTGAACGTTTCAGGGAGTGGAATTTTTTTCCTTTTTTTCCTTTCATGTGTTCATCCCTGTTTTGCTGTTTATTTTTTATTTATTGATGTGCACATGCATGTTTTATCTTATTTATTCATTCATTCATCTTTTTGCATTTTTCTCTCATATACGTGTTTACTGTCTAGTTTTTTTTATTTGTTGATGTGCACATGTTTTTTCTTATTTGTTTATTTATTCATTCATTCATCTGTTCATTCATCTTCTTTTTAAATCTTTTCTTCTGTCATGTATTCATCTTTGTTTTGTTGTTTTTTTTTTTTTTTTTTTTAAATTTGTTAACATGCACATGCATATTTCTTCTTACTTATTTTTATATTCATTCATTCGTTCACTTAATTTTTTTTTCTCTGTTATATATTAGACCCCGTTTGCATTTTTTAACATTTATTAATTCATCCATGCATCATCTTTTTGCATTTTTCTGTCGTGTATGTGTTTGCAGTTTAGTTTTTCTTTTATTATTTGTTGATGTGCACGTATTTTTTTTTTCCCCATAATTATTTATTTATTTAATCATTCATTCATCTTTGCATTTTTTTATTCCTGTCATGTATTCATCCCAGTTTGGTGGTACTTTAATTAAATTTTTTAATGTGTACATGAATATTATTTCCTTATTTTCTCATTCATTCATTCATCTTCTTTAAATAAGTTTTTCTGTCATGTATTTGTCCCTGTTGTGCTGTTTAAATGTTTTTATTTGTAGACGAGCACATGCATATTATTTCTTATTTATTTACGTATTCATTCATCCATCCATCCTTCTTTTCAGATGTTTTTTCTGTCATTTCCTGTGTTCATCCTTGTTTTTTTTGTTTTTTTTATATAATTTTTTTTTTTTTATTTGCTGACATGCTGCATGCATATTTTTTCTTATTTATTTATATATTTATTCAATCATCCACTTAATATTTTTCTGTCCTGTACTACACCCTATTTTGTCCCGGTTCTTTTTTTTTTGTTGTGCACATGCATTTTTTTTTTTTTTTTTTTAAATTCATCTATCTATCTATATATATATATATATATATTTCTTTCCTTCTCCTTTTTCACTCCCTCTCATAGGAGCCACTTTAACGGTACATAAAAATGTTATTTTATATATTGCTATATTATTTATATATCGGTGCTTGTTGTTCTCTGTAGAACGGCGTGTAGTAGTGCTTAAAAATAAAAAAAGAGGAAAAAATTTAAAAGAATACATTTTCTCCCAGATTGAAGTGATCGACTTTACGAGTAATATATTTTAGAAATGTTTTACTTTATTTAATGCCTTTTTAATTTTATTTAAAAAATTTTTTAGACCAAACGGCAAACGCTAGGCAGCTGATTGAATAAATTAAATAACACGTTCTTGTTTAGAATTCTAATCATTTTAAAAATAGAATTTAAAAAAAAAAAAAAAAAAAGCGAAGTCTATGGACATCTACAACGGAACCGATCACAACGATAAAGTTTCAGAATATTTAGCATTTACATTTCTCTTACCCGTGATCCATGTAAAATCCTAAAGTTAATCTCACATTCGTTCCGCGTTCACCGAGATTGAAAGTATTGGCACCCCCCGGCTTCGTCGTGTCGCGTTTTACTCTGAGACGTTCTTTGCTGTTATCGTTGCCGTAGGAATCGTCGTTCTGCGTGGTGTTACGCGGCGCTCGACTCGGCCAGGCCACTCTCAGCGACGTGCTGCAGGCAGGATGTGTGCCCGTCATCATGGCCGACTCGTACATCCTTCCCTTCTCTGAGGTGCTGGACTGGAAAAGGTACGCATGTCAAAAAAAAAAAAAAATACACACGTTATAGAGGAAAATTTTGTAATTTAACCCTTTCACATGCACTCGCACACTGTTTCAGCTTGTTTTTTTAAGAAATAGATTAGATTTAAATGTTACGTGTTGCTCCTGACAATCCAAAATGGCTGATGGTGGAAGAAATGTCACGACTTTACCAAGCATTATTATTATTATTATTATTATTATTATTATTTTAAATTGGATATATAACATCTGAGCTAATCTGCATAATTACTAAATGATATATAACTTTTCTAACATGTTGGACATTTGAACAAATATTTTGTTTATATTTGAAACCTAAAAATGATATTGAATAACTTTTATAAATTTCAGCAGTAATGTTTTCACCGCATTTTATTTCTTTTTATTTGTTAATGTAATAGATTTTTAGAAAAGAAACTAAACTTTTGCACACCGTTTTTTGATTCATGAAACCATGTAAAAAAAAATATCTGTGGGTATGTGTTATAATAATAACCTATAAATAGGAAAAGGGTTCAGTTGTCGTGCTTTGATGTTTTCAGAGCGTCGGTCGTCATTCCGGAGGAGAAGCTTCCGGAGATGTATATGATTTTGAAAAGTATTCCTCATAGACAAGTGGAGGAGATGCAGAGACAGGTAAGGAGGTGGATGTTACGGATTAAGGTGAATTGTTAGCGTTATTAAGAAGGAAAGTATTCTGTGTTAACACATATATGTACAGAAACTAGCTTTTTATACAGAGTTTAACTCTGAATTCTAGCACCAGCTCGTTCGCAGAGACTCGTAATCGTTGATATGGTAAGGTTTTCTGTAAACGTAACATTTATGGAAGGAGTCTCCAGTGTCAGAGGCGAAGCTGTAGCTTTAATTTACCGACGTCTGCAGGACAGAGGAGTTTACGCGTCTCTGTGGTTCCTCAGAGGTAACGGTGAGCGAACGACGGTGTATAGCTGCTCTAGCATGAGTGAGACGTTCAGCAACGTCACACGTAACTATAAACGGATAAAAAGTATAGTGTTGTTTTGTAAGAAAAAAACTTGTAATCGTAGACAGATTGCTGCGATATAAGAGGAATAAAACACAGTAGATGTGCTGTTATTGGGAACAGTAGCTCCGCTGTTTCCGCAGCATCGCTGATTATTTTACTGGAACAGCACGACACACACAGTGTCGCAGTCTACAGCTTTAAAGTAATAATTCACCCAAAAATGAAAATTCTGTCATCGTTTACTCACCCTCATATCGTTCCAAAACCGTATAACTGACTTTCTTCTGTAAATGATGACAGAATTAAAATTTTTTGGGTGAACTGTCCCTTTAAAAGCAGAGTTTAGTCCTAGAGGATTGAATTCCAGACCAGTTTAATGAATTTCACTCCTTTAACACACCGAATAAACCTGGTAATTAAGCCGAGACAAAGCGGGTGTCTCCGAGCGCTAAGAATCGCGAAGCTGTACTGCTGCTGATGCGCTCCGGGACCGGATCTGACTAAATCCCGAGCTATCGTGTGACGTTTAATCCAGCGAGAAATTATGACCTCTGTTCCGCGTCTCCCTCAATGACGCGCCGGGGAAATCATCCTTTCACTCAAGCAGCGGGCAAAAATAATAAGAACATGCTTCCCCCTGACCCCGCCCCCCCTTAATGCTGTACATTTAAATACGTTTTATCAAAAGGTGAAATTACTTACACACTTCCTGTCTCCGTGTTTCCGCTTTTAAATGAAAGCTCCATCCTGAGACACATGTAGTATGTTTATATTTCAGTATTTCTGATGTTTTTAGTGTTGTATTTTTGTTTTAGCGGTTGTTAGAATTCGTGGAGACGTTGCTGCGAACGCCAGGCTCAAACTCCCAGAATGCACTGCAGCTAAAAGACGACAGACTCTCGACTCGGCTAGTTAGCGATGTACGAGACGACGAAGTTTCCGGAAGCTGATCTGTTTGAACAGACTGTACCAGATGAGAGAGCTGGACAGGCTAAAAGACTAAAGCGCCGCCGCATCGCTTCTCTTTAAGTCGAGGTAAAGCGAGGGAGGAATTCCACTGCACCGCTGTAAGCAGGGAGACGGAAAGCATCGTGCGTAATGTACGGACCCGTTCATCGAAGTAAAAATCGAGCACCGATGGAAAACGTCGACTTAAAACAAAGATCAAGTTAATTATAAAGATTAATAGGCAGATTGTTCAGGGTTGGATTTTCTTGCCCTTTTAATCGAGCGCTGAGATTAAGTAGGAACGTAAATCTTGTCCCTGCTCCTCTTTTCTTTTTTTCTTTCCTTAAAATCTTGGATTGTATGAATTGATCATGTAAATATCACTTATATTAAACATTCAGATCTCAGATATTTAAAACAGGTGACCAGAATTATAGATTTAAAAAAAAAAAAAAAAATCTTAAATTACATGAAAGGGTTAAATTCAGATATCTAACGTCATGATTAAAATCTCTAAGGCAGAAATAAGAGCGTTTATGGACGATTCTTATTTCACCAACAGAGGGCGCAGGCGTCAATCATCCACCCAATGATGTGTGTGTGTGTGTGTGTGTGTGTGTGTGTGTTTAAAAACAGCCTCTTGTTTAGCAGAGGTTGCATGTTTCATAGATCCCTTTGCACCTACTTTCTAAAAAAGTGCGGTCTTCTCCCCTTTGTTTTATTGTTGACTGTAATTTGCGGCGCCCCGACCGATCGTCACAGCGCTTCAGAAAGGGTCGACAAGTGCGAGGGGGGGGGAAGAAAAAAAAAAGAAAACCTCTGTACCCTTTTTTTTATTTTTTTTTTTTTTTTTTAAGGAGGTGTTGTTGATTTTCAGGTCAAACAATTTGTTAGCTACGTGTTAAACAGCTGCTTCTCGGTTTAACGTCGGTTTCGCAAGCTTCTAAGAGCAGACCGAGAACCCCCCTCAGAGCTTTAGACTCTTATTTCGGATTAGATTAGATTAAAGCACAAAACGAGGCTTCGGTGACGAGGAACTGAAAGTCTGAGGGTTATTTATTTATCTGTCATATTAGTAATGAGAGAGTAGAGATATTCGGGTGTAGGCACGTGTGTTTCTGTCACGACAAGACACTTGTTTTAAAATAATCAGAAGTAATGCAGAAATAATGCAGAATGATTTATTATTGTGGTGTAGTAGTAGTAATAATAATAATAATAATAATAATAATAATAATACCAGAATAACATATTGGATGTTTTCCTTATAGCGTTTAATATAATGCAGTAAATATCGCGTATTATTGTTATTCCTGTTACCTCAAGCGGTAAGAATTCGCATTTTCCTGTGAAAGTTTTAACGATCCGTTATCTTCCTCATCCTGCAGCTGCGTCTCATAAAAACGTGAGAGTTTGAGAAGCGTTCGGAGCTTCGAGCTCGGCGTTTTTTTTTACCCCCCTCTTCCGCTTCTTATTCTTCTTTCTCTCCGCTCTCTTCCCCGCTCGGAAAGGAAACTTTCATCATGACCCTGATTTATGAGCGTCCACGCTTCCCTCAACCCCCCCCCCCAAGTCTTTTTGAGTCCTCTTCCCTTCTCCGTAAAAAGAAAATCTGTTTTTTGTGTCGTTGTATTTCTTTTTCCGCGTTTAAGGCCCGAGAGCCGTAGGGGCTGAGGACGGGACGGGTGCAGGGAGGAGAGAGAGAGAGAGAGGGGGAGCGCTTCTACGAATGCGGCGCTCTCTGTAGACCATATGACGACAAACACGGCGGTCAATAAAACCGAAAACGTTGTGGACAAGCGAAGGGAAGCCGCCGACAGAGCGAATAGAGCTCGCAGACTGAGAGACGGGATCGTTTCTCTCACAATCTGATGAGTTTTCGGTGTACAGTTTTATCGCTTTCACAGCGACGTTCTTGCTTTTTCTCACCAGAGGGGAAAAAACCTCAAGCTACTGAAACAATATTTAATGTCATTGTGAACTGAATTCTTTCTCTCACGCTGATCGATATACGATCTGACAGGAGCTATAAACTAGCCTGGGAGGGTTTATCGTGTAGCTTACGGAGCGATGGAGATGACAGAAAACATCACTGTGGTTATATGGAGATTAGTTTAGGTTAGTTAATCCTAAACTGAGCAGTCGGTGGAACCTTTCCGTTCACGTACACGTTCTGTACAGAATAAAACACTGTGTCGCGCTGTCGTAGTAAAATAATCAACAACGGTCTGGTGTGATCATCCAGAAGCTGATTATTTTTCCATAACAGCACATCCACAAGTGTTTTATTTATTCCTCTCTTATACAACAGCAGTTTATCAATTACAGTCTTTTTCTGTTTATTAAAGAACGACACGTCGTACGTTTTATCCGTTTATAGTTACGTTCGAAAGTTGTCCGTTCCTGTTCTCGCTGTAAACAGTCGTAAAGAGTAAAGTCCTCCGTCCCGAAGTTGTCGGGAAACATTTTTTTTTTCTTTTTCCTTTCAACTCTGACTGTTATGAAGCGCTGACACTGGAGACTCCTTCCATTAATGTTAAACAAACACATTTGTCCTTACAGAAAACTTTATCGCTGTTGCCTTACTGTTCAGGATCTTCAGTCGTCATTAGGGGGCGATGATGGTAATCGATTAATTTATAATGCTGAAAGGATATCTGTAACTCGTGAATTGAAATGTATACAACGCGAAACTTTAAAAAAAAAAATAAAATAAAAAAAAAACAACAAACAAACAAACAATCAAGACACACAGAATAAAGTATAGTTTATTGAAATTCTTGGACGTCATCATGAAGTGGTACAATCCTGTCCGACGTCATGATTTAGTTACGTTAATATAGCGGTGTCGTAATTTATAGCACGTAGGTGACTTACATTTTGACGAGGAGTAACGCGGCGTGACCTTTGACCTCAAGCCCAGGTTTTGGAGCTGCCGAGCCTGTGGCACTTCAGGGGAGGAAAAGAAAAAAAAAAGGTTGAAAGACTGATGGGCTGAAGAGCTCGTAACCATCCAGAATGTTCCCTGCAGTCGTGTCACCGGGTTTTAATGACGCTGAGCTGCCTTTGAAAGTGTTGAGGAAGGTCAGAAAGGCACCAGGAGGATTCTGGGAGTGTGGAGGAAGACAGAGGAAGCGGCGTATGCGGCGCTACTTGGAAAAGGCCGACCCTTCTGACGCGGAAAAGCGCAGTAGAGAGGTCATTCAGGTCGGGAAGTTCTCCGACGTAAACACACCTGATGTCAACAAAATGGCGCCGTCAACAGTAAACAGATTTCCTGTTACATTATTTTATACTCGGTTTTACTTCAGACATAGCGTTGGTGTTGTGAAAGTGTGTTTTATACACCACAGCGTGGTTGAATTCTCGATTCTGATTGGTCATTAGGTGTGCATTATTTACGTATAACGGCACTGAACGGTAGGTAAATATTAATGCTCTCGTTCCCGTTAATATTAATGCTTATTGTTTCTATAGCAACAGCGCATGCACAGGGATGTGTGCGACGGACGCACTACATAATCTAAGACTAATAATAAACGGATGTTGTTGCTTAAGAAAGTAAAATGTATAATCGTTAACGTGGCTGAATTTTTTAAAAAATTTGTGTTATTTATGGAAGGAGTCTCCAGTGTGAGTTCTTTGCAACGTTTCTCAGAACAGGAAAATGTTCAGGACAGGGACGTTCACGCTTTCAGGTTTCTCTGTAAAATTGATAACTGTGTTTTTTAGGGTGGGGGGAGGGATTATTGTCGCTATAACGTGATTAAGAACAGGAAGTAGCTTGACTCACGGACGTTCCACAACGTTAATTATAACAATAAACCTTTAAAACGCGTGCTGTGACGTCCTTTAATAATAGCCATGTAAAAACGTGACGACGGTGCAACGTGGAAATCTGCGTTCTGTTAATTATGCATTCACTGCAGTTGCACTGTTTGAACACCAGAGGTCCCAATCGGCGAAACCCATAGAGTTCAAGTACAGAGAGAGAGAGCACGCTGGTCACATGACGGCGGTCTGTCGTGGAGCGCCTGCTCCGTTACGGAGACGGGAATCATCTGCACGTGAGAAGTGACCTCTGGATCGCGGCGTGTTACAACTGTCTTCAGTAGCTTTCAAGCCATCTGCCATTTTTATCTACCCTGATCTACCGTCTGTGAGGCAGAGGCCACGGAATTAATTGTTTCTTAGCATATAGTTATCCTATAGTAGGATTTGTTTACATTAGTAAACCTCTCTAGCTATTTTAAAATGTATTTACAGTTTTATCCAAATAGAAATAAATAGAGTCTTTTCAGTCATCATTTTTCGCGAGCCCGGTATTGTAAATCGCATCGGGTCGGGTCGTGAGCAGAGCGTATGGTTGCACCCCTCAGTCCTCAGGCTTTATCTCTACCTAGTGATGTTGTTTAAGGTTATGTTTTGTGTTGATTGTCAGGCTCGCTGGTTCTGGGACGCGTACTTCAGCTCCATGAAGGCCATCGGCTTGACCACGCTGCAGATCATCAACGATCGCATTTACCCCTACGCAGCACGCACGTACGAGCAGTGGAACAACCCTCCGGTCGTGGTGAGTAAATACACAACCAAGCGTCACGCTCATCATCGCTAGTTCGTACACGCGTTATATATAATAGCGTTCTTTTGTCCTTCCTTAACTGGGTTTGCTAGTGCAAGGGGCCCATTGTCGTAATAATAATAATAATAATAAAAATAATAGCAAATTATTAAGAAGCAGCAGAGGGAGGAAGAATAGAAAGAGGAAGAAGAATTAATAAAATCGTAAAAATAGATTTATTTAAAAAAAACCTAAAATTAAAACAGAAAAAAATTATGAAAAAAAAAAAATCAAATGGAAAAAATCATAAAAATTGTTGGAAAAAGTCATTAATATAGATAAAAATAAAAATAAAGTTTGTAAAAAATACGCAAAAATAAAAAAGAATATAATCATATAAAAATAAAATGAATGCAAATAGAAGAATTTATTTTTAAAAATAGAAATAGTCAGAAATAAATAGAATTTGTGTCATTAAAATGTAAGAAACCATAAGAATAAAGTTTGTAAAAATAAGACATTTAAAAAAGAGGAAATAATAAAAATTCAATTTATTTTAAAAAAAGTCAGAAAAATACTTTAAAAAAAGAAAAAAAAAATCTATAGTTTAGTCCATCAGCTAAATGCGAACCAAAATGGCCGACAAGCAGCTGACGTGCAGTGAGAGTTATACCTGAGGCAGCGGACAGGCCGTGTGTGTTTTTAAAAAAAATAAATACACGTGACACGTTTGTTGACAGAAAGAATCCGTCCAATCTGATACGTTGGTGTTCTGATGTCTCCGGTTGCACAGGGACAGTCTCTCTCTTGCTATTGGTGGGGGGAGGGGCCGTGTTTTATTTGAAAACGCAACCTTGACGTTATGCAGTGAAGACGTATGAGCAGCGAGGGTTGAGCTGAACGAACGTCTGCATTGTTCAGTTTAAACCCACGTCACGTTTGTTTGTTCTGCGTCTGAGAATCCGGTTTACGCTTTACTGTGAAAACCCAAACGTGCCTCGGGCGTGTTGTTTATTGTGCCATTAGGGTTGTGTGGTTCTTGATGAAATATGAATAACGATTTTTTGGAGTAATTTTGTAAGGAATGATGTGTGTAAGTATTAAATTTTTACGTTACTATATTAGCAGTTAGCACTAGCTCCATTTTCCTAGCGCTGAAGTCCTGAAGATAAAAGTTTGTTTTAGAATTTTTTTTATTTGATGTGAGTTTTTGAATAACAGAAGGACATTTTTGAAATAGAAAATAAAAATGAAATGTTAGTTTAAAAAAAATTAAAAAAGAAGGAAGAAAAATGAATAATATAGAAAAATGTAATAAAAAATTGTCGAATAGAAGAAATCATACAATTAAAAATAGAATAAAAATTTTAATCGAGGGAATAAAAAATTATAGGAAAATGTAATTTGTAGAAAAAATCATTAAAATAGAAGAAATACGTTTAAAAAATGTGAGTTTTTGAAAAAAAAAGCAATTTGTTTTAGAAAATTAAAATAACTGGTTTATAAAAAAAAAAAAAGAATAATTAAAAAGGAGGAAAATTTCATAGAAGAGAATAAAATAATAGAAATATAAATTTTAATGGAATAGACATTAGCGTTAGTAAAAAAAAAAAATTATTAATTTTTTTAAATAGACGGAAAAATAGTAGAAAAAGTCATTAAAACAGAAGAAGTCATAAAAGTAAAAATAGTTTGCAAAATAAAAAATTAAAACGGAACTTACAGTAAAAATAAAAACAATTCAGTACAGTGGAACGTTATTAAAATAGAAGGAATCATTCAAATGAAAATTAGTCTGGAAAAGAAATTAAAACACAAGAAAAAAAAAATACAAGTAAAGTTTTTAGAAACAATAAGTATTTACTTTCTGTACATTTTATACTTCAAACGCTGAACTCCAGAGCAAACAATATCCACTATTTCATGTAAAACTTCAATCGTATTCGTGTTCGGTGTGTGTGAGTGCGCAGTGTGTTCTCTCAGAGGTGAAAGAAAAGCAAAGCTTAAATAAAGAATTAGTTTCTGGCTTCAGTCCAGAGCGACAGACTCTTAGGGGTGTGTTCTTTTAGGAAAATAATCCACGACGAGGCGCTGTGACGAGTTACTGGCGTTGATTATTTTCCTACAGCAGCATCTCCTGAAGTGTTTTATTCCTCTTACACCACAGCAGTTTACCAACAAGCAACGTCATTTTCATTAAAGAGCAAAGCGTCGTCATTTTTATCTGCTTATAGTTACATTTAACGTCCGTGAAACGTGTTCGTTCCTGTTCTCACTTGCGTTATAGCAGCTATAAACACTCGTTACGTTACGTCTGTCTCCCC
>JANDJT010000002.1:1626380-1639272 GCA_024331685.1 Stegophilus panzeri
GCTGATAGAAGGAGCAGGATGAATTCTGAAGCATTATAGCACTATACTTTCTGACCCAAAACATACAAAACATACAACGAAAGCAACCCAATCGCTTCTTAAGGCAAAGAAATGGCATGTTCTTAAATGGACAAGTCAGTCACCTGACCTCAACCCAGTTGAGCTGCTTTTCACTTTCTGAAGACAGAAAGACCTACAAACAAGCAGCAACTGAAGGAGGCATTGACTTCAAAGGCTTTGCATCCAAGTATTAAACATAAGGTTTATATGTATGATTGATAGTTTGTCCAGTTACTTTTGAGCCTGTTAAAATGGAGGGAAGGGCTGTAATTCCTAAACGGTTAATGCAGTATATTTTGTTAAACCCCTCGAGTGTACCGTTAAAGTCTACACTTCAGTTACATCTCGATTGTTTCATTTCAAATCCATTGTGGTGAAAACTCTCACACTGTCCAAATACTTATGGACCTGACTGTGTATATACACAGTGAATATCTAACCTCAGTGTGTTTGTTTCAGGCGGGAATGAATTTATGGCTCGTTAGAGACGCGTCACGTAAGCCGATGTTAGCCGCTATTTATTAAAGCTCTCTCTCTCTCTAATGATACGTCTTAACAAGGCAATTAGCTATGTGCTTGTTTATGGAGCCTTTACACTAACGGCTTGGGAAAAAGGGGGGAACAAGAAATTAATTATATCCTCCGCGTAGATTTTAGTAATGTAATTACGCCGAGGAATACTTTGAAGTGGACTAATGGGCGAGCGTTGCCTTTGATTAGAGGCGTCAGTGGAGCCAAGCTGGAGCTTTGTGACCCATTACGACTAATAAGGTCCTCTTCACAGGTCAAAGCTGAAGCCCAAGCTGAAATAAGAACGGATTTCCTCCTCCTTCTTCTCCTCCGTCTCCTTCTCCTCCCCGTTGCTGTTGGTTGTCGTGCTTGTTTACATCGAGCAGTTTCGAGATGCTTCCAATGTCGGTTATTTTTAAGTATAGCGTTTTTTCGAGGGACTTTTATTAACTGAGGTGATTTGTGAGTGATGTTTCTTTTCTGGAAGCCGAACGCTAGTAACAACGTACGAAGCCGATTACAGTCCCCGAGAGCCGTCTTTGAGAGCCTGGCGGTTTTTCTACTAATTCTGCGGACACAGAGAAATGATGTGCGAATCATTTCAGTGTTTAGTTTATTCCCTGAATGCCTGTACTTTACTAGACAAGAAAGTACACGAGAGGCTCTGTAAAATCCGTATCGGTATGCTCTCAGAGTTTAATTACACACTCCTCCAGTGTCTTAGTAAAGCAGGACCTTCTCTGTAGCTTTATTATGTGACACGATACGTGCCATCCATCTTGCCCGTGCCGTGGAGCGCTCCCAAGCTCTTACACGACTGAAAATACAGCGGCTTGTCTTTCTTGCTCTGTGAAGAATGTCATCGTGGTCGGATTCGTACGTGCTCCTTGTGTTTGGACAATTCTCTTTGACCTCGCCATGACCATCTTTTATTTCTCAAACGTAAAATATATTAAACTGACAAAAGAATATTAATAAAACTCTCGTTTTTTTTATTTTATTTCTTCTTTCTCCTGTGCAGAATCTCTTTGGCCCAAAATCGCCGTTCCTCTCAAAGTGGTACGCACCAAAGAAAACAAACTCAGCAATCGCTTCTTTCCCTTCGACGAGATCGAGACCGAGGCGGTACTGGCCATCGATGATGACATCATCATGCTGACCTCTGACGAGCTGCAGTTTGGATACGAAGTAATGAACGATGCTTCTCGGTTATTCTGCGTTTCCTTGCTTCTCTTGTTTGCCTTTTAGCTCCTCCCTCTGAGGATGTGAGTACGGGCTGTGCGATATGACACGAAATAAAACAAAAACGTATTACGATACTTAGACAGTTCTGCAATATGTATCACGTTATGTAGCTTTGCTATTATACTACCAACAAAACAGTCCGAGTTTAATGACACTTTTATTTAACGACTACAAAAAAATTTTTTAAACTTCCAATCAGAGTTTGTAATTGTTACAAAAAATACTTACAATCTCAGAAAAACGTATCGTGACGGTCTTTATCACGATATCAGTATTATCTTATCGTATCGCCCGTCTGCAAAACAGACTTTTGCAGACTTTTTTTTTTTTTTATTCCACACTGAAAAAAACCATCATTTAAAACATTATCCCAAGTGTAAACACTTTCAATACGTTGGTGGAAGGAGTCTCCAGTGTCAGCGCTTTGTAACAGTCAGAGGTAAAGACGTAACGTTAAGTTTTCCGACATCTTCAGGACAGAGGAGTTTTAAACAAAAAGCAAAAAATGGAAATATGCTAATTAGGATTCCTTCGTTAGGAGGAAACCGATTGTTATTATTAGTGTTCTTCTTCTTCTTCTGCTTATTATCATTATTCTCCTTATCTCCCTAAAGTGCCCAATAACTCAAGATCTGAATGGTAAAAAGTTTTGAAATTTGGCACATTGATACTACAGGCCACGAGTAACTCCCACACCACAAAGGGCCCACATGAGTCCATAGGTGGCGCTACAGGCCACGCCCAAAATCTCCATGATTTCCCCTCTGCCCCATAATTCCAAAATGTCTGAACATTGGTATACATGCCTTATTTCTCATGGGGAATAAAAAAGGCCACTGGGACCCATAAAGTCCACCATGATAGATTCTCCAGTGCATTGAAAATGTGTCCAAAGCTACAAAAATCATCTGCTCATGAACCGTAGGTCCGATTGACTTGAACTGTGGTACATATGTGTGGGATACATGTCTTTCTATAGGGTGATAGGCAGTAAGGAATCAAATAAAAATTGGCCGAACTATTTACATATTGGTGAATTGACAACTGTTGCACATATTTCTTGTGTCCATAAATCAATGGAACATTAACCTATGGACTCGATCTGTGCTGCACACAAAGAGGACACTACAGTATGTTACCGTGTGTGTGATGGCAACCTCATATCTCCGAAAACAATGACATTAGAAGGAATATTATCCTTGATAATATCTGTTATATTATGTTTAACAATATCTTGTTAGACCGTTAGATGGCGCTGTTTGTCTTGGATCGAGCAAAAATACATTTTGTTCAGATTAATGTTATAGCAGCAGGAATAAATTCAAAATAATGTTAAAGTAGCGCTGTATCGGCACGAAGTAATTCTCCAAAATTCTCACTGACGCCTGATTTTTCTCTACAATGATCATTTGTGGAAAACTACAAAAATGAACTTCAAATCTGCCGTTGATCCAAATGCCTGAAATGTTGTATCTGTGGGATACGTTTCACTACTGTGTGAATTTTGTAATGGTCTTCAATCTTGAGGAGGAATCTGCCATTGCTGCTTGCAGCTATATTTATTATTATTTTTTAAATAATAAAAGTAAACAGTGTGTGTGTGTGTATGTGTATGTGTATATATATATATATATACACGCACATATGACATGATGTACTTCCTGCTACTCATATATAGTGAGATTTCCCGGGTCGAATGCTAAGTAAAACCTTAACTTGGGTTTAGAAAAGGCGGGTTGGCTCAAAGATTAAAAAAAGAAAAATCCAAATTTTATTCGGATCTTTTTTAGCTCCACCTACTAAACTGATAGAGACCCAATCTTGACAAATCTGACAATTTACCTAATGCACCTTTTAAAAGCGTTTATCTCAGAACCGTGGCCTCTTTTCAATCATTCCTCGTGTCTGGACCCGAACGCAGGAACGGTATTCCGTGATATCTCTGGGATTTCGTAGGTTGGAGTATAATACGTTGTCGAGTATTAATGAATTATGTTTTCATTCATTAATTTATATCAGCGCACAAATTGTTTGTTTGAAGTAGTCCTTTGTGTCGTATAGGTGTGGCGGGAATTCCCGGACAGGCTGGTGGGATATCCCGGTCGACTCCATTTATGGGACCATGAGATGGGAAAGTGGAAGTACGAGTCGGAGTGGACTAACGAGGTGTCGATGGTGTTGACCGGAGCCGCGTTTTATCACAAGGTACAGCGGTCTTATGCGCTCGAACCTGCACCATCGCCCAAACCTCTGACCTTTTCATTCAGTTCCGATCATCTCAACACGCCTCCAAACCCGTCACTTTTTAATCCGTCTGATTCCGTTATCCTTCCGTATTCGTTTTGTCTTGCAGTACTTCAATTATCTGTACACGTACAAGATGCCGGGAGACATTAAGAACTGGGTAGACGCTCATATGAACTGCGAGGATATCGCCATGAACTTCCTGGTGGCCAACATCACAGGGAAAGCTCCCATAAAGGTAAATACCAGGTCGAATTGAATTCGGTTTCTTTCATTCATTGCGTTTACAGCGCTTTTGTGCATCGTAGTTAAACTTTCCAGCATCAACCGTAGATCACACACCATGAATTAGATTTGATTGTATTTCATGAGATTTGGTGTAAGCTGCGTTTTGGCGCAGAGACTCACGGCCTTTAACACCCGCTTGTTGTGTTTACATTTCACTATTAAATTCTCAAATCTTGGTGGAGTGGAATTTAAAAGCTTTTGACAATTCGGACATTTTTTTTGTCCTGAAATTCAATAAAATGAAAATTACAAAAACAACCTCCAGACCTTTTTGTTTTTCCATAAACAGCAAAACATACCCCTAAAATGTCTCTAAACCAATCAGAGCTCTTGATATTCAAGAGTGTACGTGCACTGCACAATAAAAACTGTGAGGGGGGAAAAAAAAAAAAAAAACAGTTCCTTGTACTGTTTTGTAGTAAGCTTTAATCTGAACTAATCTAATTCATGAGCGTGAACAACCTTTGTGAGTATATCCTGACTCTTAGTTTTGACCTCGGAAAATAACAATGAGACCCTGAGACGTCTGAACAAACATTTACACAAGTGTTTATTATTGGTATGAAATTGTTTCGTTTTCGAGTAATTTTATCAATAGTGCAGCCGTGTCTCTTATCATATCATTTACTGGAATTCAAAAATAGTCATCAAAAATTTTAGCACATTGGAAATATTCAAATAGTTATTCCATAATTCCCCTTCCAGAACCGCTTAATTACAGAAATACTGCATTTTACATTAATAAGCTGCTTTCTTCTTCTTTTTTTTTTTTTTTTTTTTACTTATTAACTTAAGAGAGAGAGAAAAAAAAAGGCTGGTGAGGGAAAGACTGTTTATAGCTGCTGTAACATAAGTGAGCGTTTGTTTTGTAGACGTTCCACGGCGTTAAAGGTAAATATAAACAGGTAAAAGGTGCGACGTGACGTCGTGTAATCATCAGTAAATTGATTGCAGTTTGCTTGTTGGTTAATTTCTGTGGTGTAAGAGGAATAAAACACGGGGACGCGCTGCTGTAGGAAAATAATCAACTTTAGGGTTGTCACGGAAGCACTGCTTGAGCACTCCGATCTGTCGTTGATTATTTAACACACACACACACACACACACACACAGTGTTTTATTCCTTTATCTCTGATTGAGAGTGAGGAACGTGCCGTATAAACACAACAACTTGTTCTCTTCTCTTTCTTCTTCTTTGTTCCCTTCATCGTGTATTTCTTCTTTTCGTGTTCTTGCTGTTCTTTTCTTCTTCTTTTTTCTTTTTGTTCATCTTTTTTTTTTTTTTTTTTTCCATTCTGCTTCTTTTCCTGGTTGTTAGTGTTGTTCTTCTTCTTCTTCTTCCTTGTCCTCTTTCCTTTTCTTCTTCTCGTTCTTCTTCTTCCTCTTTATTCTACTTGCGTCTTTTGCTTCTTTTTGGTGTTCACGTCCTTCTTGTACTTCTTCTTCTCGTTATTGCTCATCATCATCTTCTCGTTCATGTTTTTGTGCTTTTTCTTCTTGCTCTTATTCTTCTACTTATTACTGTTGTTGTTGTTGTTGTTGTTGTTGTTATTATTTTCATGTTTGTGTTTGTTTTTGTTAAAGGCACAGCTCTGCTCATTACTAACAGAGTTATCAGTACATTGTGACACACGGTAGTTTATCTTCGTCAGAGCGTTTTTAAACCTCTGACAAGGTGTTTCAGAAGAATGAAGGTCATGAAAGATTAGTTATTGTTATGAGTTTATATGAAGGTAACGATCAAATTCAGGTAAACCCCTGATCAGCGCTGACCTGCCCTGCTTCCTGTGCAGGTGACGCCGCGTAAGAAGTTCAAGTGCCCCGAGTGCACGGCGATAGACGGGCTGTCGTTGGACCAGACGCACATGGTGGAGAGGTAAAGTATAAACCGGGGGGTAGGACAGAGCGGAACCCTGGGAGCTCTCAGGACCTGGCATGGCTTCCATCTGCATCTGAAACACATTCTGTATGTTCTCCCCCAACAATAGCCTCATTGTGGCACTTCACAGGAGACATGCGCATTTATCAGCCAAAACACTGAGGAACTTCTCCGTCCAATTTCAGGCTGCGTTCGCATGCCAAGCTCGAGTCTGATCAGCACGCCGACGTTCACGCTAAACCAGAGAACACAAAACAGCGCCTCCCGTTCCCCCTAGCTGCTTTACAGAAGAAAGAACGTACTCAAGCGGACAAATCACTACACACACACACACACACACACACGTTTCTTAAAATTCTTCTATTAGTCTCTGTTTTAGTTCAGGAAATACACCAAAGGCAGTTCTACAGTCTACATTCCTTCTTTGGGAACCTTTAAATGTCTTACACAGTGTGTTCCCTGTTAGCTAAGAACCCTTAAAGAGTGTACCAAGATAGCCAAATTAGCCTAAACTCCTGACAGGTTCTAGATATTATGTCGAACACAACGAGCAATAATTTGTACCACACTTACCCAATGATCTTCAAGTGCTCTTTAAGTCTCCATGGGATAACCATGTTGAGAGGAAAATATTTTGCCGTAAGGTTCTACATGGAAACTCTCCTTCTTAGCCTTTTTTTTTATTTTATTTTATTTTGAAAGCCAAGAACCTGTAAGACTCCAAAGGAGCACTAAAGAACTCTCGAAGAACTGCCTAAGTGTGTGATATTGCTCTTTATTTTCTTCTTAGTACTCAGAACCCATCAGGAGTTTGACGTTTGCTACCTTGGTACTCGGCACACGTTTAGAAAAAAGCGTTCTTTAAGAGTTCTGAATAATTAAGGGATTGTAGCTTTCAAAATAGGGTTCTACTTTAAAATGTTTTAACAGGTAAGTATTTTGTTGTAGTGTTCTACAGAGAAACTTTAAGGGTTCATGCAGCAAGACCACAAGAACGCTTAAAGGTTCTAAAAAAAAATATTTTTTTTTAGAAGCAAAAGTTAATTGTCAGGAAGCTGAATTTAGATCTGAAGTTTCCGTGTAGAACCATAAAACAAAATATTTTCCTGTCAAAGAAGGTTTCAAAGTAGAACGCTTTCCTGAACGCATGGGGTAAGAACCCTTTGTTCTAAGTGTGTGTATATGTAACATCAAATTATTGCTCTTCTTAAAATCTAGAACCTGTCAGGAGTTTAATGGTTAGCTCTTGGTACTTGGGACACACACGGTTCTACAGGAGTACTTTTAAGGGTTCGTTGGATAATTAAGGGTTCTTGGTACCCCATGCACTCTTTTAAATTAAAAAAAAAAAAAAAAAAAAAAGGGTTCTTTAATGGTATTTTGAATCATTAAAGGGGTTCTTTTGATAGTAAATTATTTTTTGTAGCATTCTACATAGAACCCTAACATAGGTGTTATCTGTAAAAAAAATAAAGAAAAAAGGAAAAAAAAGGTTCTTTAAAGCACACAAATGTTATGGGTTCCTTTATAAAGACAATGGGTATGAAAAAAAGAACCCTTAATTATCGTATGAAAAGAAACTTAAAGAACCCTCGAAGAACCTTATTTTCTAAGAGTGTGTGTATTAACTGGTTTTGTATATGATGCAAACTCCAAATGATTGCTCATTATATTCTTCTTAATATCTAGAACCTGTCAGGTGTTTGATCTCCATACACTCTTAGGGAAAGGGTTCTTTAAGTTTTAAGTTTCTTGAATAATTAAGGGTTCTCAGCTTCAAAAAAAAAAAACAATTAAAAAAAAAAAAGTTATTTTAAAGCTAAGAACTCTTAATTATCCAACCGATCCATAAACAAACACTTGAAGAACCTTGTACTGCCTGGTTAAGTGTGTGACACAAACTCCAGCCATCTGCTACTCGGTACACTCTTAGGAAAAACGGGTTCTTTACGAGTTCTTTACGTTTAGGTTGAATTATTTAGGGGTCTTTTTGAGTGAAAATTGTACACAGGAACTTTAAGGGTTCCAGCAAGGAGACTGAAGACGCTAAAGAGTCAGTTATTAAAAGGACAGATAGATGGTTCCTGAGAAACGGCGCGAAGCAGAAAGTCAAGGTTCGGCTGCAGAAGAATTGCGTGGCAGTGCAGATACGTAACCGCGTTAAGAAAGTTAATTGCGCTCGGTTACGTGCCACCTCTGCGTGAGTGATGGCTTTAACACTTGAAAGTGAGCCGGGAGCCTGCGCTCCGCTCCGGGCCTGAACAAGTGCATGACCTTGGAAGTGAATAAAGAGTGTTACTAATAGAGTCTGGCTCCACAGACCATGCAGCCCTTTGACTGGAGGCTCAACCGAGATTGATGGGGTCTTTCTGGTCACGCTTCTCGCTCTGAACACGCTTCCTGCCATAAAAGCCAGGCTTTGCACCACTCCCAAAAAAAAAAATGCCAGCGCTCAAACAGTGGCTTGCATAAGTATTCCCCCCCCCCCCCCCCACCTTTAAAATTTTCCTCATTTTGCAGTGGGCATAATTGGGATTTTATATTACAAATACCTCAAAATATTGCCATAGAGGGAAAAATGTATATAGTTAGCAAAATTATGTACAAATTTTAAAAATTGATCTTAGGATATTATGATATCTCTTCTTTTGGTGTCGTTTGGTCCCGATTTGCATTTCTCTCTCCATAAATTAGACTAATTTCACTGTACTTACTAAATAATACCTACTGCTGTTTTAATACAAAGTGAAAATGTTTTTTAAAAAAAATACATAAAGATTTATTGGTATAAAATTACACACTACAGATCATTCAAGGCTCTTAGTTTCTTTTTAAACAACAGCTAACGGTTCTGGGGAAAGTTTCTACATAGAGCCACACAACCCAGCATTTCCTATCAGAAAGCAAAAGCACTGTTATGGAGGATAGGAACCTGTAATTATCCACTGGACCATTAAAGTACTTCTGTAGGTTCTTTGGGCTTTTTATTACGTCCTGAAGAAGTCGAGCCCGCCTCAAAACTCGACTCTAATGTGAATCGAGGTCGGGGTAAAATCCGCGTAACGTAATCCCCTCCCCACTCGGTTGTCTTTGCTTGGACTCGGAGGCTAAAAAATACATCTGGTCAATCAGGTAAGAGTTTATTTCAGAGGTACGGGCGCAACCAATAAGCCGATAAGTTCACTGGAGTCCATCTATAGTGTCACATGATCTTAATATAAATACACCTGTTCTTGGAAGATGCCACAAAATTTTGTAAAAGTATAAATCATTATTTTAAAAAAAACCTTTGAGCATCTCTGAGTGCTATTAAATAATGGGGAAAAGAATATGGCACAACTGTAGAGAAACTGTTGAAGAGCTTGAACGTAACTCCGAGCATGATGATACTACCACCACCATGCTTCACAGCAGGGACGGGTTTCCCCTTGCACATTAGAAACTGTAGATATTCCAATGCAACGTGCAGCGTCTCATTAACGCACACCTGTATTATACACATAACGGTCTTTTCTTTTCTTTCCTCTCAGGTCTGAGTGCATAAACAAATTCGCGTCTGTATTCGGCACCATGCCTCTGAAGGTCGTGGAACATCGTGCTGATCCCGTTTTATACAAGGATGACTTCCCGGAGAAGCTCAAGAGTTTTCCCAACATCGGGAGTTTATGACCGAGTCCCGCTCCTGTTCTTTACGAGACCTTCGTCTCGTAAAAAACCACGTCACTGAATGCTCTAGGACTCATCGATGTCGTTTAACTTTTTAAGATAAGAGCGTACGAGGGGAATCATCCTGTTGCCGTATCTACACGTGTTCTTTTATCGAGATGGATCACCAGGAACTTGGAAAGAAGAACCAACAACTGGAACGTCACAGAGCAGATTGTGTCTGTCGATAACACTGAAAATTAGGGTCCACTGAAAAACAATGTTTGACCTTGAGAAGCCCAAATGGTGTCTTTTTATATGTTTTTATGGAAGACGAGGGTTGGATTGGAGAGTCTCGGAGCAGTGTCAGTATATTAAACTTGCAGGAGCTCTCGGTGGTCCGAATTTACATTTCTCACGCTGAATTACTCACATTTTACTGTATTTACTGAATAATACTTACTACTATTCAATACAAACATTACACACTAGAGCTGCTATGTAAGTAAATGTAAAAAGCTAATTTTCTATGCCGCAAACAGGAACTTAAATCCTGTCACATTTTGGTTCCTACACTCTCAGAAACAATGAACGTTAAGGGTTTCCCAGAACCATTAGATATTTTATTTAAGGAGCTAAGAACGCTTAATTATCCAATTGCACTAGGTTTCTAGGTACGGTCGTACAGTAAATTGTTTCCTGTCAGAAAGCTTTCCAAGTAGAACTGTTTTAGAAGCTAGGAACTCTTAAATTATCGAACGAACCCTTAAGGAACCTTTTGTAGAACCCTGTGTGTACCAAGATAGCAATGTTAAACTCATGACAGGTTCTAGGTATAAAGCAAATAATGAGCAATAATTTGGAGCTTGTACTGCACACTTACTGATTTAATACGTGCGCGCTTAGAAAAAGGGTTCTTTAAGAGTTCGTTAGCTTAGTAAAAAATAAACTAATTCAAAACCATTAATGGTTCTTTTGTGCTCAGTCTATTTCTCTGGGACTACGTATAGAAAATGTGTATGATGGGAAGAACCAGTCATTTTCCAAAGAGCCCTTTGTTCTAAGAGTGTATTTATTACCTGAGTAAATGTGCAGCTCAAAGCCAGGGTTCTTTAATGGTATTTGAAAAAATTAACGGTTCTTAGCTTGAAAAGATAATGGTTCTTTAAAATATTTTTATTGGAAATTACTTTGTTGTAGGGTTCTACATGGAGTTCTCCCAGAGACATAACCAAAAAAAAAAAAAAAGTTGTTTAAAGTTTCAATGTAGAACCCTACAAGAAAATATTTTCTCATCAAAAACTTTTTAGAAATTTTAGAACCCAAAAATTAACCATTAAAACACTTGAAGAACCCTGAGGTACCTGGGTAAGTGTGTGATCCAAACTCCACCCACGTAGTACTCGGTACACTCATAGAAAAAAAGGGTTCTTTAAGGGTTCTTTGAGGGTACAGTGTGTTGAACAATTAAGTGTTATTCACTTTAACTACAAAAAAGGGTTCTGTGAAGCTGAAGCTTCAGAGAATCTCCAAATTATTGCTCGTTATTTTCTTCGTAATATCTAGAACTTGTCAGAGGAGTTTTAACGTTTAGCTGTTGAGGGACAAAATCGGGTTCTTGAAGCTTCCAGCACTTTATTATAGGGGAAGAGTGTTGTACGGTTCTACATAAAACCTTAAAGAATTCCCCCATGAGGGAAAAGCTGAAGAACCAACCCTTAAGGCTTCTAACTTTTCTGTACAGTGTAGAACATGTCCAGGTTTTACAGGTTTACAAGTTTTTTTCTTCCCAAAACACCTTTAGGGGAAAAAAAAAAAAAAAAAAAAAGTCACATTTTTTCCAGCAGTTTCCAGTCAAATGTTTAGAAATTCCTCAAAACTTCAGAAATTGAAATCTAAACAAATTAAGAAACACCGTGAGGGTGTGGTCGAAGACGTATAAACACTGTCCTTGTTTTTAACAGAGATACGTTCGCTTAATTTATCTAACAGTCAAGCGTTCTTAAAAGGATGTGTGGGTTTTAGGCGTGAGCTACAGAGCAGAGGAACCCGATTTGTACAGTAAACACAGAGGTGCTACCATTTATGGTTAACTACAGCATTTATGTAATATTTGACTTGTTCCTATGGCGATACTGGAGCTGAAAAATACGTTGTTGTTTTTTTTTTTTTTTTTACTAAAGCAGAATGAAACGAAATAAAATTCACCTGGAGGCATGAACAGTCGAATTCACCGAAGGGGAAAGGACGCGGACGTGTACGATACTTCTTTTCTTTTGTTCTCGTTGTCTTTTTGTCTTTCACTCCGTCCCGACTTTACCTACGTTTTGCCTCAGTCTCATGAGCCAATAGGAAACGAGTAGGCGGGACCACCGACTCGGACGCGTATACAAACGGAGTAGATGCTAATTATTAAGTAGCGCTCACACGCGTACGATTTTTTCCGCCACGGTTCTTTCTCGGACGTCACGGGGAAAAATTCGCCATCGTAGAAATAACATAAGCTTAATAATATACGTTTTTGTGGTAAAATACCAAGATTTTCACGTTAGCCGTCAATCCTGGCAGCTCCGTAAATACCACGGTCTTTAGTCAGTAGTAGCGTTGTGTGTTTATGATTGTAATATATCAGTCTGTGTGATTTTAATTTTAATTTTTAAATATTATTTTTAACCAGTGAATAGAATAAATCATGAATTGAGTCGTGTGTCTGGGCTGACATTTATGAATATTCCTCGGTAACAAGAAGTTGACAAAACAATGCGTCAGCTACTAACAATTTCATCTAAATGTAAATTTTTTGCTGTTTATTTGAAAGATTCCAGCTATCTGTACATTCTCTCTCTCTCTCTCTCTCTCTCTCTCTCTCTCTCTGTCTTTTTTTTAAATAAAGAATTATCGTTACATTTTTTGCCTTTTTTATGTTTCAAGCAACTTCTTTTCTAAAGCATGCCTATGTGACATTGTGAAGTTAAAACTAAGCAGTGGTGTGTGTGTGTGTGTGTGTGTGTGTGTGTGTGT
>JANDJT010000002.1:1639372-1651888 GCA_024331685.1 Stegophilus panzeri
AAAGCATGCCTATGTGACATTGTGAAGTTAAAACTAAGCAGTGGTGTGTGTGTGTGTGTGTGTGTGTGTGTGTGTGTTTTTATGGTTTCTGTTGTCTAGGGATGGAGCAGATGTCTGAGCTCTGTGAATGATTTAAGTGCAGGAGCCTGCATGTCTGAGATAAATGCATTTCATCTCTATGGGGAGTGAACTTGTGAAGAGAAATGTATTCCTGCTCTGCCTGTTCCCTGACAGAGAAAGAGAAAATCTGGTAAGGAGGAGGTTTTCAGCAACGACTCGGGTATTGGAAATGTCAGCGGATGACCAATTACGTAGCGAGAGCCAGATTGTCTGCAGCTCTTTTGCTTTATGAAGTGTCTGTTATTTAGTCCAAGCGAACGTTTCTGGGAGTGTTGCAATCGCTCCGAGTTTAAACGGGTCTACTTTATGAGAAGTGTGTGTGTGTGTGTGAGAAATAGAGAACACACCGAGGCAAGCGTTCTCAGTTCTCCGAAGCGCTTCTCATCGTTTCTATAGTAACCGTTTGTCCACAGGGACAGTGTATATATATATATATATATATATATATATACACACTAATAAACCAATTAACAAAAAACAAAACGTTCTTATTGTTGGTATTTTGTAAGGCGATGCTTGTTTAATGTTTGTAGAAGGAGTCTCCGGTGTCGGGTAAAGCTGTAACGTTAAGTTTTCGGTTTCTGTGTAACATGACAAGTCCTTACTAACTCAAGAAAAATTTAAAGAGAGAGAGAGAGAGAGAGAGAGAGAGAGGTGAAGGAACTACTGTTTATAGCTGCTATAACAGGCACTAATTAACATCAAGTGTAACTATAAACGGATAAAAATTGCGATCGGTGGCAAATTGCTGTCGTATAAGTGAAATAAAACGCTTCAGGATGTGCTGTTCATCAGCTTCACCGCGTGGCTTCGTCACACCGGAGTGTCGTTGATTTATTTTCCTGTAACAGCACCACGCAGAGTGTTTTATTCCTTAAGTCTTTAAGCACTTCTCTAGTGGCCTGGGGAGGAAGGAGGAAGAGCACGACCAGACAAAGCAAAAGGTGAGTCAATGTTAAGGTTTTTATTGATCAGTATCTAAAGGGGAAAAAAACAAGCACACACACACTAACACACACATAGATTCTCTCTCTCACACACACACACACACACACACACACACACACACACACATATTCAAAGCCTGAAATAAAAGCAGCAGAGCTCCCTTCCTCTACAGTACATGGGGTAGAATGTAATGTTCTTTTCCCCGTTGCTGGAAGACGGTCAAACCCACTCTGCTTCTTCTCTCCACTGGTACTCCATTAGTCCAATTTATTAGAGAATGGAACAGGAATGATGGTGCTTTGAGAATGCATGCGATTTCACAAGCCAAAATCTTAAAATAGTCTGTTGAGTGGGAATTGTCCTGGGGCAAAAAAAAAAAAAAGGCTCACATAAAACCAGTGGGAGCCTTGGACGGTTTTTCAGAAAGGCTGTGATTTGTAGCTGAGTCATGCGGAATTACTGTTGTGTAAGACAAGTTTGGGACAATGAGGGGGGAACTAAATCAATTAGACCAAATGTTGGAGCTTGATTATAAACCGCTTATTAGTGATATCAAACCCAGGTCAGTTACTATGAGCAAAGCTTTTGTAAGTGCAATAACTTACTGTTGTAAATCACACACACACACACACACACACACACACACACACACACACACACACACAATACATATATATGTTTATATATATATGTATATAGAATATCAACAAGCCTGGAAGTAAATAATTAATTAGAATGCCGTACATTTAGCTTGAAGCTTTGGGAGGAGAAAAGAAAATGAAAAATGTATCACACCAGGGAAGGGGGGGGGGGTGTGTTATTGGGGGCGTAGAGAGAGAGAGAGAGAAAAAATCACATTTAAATCCTAAACTCCAAACACAAACCCCAACCTCACACACGAAATAATATTAAATTCCTCGCAAGGATAATTACAACAAATTAATTACATTTTCAATTCTTAAACAGCAAAAAAAAAAAAAAAAAATTAACGCACAGAAAATTGTACATGCCCGCACACGCACACACACAAAAAGCATTATATTATTATTCTAGAACTCGGATATGCCTTCTTCAGTAGTATTAGAAGTGACAAGGGACGATGTAGAGATGGACTTCTTTAATGTTTTTTCTTTTTTGTTTGTTTTGTTTGCGCGAATCACACTGCTATCAGTTTGAGTTTAATGCTTAGTAGAACCTGTAGGTTTTTTTTTGGTTTTGTTTTTTTTTTTTTTTTAAAGAAACCAAAATTATCCCACAACTATTTTAGTGACCTGAGTTCTGAGCTGTGAGCCGAGCCGAGATAGCCGCCTAAAGCCAGTCGTAAAATAATCCGCCCAACGAGAACTGGCATCTCGGGTTCTGTCACAGAATCCCGATCCGCAGTTGTCCGGGTGATAATTAAGAAAACTTCACGAATGTCCGCGAGTCGACGGTTTTAAACCGGGAGAGAGCGAGCCGAGTCGTACAGCGCTGTAACTTTGTGAAAGAGGAGCCTTGACAGCTGAGCACGAGCATGAGCGAGGCATGTTTGTTTTGCATTTGCTCGTCACACAGCTGTGCGTTCTGTCCTTTCTCAGAACGCCGGAACGTGAAACCGTCGTTTTCGCCCTCTGAGTAACCCAAGAGCGACACAACCGGCGTTCTATGCGGTACAGGAACGCTAAGAGGGCTCGAGAGAAGTGCAAGCTCTCAGCAACATCTATATGCCCATGTTTAAATGCAAAAAAGAAACTGGATCCAGTGATGCAAATGGATTTAAGCCTTTTTTGAAAGCTAAGAACCCAACTAGACTCTTAAAGAACCCTTTTGTACCAAGCTTGAATTTATTTCAGAAAACCTTGTCTCATCCTACTACACTCTGAGAAAATCTAGAACCCTTCTAGGTTCTGTATAGAACCCTACAACAGAAGAGGGTCAAAGCAGAATCTTTCAGGAAGCTGAGAACCCTTGAAGACCCAAATTTTCTAAGATTGTACCAAGTACCAAGAAGCTACATGGTAAAGCTCTGCCAGATTCTAGGTAACAAATAATGAGCAGAAAAAAAGGGTTCTTTATGGGTTCTTTAAGGGGTCATTGGATAATTACGGGTTGTTAGCATGCAAAAAAGGGTTACACTTGGAACCCTCTTTTAGAAGCTAAGAACACTTCAAGAATTGACGGACTTTTATTTCAGAAAACCTGTACAAACCCTGGCCACGGTGTCCTTTGGAAACCTTCTTGGTTCTAAGGAGTATTTCCCTATCAGAACAGGTTCCAAGCAGAACCTTTCAGAGAGCCGAGAAGCCTTGAAGAACCCATTTTTCCAAGAGTGTCTCGGTACCATGCTGAGTTGTAAACCTCTGACAGTTTCTAGCTGTTTAAAAATAAAAAAGAGCAAGTAAAAAGGGTTCTTCAAGGGGCCATTGGGTAATTACGGGTTCTTAACTTGCACTTAATTTTCCGATGACCCCTTAAGGATCTCTACAAGAACCCTTTTCTCTAAAATAGTACCATGTATCAAGCTTGAACCTTATTTCAGAAAACCTGTACAAACCCTGGACATCATGTCCTCATACTCATTCACTCTTAGGAAATTTAGAGCCCTTCTAGGTTCTATGTAGCGTTTCCCTATCAGAACAGGTTCCAAGCAGTACCTTTCAGGAAGCCAAGAACCCATTTTTCTATGAGCGTACCGAGTACCAAGCTGAATTGTAAACCTCTGACAGGCTCCACGTATGAAAAATAAAATAACGAGCAAATGTTTGAAGTTTGTACCGAACACCGCTTACCAAATTAATACGTAAAAGGGTTCTTCAAGGGTTCGTTAGATAATCATGGGTTCTTCGTCGCGTAATTCTTTCATTACAGCTCGTTAAATCAAGAGAGTATTTGGCAAAGACGCCAACACGAGGAAAACTTCACGAGTTTGCAAAATCGTGAACCTTTGAAATGACGAATTTCACCACATTTCGTGCGTTTTGTAAAATACGTACGACACTCATACGCACGTCACTAATGCGCTTTCTGTTGTCATGGCAACACACCCAGTACGCGAAAGAAAGAAAAAATACTGTAGCAGAATCAACGCTAGTTTCCTGAACATGAACCTGCCTTCTGTACCAGATCCTCTGCTGCAGCCAATCACGTACATTCGTTCAAATTCGGTTATTTAGGTGACGGCCTCGAGCAAGGAACGAGTTCTCACACAAGTTCGAAGATTGCTCGTTTTATTTGCCTTCTCTGGTCTGATTAGTGAACCCATGACGTAGCTTGTCCGAAAAAATAAAAAAGCGGATGACTGAAGCAGCATTTAAACGCCATTGTGAAACAAAACATAACTAAATTCATGTTTTATTCATAGCTATGAGCTAATCGCTAACGGTTAAGCTAACGATTAAAAGGTCGCTGTTAGTCGCTCGTCTGAAATTTCTTAACGAGCATGCTTCCTTTTTTCCCCCCTCCTCTTTGACTGTTTTAGTGTCATCTACTTAATCCTTTGACCTGTCGAAGTGTTAAACACCGGCGTCGGTCGCTCATCTCCGTTTACGAGCGCGATAAAACCTCTTTGCATTTGAAAACGAGGAATTCCGAAAAGCCTCCCGGTAAGATGGCATGAACGTGGTTCTCGTTTATAAACTGGAAATGGCCTGTCTAAACACGTATCGGATTCTTCCACAAATTTAAAACAGATTTGTTTTTATCTGATCTATATCTGGAATCCGGAAGAAAGAAAGAAAGAAAGAAAGCCAGAAATGCTGTAAAGCAAATCACGATGGAACGCCGACTGCTTTTAACTCGCGTTGGGTAAAATTTCCGGTGATAAAGAAAAGTCAAAAGTCCACGATGAGTGTCATGGTGTCAGACTCGAGTGTGGAATGCTGGACATTTTCCGAGGGACCGCTGCCAAAAAAATAATGAAGCAAGGATCAAACCCGAGCCTGCATTTAAATGTTTATGCGTATCGTATTCGAACTGGCCGTCTCTGGAAGATCATATACTCAGATAACGCACCAGAGGTCTCGGCTAAATCAGCAAAATTCGTTCTTTAGTCAGTATTTGAGAAATCTGGCACGGACAACAGGTTATAGTTTGCTGTTATACTGTAGCTTGATGGTTTTTTTTTTTTTTCTACCTAACGTCCCGAATCGCTGCAGAATTACTCTTCGTCCACGATCTTTCCGGAAATCTTGTCTCGCTACAAGCCGCGATGGTGTTTGACGTTATTGTTATTGCCATATAAAGCATGTAGAAAACCCTGACTGAGCTTTCAGACACACTGTATTGTCACTTCAGGTTAAATATCTTGCCCTGAGTCTCTCTGGGAGAGAAAATAAACTTGGATTGAGATGTAGAGGGAAATATATTTCAACAAATCCATCAACTTGCTTAACTCTCACCTGGGAGCTCTTAGAATGGGAAAATGGCTTTAGCTCTTTCTTTTGTGTGTGTGTGTGTGTGTGTGTGTGTGTGTGAGAGAGAGAGATTGTTAACTCTGCACAGAAGGGGAATACATTACATGTGGGGTTTTTTAAGATGCAGCATTTTCTCTGTGTTTCAGATGTCAAAATTCATCAGAAACCAGACATGTAAGGAAGCCCTTGCGCGATGTGATGGTTTGCATGACGCTTTTTTTCTTTTTTTTTCTTTTTTTTTTTTTTTTTTTTTAAAGCTCTTTCCACAGGACCGCGTGGTACGACTTGGCAAATTACCCATAATCCTCCATGTTGCTGCACTTTCCACGGCTATGAGGTGTACCCGGGCTGTATTTGGTCACATTCTGACGCAGGTACCATGCAAGCTGAGCTAGGAGATGTGGGCGGGACTAGAAAAAGCATGCAGATTGGTCGAAAAATCGTCCTAATTTAAAAAATCGTCTCTGACTGGAGTCGGTAGGCTCGTGAAGTGTCTCCCAGTCTTCTCAAAAATCATTTTCTGCTGGATTTATTTACAATTGTATATTTCAGACGGTCCCGTCGGGATTTTCTGCGAACGCAGAAATGAACGCAGCATCAACCAAACTCCGCGTGACGTCGTCACCAACACGCGTTCAGCCAAAGCCCTCTTCGATTCACGTGCATCAAACATGCGTACAGCTGAAAGGTCTCATTTACCAACGAACATCACTGCGAAAGAGCACGTACAACTATTTATTGCGATTTCGACAATCCGAGTAGTTTTCCGCAAAAAAAAAAAAAAAAAAAAGTCACACAACAAATTTTGAAAAACGCCACAGCAAAACCAAGCATTTATGGCCGCAACAATCACGAAAAAACTTTGCGAAATCCTGTACGGACCGAATCCGATTAGTGTGAACTTGTCTTAATCGTTCTCCAGGTCAGATTATACGATGTGATGGTTGTCTGACGATAAGGAAAATGTCTGCGTACGATGCCGCTCAGGCCATCGATCAGCGTGATCGGGAAATCAGCTGGTGCAGAAAATGGGTGCGCTTAAACGTACGTTCTTCGAACTGCGCTTGAGGTAAATAAGGAGATTGTTTTTTCTGTCCGTTAGCACAGTTCTGTTTGCGTTTCTCCATCGCCGCTACCGTATTTGTTGCCGAGTTTGCTATATTGCTACGTCTTTGGTCAAATTGCTAAATCTGCCATTGATACCGCGAGCTCGTCAAATTCTGCGTTCTTACAGTGCCGATCTCGGTTCTTCTGCCATTTTTTGTTGGCTTGAAAGTCATAAAGTGTAAACCGGCTTTCGTCCACACCTTCCCGTAAATTGTCTCGGGCTCCTTAGGGTCCTGCACGTCCAGGGTCACTCTTTCACCATCGCACACTGCGTACGAACGCTTGCTGCTCCGCGTGGCCGCACTGCGTGACGAACACAGCGCTATTAGATGTAAGAAAATATTCTTCAGTGCAACGTAGAATGATTTAGACTAGTTGTGAGCATAAAGTGATCATTTCGGAAAGTTACGTTTCTTTTTTTTCTTTACATGCAGATTATGTACGTAAATATTTTTGACTTTCACCAAGAAAGTCCAGTTTTGGACTTTTGGGTAAAGATTCGTCTATGACCGGGGCGTCCGATCTTATCCGCAAAGGGCCGGTGTGGGTTCGCGTTTTCATTCCAATCTGTTCCAAGGAGGAGCCACGCCTGATTCCACCTGCTTTCAGGTGTGCCTCTGCTTGGTTGGATTGAAAACCTGCACCCACACCGGCCCTTTCTGGATAAGATCGGACACCACTGGTCTATGAAGTAGTGAAAATGTTAATATTCTCAGGCCTGTTTCTGTATAATAACTCTTTACAGCTAGGACCTACAGGTTCGTCTGATAAGTGCAGGGGTTGCTTTTATTTTAATTCGATTTATTCTTAGCATTTTGAAGTTTTATCCCAGGAACTACCAATCCTTAACCACAACTCACTTTGGTTAATTCTCATTTCTCAGATTATCAGATTGATCTCAGATTATTCTCTTCCTTAAGAGGATTTCCTACACAGGTTTTTATTTTAATTTTTAATAATAATAATAATATCAGTTTTCTGTTCTCCGAGTCAGTCCACTCCCTCACCGTCTTTGTCCTTCGCCACACGTGGCATCGTGGTTGCTCGTGTTTTTTTTTTGGTTTTTTTTGTCCTCTTCACCGTCTCGTTCTCTCACTGCGTTGTTAAAGAACACCACGAGCGACTGTGCCGGTGCGTCTGGGCGATCATGTGGCCCAGGAGATGGCTGCACTGTGTTCCTTGGCTTTCATGCGCAGAGCGGCAATGCTGGACGACTTCCGGTCAGGGTCCATGTTCAGATCGTATCCGTTGATGCCACTGCTCATGCCTGGACTCCCGAACAGACTGCCCATGTGGCTTTGTCCCATGTGACCTCCGGGATTGGGCACGCCCAGGAAGTCGGAAACTCCGCTCGCAGCGTGGGGGTGAGGGGTCATGCAGGAAGTCACCGAGTCGCACGGAACAACGCAGCCTGGCACCGGGGACGCTGCGCTGCTGCCTCCGATCCATGAGGGGTTCTGGATCTGTGATGCGATGGAAAGAAAACACACGCCTGTTAGTCTTATTATTACATCTCTGCAATGGATAGGCGATTAATTCAGACACAAGAAGTTTAAATAGTACAGGTTTTTAAATACCTCTAAACAATACTTTTCAAACCATTTAAAATAAACTGTTTAGAATAATACACAATTTCATACGACTGTAATACTAATGAAATGACCAACATAAGGTCCCAGGAACATCTCTACAGCTTTATCCTCATTTCCGATGCCACCATATATACATATTCATAAATATGCAAATAAGGAAACGCCCCCAGATCCTCATGCCACCCAAACAAATATCACTAACATTCGCTGAACTTAACTAGCTCAAATTAGTGCCACGGGTGGTATTCCAGGATTAATCTCCGTTTACCCAAACCTGTCAAAATATATATGTTATCATGACAACCACATTAGCTAAGCTAGCTAGGTAGTTAGCTAAATTCACCCTGATTTATATACAGTTTCTATACAAAAGCACAGAGAAAGTCTCTCATCTTAAGACTAAAAACTTTGAACTTTTATGAAAAAAAAAATGCAACCCAAACACTGATCTATATAATCGGAGGAGTGTGTCTTTTAACCATCACGGTTTTGAGTTCATCCTGAGTCTGATGTTGGTTTGTGATCGTACTGTGGTAGTCAAACGTTTTTTTGTACAAGGGTATAAGTACGTTCGTATAAGAATTTATATATATATAAATAATATCTACGTTTTCAAAACATTCTAGTCATTCTAACACGAGTCTATGTAGAGACGTTTCCTAAACATTCTGGCGAAATGAACGTAGAGCAGTTCTCACCAACCCTCTTCATCTCCAACCAGGATCTAACACCTGTTTTCGCTGATCAAGAACTTCTAAAGGATTCTAGTGATTAGATGGTCAGGTGGGCATCATTACGGTTGGAGCTAAAGTCTTCAGGAAGGTCGATCTCCAGGAACCGGGTTGGTGACCACTGACGTACAGGAAGTGGCCTGCCAATAGGGGGCAGTATCAATCTGTGACCATGCTAGACCACTAGAACTCTGCCTACAGTTTTTCCAGCTTGCTAGCATAACCAGCGCTAAATCGTATAAAGGTTCCAGCTAGTAAACATGATGACATCATAACAACTCCCGAACGCACGAAAGGCCCTGTGTGGAAACTGATTTCTTGTCTTTTCTGCGATATAAATGGGAATGCATTTGAGTAACTGAAATTCGAACGCGATTTATCTGACAGCCGTAGACTTTTAGAAACAAGTTCAAATCTAGGCTCTGGAAGGGTTCTTTGGTTTTATGTAGAACTCTACAGGAAAGTGTTTCTTTAACGGAAACTGGAAACACTACGAAGAGTTTTTCGAAGAGCCCTACGAGTGCAGTGTGTACAACATGCTTTAGTTCTGGCATTCCTTTGTTTCCAAAAACTTGCGCACGTCGTCAAAACTCTTGTCTCAGCCGTGACGCCGGGTCCCAGGGGCGCTTTTTAAAATAAAAAAAAAAGAGAGATTTATCAGGCACTTTGAGGTTCTCAGCCTCACTCAGAAGAGGAATGTCTGTCTGTGCTTCTCTTCAACACCTAGCGTGACTCTGTGGATCTGTCTTTTCTGCTGAGAGGAGGAGCGTGGAGGGAAGTGAAAGGGCAGCGCTCTGTGTGTGTGTGTGTGTGTGTGTGTGTGTGTGTGTTGAAGCGAGGGGATCTGAGGGAGGGCTGCCTCGGAGAGAGATGAAAGCCCTCTCAGGGAGATGCCCCAGATGTGCGTCGAGTTGCATTCCACAGCTGCAGGCCTGCTCCCTGAAGAGCCTCCTCTGCTCTCCCACTCTCCTGCAGATTCACAATAAATCCGGGGGAATCTCTCACTCTCTCGTGAGGGCGTGTCTCGCTCCGCCGCGGCCTCCGATCCTGACCCGACTCCTGGGACACGAGAAGCCTCGAGCTTTTCTCCGATCCCACGCGGTGTTTACGACACACAGACCCGCTGTCGTTATTTATTCTGTATTTATACGACAGCGCCGATCGAGTCAGGAATAACACTCTCCGTGTCCTTCTGTTAGAGGAAAATAATCAGTGACGGCGTGGTGATGAAGCCGAGTTCCTGCTACCGTCCCAACGCTGATTATTTTCCTATACGAGCAAGCCCTGAAGTGTTCCTCTACCACGACGACAATCTGACAACGATCACAAATCGTGTTTTATTGTTATCCAATTATAGTTACGATGAATGTTCTTCTCCGAAATGAGTTCCTGTTCTCACTTACGTCATAGCAGCTATAAACAGTCACTCCCTCACCAGCCCTCATCTTACCGAGAAACCACAACGAAGCGTAAAAACGCCTCTGTCTTAAAGACGTCGGAAAACTGATCGTCACAGCTTTACCTCTGACTGTCGCAAGGTGCTGACACCGGAGACTCCTTCCATAAACTTTACAGAATATAAAAAAACTACACCATATCAACGATTACACACTTTCAAATCCATCTACGTACAAGTCCCGGTGAACGAGCTGTTACTATAGAAACGATAATGTATTAGAACGAGCACGTTAATGTATATAAACCTGTGATGTGCAGATGCACTGAGCTGCTGTTATAGAAAATGAATCAACACCTCCTGACCAATCAGAGTCCAGAACTCAGAGACACTCTGCGTTAATTAATGTAGCCTAACAATAATAGGATTAAAATATGATTTATGTAAGAAGAGAGGTTAATGAACATGTTTTGAGGCTATAGTGACTATTTATTGCACGTGATATTTTTAGCGTACTGTAAATGGACCAAAAAAAAACCCCAATGATGTGTAAACACTGGCATGTTGCAGTAGTATAAGCGCAATAAAACACTCCAGGAAGTATGGTATACCCTCTCTCTCTCTCTATATATATATATATGTATATATATATATACAGAATTCCTCTGCTATTTGCTTTAGTCGAGACAGTTAGCTGTACCTGGGCGTAGTTCTCCGGCCGAGTGAGGAGTGGAAGCTCGTAGGCGGTGGAGAAGTGCGTTCGGACCTGCTGCATCTGTCCAAAACGTTCCCTCTTCCTCCACTTGGCTCTCCGGTTCTGGAACCATACCTGCATGAAACGGAGGTATTTAAGAAACACGTTATAAATACTGTTTATTTTTCGTTGTTTAATCGACGATGTGATCGTTATCTGCGCAAATCGAACTCCCAGCAAGAAAACTTGGCCACGGATTAATTTAAAAATAACAAAAACAAAAAAAACTTTTGTCCGTTAAGAGCCAGGATGTTGCAAAACACTCCGTCAGAAATCCTCTTGGCTGTTGCAGAGCGCTGTATTATTTTTCAGCATCTCTTCCCTCTTTCTAGAAGAATAGTTCAGTGAGACCTGCGTGGTGTTTGATGTTGTAGGAGATGACGGATTGCGAAGGCCTCCTCGGAGGTTTTTTTTTTCCTCCTCTATTGGAGCCGTCAGTAACAGCAGGAGGTAGAGAGGGGGGTGCAGGAACCCACCGGGGCCATAGGTCTCGGAGAACCGTGTCACTCCTCCACCTTCGCTCATGATAGATTGGAAGAATGTGTTTTAAAAAACTGAGTGGAACAACGTCTAAGTGATTTCACTCCACAAACACTCATACGCTAATAATAAATGTTTAGTGATGTGAGGTGTTTTGGTGATTGGTCAGGCTTGAGTTGGTGTGGTTTTTTTTCATTCAAATTTTTTTTAATGATTGTATTAATATAATGATAAATTGTCACGGTGCACTTTTCAAAAATATCGCACGTGTTTCTAAATGTTTTTATAACGTTTTTAGTAACAGTAACAAACTGAAGTTGAAAATTTGTGCTGAATCGATTTTTTTTATTTTATTTTAACGCGGCACTTCTGACACTTTTTCTAGCAAACCTTTTACGGGCGTGACGCAACGCTAGCATCGGTTTCGTGCTCCAAAGATCTGTATACGTATTTGGATTTAAACCGGACGTGGGTGTGGCCTAAACTGGAAGGAGTTTTTCTCTTATTTTCTTTGCGCTTATGTTAAATTTTTGGATCCCAGTCCTGAGGTCTTTCGAGTCTCCTCCAGTGAACCTTTCTGTCAAGTTTTCCAAAAGAAAAAGAAAAAAAAAAACCCCACGAACAGTACTTCTCTTATTTGTATCTGTTTAAAACACATCATCCGTTCAAAATCGGAATATTTTTACTAGGTTGCATCCTGAAAGCGTGGTACTATATCGTACAACTGTTTTCAAGGATCGTTGTGTATTTTTGTCATGTTGTCCACCCGTATTTTACAGATCGTCGTCTCTTGTGTCTTTTATTATTTTTGAATTTCTCAAATCAGACAATCACAGGCGTTGTTTTTTTTTTTTTGTCCCCCCCCAGACAAAAGAGTTCCTTTGGAGTTTGAACTCAGGGCTGGAAAAGAACATTTGGCCCAATCATCTTGCCGATCTTTGGTCCACTGACATGCAATTTTCCCCTCGGTTTCCACACGTGCGTGCAACTCACACGC
>JANDJT010000002.1:1658870-1672283 GCA_024331685.1 Stegophilus panzeri
ACTCACTGACTCACTCACTCACTCGTTCACTCAGACTCTCTGACTCACTCACTGACTCACTTATTCACTGACTGCCTGTCTCATTCACTGATTCACTCACTGACGTGCTCATACTCTCACATTCACTGACTCGCTCGTTCACTCACACATGTATTCCCTGACACATTCACTGACTCACTCACTTATTCACTCGTTGTTCACTTATTCACTCACTCATGTATTCAGTCACCCACAGACTCACTCTTTCACTCACTTATTTCACTGACACACTGATTCACATATTCACTCACAGACTCACTCCCTCCCTAACTCATTCACTGACACATTCACTGCCTCACTCGCTCACTTGTTCACTGACTCACTCTTTCACTGATTTTGTCGTTTTAACTGATCCAAGGTTTTTATCTGTACCCAATAATTCACATTTAATATTATTGTGTATTTGCGGTTCTTATTATATTGTTTACGGGATTTGTTTTTTGGAGAGGTGAAGCTTTTATACCTTGTTTTTATGTCAAATGCTACGATTTCGGGGTCACGAGCTGAACGATGCAGCGTTGAGGAATCTCCGATGCTTCCACAGATTTACTTTGATGGTCACTTTGGCGATGGGAATGACTTTACTGGTTCGTGTTGACTGGGTTTAAAAGATCATTTCCTATAAACATCCCCAATATTTGACTATAAAACACCTAAATATTCATTAGCTAGTCTCTGTTCAGTATAAAGTGCACTATTTTCAGGAAAAGTTGTGGCGAATATCCAGTGCTATTTCAGTCCCACGATGCACTCTGATGCGCACAAACAATGTACCTCAGTGGCTACGGAATACCCATAATGCACTGTGCTGTTTGGGTGAATCTGTGCACCATGCTTGTGGAAGATCTTTCAGTCGTTTCAGACTTCTCACGAATGGAAACGGGGCATTAAGGTTTTTGTGACGTCGTTCCTGTAGTCATGTGTTCGGTCACTATGTTAATGTCTTTAGGCTCCATCCACGTCATTATAATCACGTGTAAAGCGTGTGAAGTTTACATTGCATGCGTTAATGTTGCTGCAGTCACCGAGTGATGAGCAAACCTATGGAAGTATTTAGCGGACAATATTAAAAAGAAATTGCAAACTGTATTTGCAATTTGGGGTCCATATGCATTTCCCATGCCTTGCATAGAAACCTGCCAATCAGTGTTGGGGGCGGGGCTATACTATTGAGGGCGTGTTTGTATTTGGAAGTGACGTCACTCACAGCCTCGCGCTCACGGGATATTCGATGCACATTCAAGACTCTCTTTTCTATTTCTCAAACAGTAAACACACAGAAAGGACAAAACGTGTATTGTCTTACTCTGGAGCAAGTGCAATTGAATATACTTTAAATTTTTCTCCCGTTAAATCCCCCTGAAGCTAATCTCTCAGAAACGCAGCTCACCAGCGCTTTACAGTAATGAAGTCAGTTAGGGACCGTCTAAAAAGTGCATGACCTGGGCAACTGTGCACGATTATTCCAAGATTATAGTCGTCTACCTCACAGGATATCTAACGTATTGTAGTGTTATGATACAGTATGGATACAGTATTTGTTTATATAGGATATAATTGATTAATAATTTTGAATTATTTGAATTTTGCGGTTTGAATATTAGCAGGCCGCGTATGCCACACTGAGGAAATGAAAACGCAAACGGGGTGATTGCTATTACTGTTTCAATATGACAGGATCATAACGCGTAACACACCGGAAATGCAATTGCAAATGGACTTTGCGTTTCCATGTGAAATTTGGCAGACACTGTACGTTCGTGTAAATGAAAACACGAACGGAAACACACGTCCACAAATAGGAAATGCAACTGCTTTTGAATATCGTCCGCAGAATACTTCCATACGAACCCGTATTACACGGCGTACGAAATCATTTACTTCAGTCGTCATTTCTGTCTCCTGGAATAATGTTCAGTGTACCGCTGCTGATTTTCCAGTGCAGGGAACAGTGAGTACTGTGAACATATGTTTCTCAGTCGTCACGCGACAGCGTTCTCACGACTTTTACCATTTGAACACTAAGCGTACAGCGTGTTTACATTCCCATGTCCGAGGAAGAAATTTGAATGCACCGCCCTGAACCGTAATCAGACACGTGCTCATCCGGTCGCAAGCATATGACCGCGGTAGTAACGGACCGTCCAGCTCTTTTAAATTAGTATTGATTTAGCTTTTTTATGGAGTGGCCTGATGCACTTGAAACTACAACAGCATGTAAATTTAATATAAATCCTCACATATCTATTCGAAGTAGATATAGCATTTCATTGCTTGTTTAAACTTAGGTAAAAAAAATCAACTCTCTAAAGGTCAAAATTTCCTGAATTCACTGATGTTTTGTTCTGTCTTTGCCTTATTGTTCGTATTTATTTATTAGCGTCGTCTAGGCTTTTTGAACATAAAACAGAACATACGAACCATGCTCTAGAGAACCGTCAGTGCCAATAACGTTGACATGAAGCATAGCGTTCTTAATACGTCTGCTGTTCACTACCTGACTCGCCTCGTTTTGGATAAATGCTGGACCACTTATTGGTGTAAACAGTCAGTGATGTGAATAAATACCCCCCGAGGGTCTGCTGTTGGTCCTGTGTGTTGGCGAGACCCCTGTGAGAGCCGTCCGTACAGGACCGAGTGCTTTCTCTGGTCACTGTGGCCTCTATGGCCCTGACAGACGTGGACCCAGGGCTCGGGGGGGAACATAATGGCTCCCATATTGCCTCCCGCTCAGGACTGACACATCCTGTTAAGCGAGAGGGAGCGAGCGTAAATATTTTCAGCTTTCGCTTTGAGATGCCGTATGCTTCAGACTGTCAGACTGTTCACAGTCACTGCCTGGCGATCAAAGCGTCTCGCTGATACCTTGTGGCGTTCATGCCTTTGGACTGACGTGGGGTATTGTGACAATCCCTCGCTTGTTAGAATTCAGGATTGAACCTGGCGGCGAGGTTTCTCCATCGCTCAAAGTGAACAGCGGTTCTGCGCTCAGAGTTCCTCCATATGGCCGTGTAACATGACCCGGGCCTGAAACCTCACTGCAAATCGGTTGTGTCAGAACGGGAAAGGTTTGGAGAGGACTGCGGTTGAACGGCGTCGTAAAAGGGCATGTGGGCACAGCATTTAGCTGAGGAAAAAAAAAAAGCTCAAGCTTAAGGCAAATATGAGCTGTGGAGGTCACTGTGAGTCTGTTCCCAAACCCCAAACCCCAAATCCCTGTCTGCTTTTACAAATTATACGAAACAAAAGTCATGCTTTATACAAGTCCTGTAATTCCTCAGCTTTCTAAATTTCTATTAGAATAAACAGATTCAATCTCTTAAAATGTTTCCAGTTTAACTAGTGCTAAAACACACCCATGGAACATTTTAACTCTAAAACCGTCCACCACCTCCAACATAAAGAGAAGAGAAGTCTGGAGATGATCGTTTTCCAGCCCCAAACCCCATATAAGACGTACGGCATAGGCCTACCACATATATGTTGTCGGACCTCTGATCTAAAGACAGGCCTTTATCAGAATACCGGTATTCCCGTTGAACTTTTTGACACGTCAGGAAGAACTACAAATCGAACGCGAGTACACGAGTAGGCTAGGAGAGGCTGAGGTTCAGCTCCGGGACTAATTGGCTGTTTAACCTGAGTGTATTCACACCTGCCTGCTTAGCAAGAATGGAGCTTGTAAATCTAGTTTTACACTACCTACGCTCCACGCTTTCGGACTGGAAGCTCTTCCAAACGGCTCGCCATTCGATACGTCTAATAAAGAGTGGAGGGCACCTTCTATACATTCCATAATGCATGCATGAACGATTCAGACACTCGTTCCAGACACGAGTGCGCTAAAAAGGGTGCCTCTCCTCGCGACAGGAGACGCCAGAGGCTCCCGGCCCCCGTAAGATGTCAGTACTCGACCCTTGAGTTAGTCAGGGTCATATCTTTACAAGGGGCAGCGATTTATTCCCAGTTGAAAATGGGCGAATACATCAAAGTGTAATTTAACTGGCTGTAAAGCGGCAGGGCATCCCCCATGCTTTTTATGCAATCTGATGGGCAAGGTCAGCACCGGGCAAATAAAAATCAACACTATAAATTAGGCACGCCAGGGTTTCTGCTAAGGGTTAATGACAAAATATTATAGACCTAAAAAGACTGAAATATAATATAATATTTTATATATATAATGTGTGTGTGTGTTATATATTCTGAAAGAGTGTATTCTCAGTGCTTGTGGTAAATTTTGAATTGTTTGGACGTGAGGGCGGAAGGAGGGGGGTTGTGTGCAGACAGTTTGTTCTGCTCTGCATTTATTTGTGTCTCTAATTGGGTTTGTTTTCTGTTCGTACAATATGAAAAAGATCGTAACGGGCCGAGCTCTGAAGCCTCGCCAATCGTCTGAAACTTGCTTCCGCTTTCTAAATATTTCAGGCTCTTTCACACATACGCATACACACACGTGTCCTGAGATTGATGGATCGGCTGGAATATGAACGTTGACGCATGGACAAGAACCGTTTTTTTTTTTTTTTTTTTTAAAGCAGTAACTGTTTAATTAATGCAAGGAAATATTAGTAAAATGCTCCAAAGTGGTCCTGTTTGTAAGCCGTCAGCAGAACCTGAGCTAGTTTTACGTTTGCAGAAATATATTTATAGAAATTCCATATGACCTTGTGTTAATTGAACGTTGGGTTTAAATTTACCACACACACTTGGTTTAACTGGCTCTGAGCAGCATTTCTAATTAATCAGCTCCTCTTTTTTGTTTTTTGTGTTTTTTTTTTCCCCCTTTCACTGATTACTTAGACCGGTATATTCCATCCTGACCACAGCATTCTTTTCCTTTTTAACGTTTTAAACATTCGAGGCTATATAAAAAGGCCCAGTAGTGAGAACCCGAGCCGTCCACAGAGAAGTCCAAACACACCGCTAGTCCTGAGGGAGGATTTATCCCAGCAGGCTCCAACAAAGAGCACACGCTGTGCAAGAAAACACGGCATTTCCTTCAAACCTCTGCTGGTGATAAATCTCTCCTCTATCTACTCATCTGAGGATCTCCGAGCACTCGCCGCGGAGTGATTTAAACTCCAGCCTGTTTAAAGTCTCAGCAGATTTATTCATAGATTAACAAACTTTAAAACCATCCCGACAGGGTGTTAATATTATGTCCTGGTTCGCTGTTAGTAATGTTTTTGATTATAACGATGAGTAATCATTCTGAAGGTCGTTTAGGAAAGATGCTACGGGTTGAAACGACCATCAGAGGTGTCGATTATTTGGATCGTTAGGATACAAAAACGCAACAGAAACATTTCACTAGTTCACTGCGTTATCTGAAACGTCTGAGAAGGCTTTAAGTCTTCATGTCGTATAATTACTGAAAAGCCTGTTTCCTGCTCTATATGTCGAGTTATGTGTCATTATGATGGCAATATACATGAGTTATCCTTTATAAACCTTAAAACCCATTTATTAACTCTTTATAAACCTTATAACAATTATAAAACCTTTATAAACCTTATAACATTTATAAACCCTTTATAAACCTTAACGTTTATAAATCCTTTATAAACCTTATAACATTTATAACCCTTTATAAACCTTATAACATTTATAAACCCTTTATAAACCCTTTATAAACCTTATAACATTTATAAACCCTTTATAAGCTCTTTATATACCTTATAACATTTATAAACCCTTTATAAACTCTTTATAAACCTTATAACCCTTTATAAACCTTATAATATTTATAAACCCTTTATAAGCTCTTTATATACCTTATAACATTTATAAACCCTTTATAAACTCTTTATAAACCTTATAACATTTATAAACCCTTTATAAACCTTATAACCCATTTATAAACCCTTTATAAACCTTATAACCCATTTATAAACCCTTTATAAACCTTATAACATTTATAAATTGTTTATAAACCTTATAACATATATAAACCCTTTATAAGCTCTTTATATACCTTATAACATTTATAAATCCTTTATAAACCTTAACATTTATAAACCCTTTATAAACCTTATAACGTTTATAAGTCCTTTATGAACCGTATAACCATTTATAAATCCTTTTATAACCTGTACAAATGAGAAGAAAAACACATTAAAGCGCAAAACCAGTGTCTCAATCATTTTCAGAACCAAAAGTCTCAGTTTCTAGACGATCTACATTCACGAACGTGTACATGTGCATTCCTTTCTCTAGGAAATTCGGATATGAAGGAGGAATGACTAAATTTACTTCTATACTAAAAGATGAAATAAAAATCTAATTAACCTAATTAATTAAACACTAAATAAATGAAATCATATCTAACATGATACACAGGAATTTTTTCCATATTTAATTAGACGAAGCCTCATTTACATTCATAAATGTTTCATCCATTTAGGAAAAACTTCCAATACAAATAAAAATCAGCAAGGTGAAAGACGATATCTGTAAATAGACCTGTAGAATATTTTTTGTGTTAATCTGCAGTTTTCTTCACACCCTTTACGCTGTTGTGATGACAGTTAACCTTTCTCATTAGTCTGCCCTTGCTTGGTGATCAGTGTTATAGACTCAACCCCCCGAGGGAATCTCCTGAGTGACGTTTCAAACCGCAGCGACGTGACGACGTGCTTCACGAGTCTTCATGGAACGTTGTGAGAAGAAGTAGTAACGGTGAAACCGTGCAGTCCAGACACACGGCTACAGTTCTTTCCCTGCACTCCTGCAGATTAATCTTTAACCTGAAGCTCTATCAATCCAGTTTTAATCTCAGGATTCATTTCTTGTAGCTGAGGAGATAAAAATTTCTACAAAAACGAACATTTCTGCTATCAAAGGAGATGAAACGTATCGTTAGGGATTGATCTCAGGAGTAGCATTCTCACATGTTTTAGTCTAAATCAAAATTAGATTAACAAATCCCCAAAATAATCCGCATTAGGGTAACTGGAAATGGATTCCTGGTTAATTCACGCCAGGGATTTTTAAAAATACAATTAGAACTGCTCGGATGCATTAAACCCGCTCGCATGTGTTAAACCCCGGGTTTGATTAAGACCTCGTCTAATCAAACGCCTTGTCTTTGAAGCGATCGGTCAGCCTGCTGCGCTCGTGTGTGCCAGTCGAGACTAAAGTAAATTGTAAAAAGCCGTAACGTGGTCTAAGTGGTAAAGTGATCCTGGGTTCTTGTCACCACTCTTTAGACTAACAACCTGCACAAATGCAGCTGTTTTTTTTTTTTTTCCAGACTGAAGAGAACCTCAGTGACTGGTTCTTATTATTTTCCACCCGTGTTGCTTTACAGAAGCTCGAGCTGGTCATCCTGCGCTGTGATTTATCTGGGTATTTGTATGAATATATGTCTAATGTATATACAGTATACGGTATATAAAACCTCAGGTGAATTAAAACTCGTCTGAGTTTACCGAAGGCATAAACCCCAGTGAGTCGATCGGCTAGACATGAAATTCAGCGAAGCCTTTCTTTTTACGATTTCTTTTCTTGGTTACGTCATGTCCATAAGCATCCATTCTTTCAGATTATAACTTAAGCAGCTTCATAGGATCATGAGCACTGAATCTAAAGAAAATAATCCGAATTGAACCAACACAGGCCAAACTTTTATTTATTTGTTTGTTTGTTTGTTTGTTTGTTTGTATATTTAGCATTATTTTGTTATTCTGTATGAGATATCATCTCCATCTCATGCTCTGTTCCATGATCTCATGATCTTTCACCGCAGAATAATAATAATAATAATAATAATAATAATCAATTATTTCATTTATTTCATGTATTAAATTGGTTTTAAAATGTATTAGTGTTTAGTGTTGGAATACGACAACCACCTGCCTTACAATAACGTCTTACCTGCGCTAGGTTTTAAGTTTAATCTCATTTGTAATGTTTTATCTCATTTTTAATATTGTAAAAGATGCTGTATATAACATTCACCACTGAAACATAATGATCACATGAAAAAAATATGAAACAAAAAAAACAAACTTTTTTTTAAGTTTGAACTAATTTTAGCTTTATGTTAGATGAGGACAAGCCATAAAATCGCTCTCTCTGGACATTTATTTATATAACTGATCTACATACACATGGGGCGGATCAATACTACTACAAGTACAGCAGCCATTTTTAGAGCTTAAAGTCAAGCAAGTTGAACATAACACGGTACGAGCATGAACCTGGAAGATAACAACTACAACTGCAGCAATTTCAGAATGATTCACGCCTCATATTTTATCTCTTGAGGGACCATTCTGAAATAAACATGAACGTCCTGTCCTCACTTTACTGCTTTGATAACGGATTTATTATACATTATGTGTTAGAAACTCCTAGCATCGTTTAAAACTGTTTTTTTTTTTTTTTACATTTTATTATTTAAATGATTGACACACAGTAAAGAGCTACAAGACAGAACATCTTTCTCATTCGCTTCAGAGAGATTGGACTTCCTCCAGAAATTGATCTGAGCCAGAGCTCCGAATTCACCCTCCATGTGCTGTAAGGAATTTGTGCATGTGGCTGTGGTACCCAGCTGGGTCAGTGTGCCACACAACTACACACAACTACACACAGGCCTCACGGCGTCCGACAAAAACCTCTGACTCACGGCTGGAGAATGACGCGCAAACCCCCAAAAACGCTCTGGACTTTTCTTTTTCTAAATGTTTAGAAGTAACATTTCAGGTCAACCGTGTTTCCTGTGGAAGGAATGTTATTGTTGGGATTATGATTGTCCTGGAATTTTTTTTTTTTTTTTTTTTAATTTAATTTACTTTTTGTTTTGTTTTTGGGGGGGGACGTCGTTAACGGGATTGATCCAATCAGACCCACGTTTGATTGTGGAATCAATATTTAGTCTGAAGTCAAGATTAATTCCGCACTACGTCACATACTGAGCTAGAATTGCTAAACTGTAAAGTTAATTACAAGCAACAACTCTTTAAAAAAAAAAAAAAAGATTTTAGGATTAAAAACCTTGGTATTTGTACTTGAGATTTAAACGTGTGTGGCATTTAAAAGGTTAGAAAAAAACTTTTGTATTTTATTCATGAATGCACTTATTTATGTGTAACAGTTGAGTGACATCCCTTGCTTTTTGTCTCATTTTTGACAAATTGACAATTGCCTCAGGAAAGTTTGGTACATCATCCATCTGATCTAAATTAATAAGAGTTCCTTTTTTTTTTTTTTTTTTTTTTTTTTTTTTTTATAAATTATTGTGAAACTCCTTGTGGTTTGTGTGGTTTATTATACAGCGTGTTATGGTAGGAGTCAGTAAATAGCCTTCACTTTCTCAGGCAACTTCTGGTATTCAGCAGTGTAATCCATGGGATCCGTCTACATTCTTTAAATAAATAAATAAATAAATAAATAAATAAATAATTACAAAAAGAAATCCCTGGAAACAGAGGAAACTTATTTACAGTGTTGGTACGCGTTTAATCGCGTTTAATGGTGTTTTGTTGCAGTATTTATTTCATTATATCCTTCTTTTATTCATTATATCCTTCACTCATTTATTATTTACGTCCCATTTCAAAGCCTGTGTACACTCCACTGTCCTCTCCCCTCATTCCTGTCTATTGTGTTGTTGTTTTTTTTCCGCAGGATATTATTGACGGTGCCATTTTGCGCAGTGAGAGGGCTTAGTGACACACTTCCACTGCAAATATATAATCGTAGACTTACTTCTGATAGACTAAAAGTGGCTCAGCAATGCTAACCTCGCCTTCCTTTACAGGGTTCTGAGCCTAGTTAGTTGGTCCTGAACGCTGTGCTTCTGATCCGTGACGCGCTTTTAAAGACGCGTTCATAAAGAAATATACAGTACACACTCTCATTCTGCTCGCTTAAGTGTTGTTGTTGTTGTTGTTGTTTTTGTCTTTGTGAGACCTGGCATTTGCGTCAATCTCCTTCTTTTTTACTTCCTAATTTAGTAAACCGGATATCAGATGCGCGCTAGCTGGCGCGTTTTATTATTATGGCGTTCCTTCTCTACCGTGTATTAAAAAAACAACCCTCAAGGGTTCTTCTGTTGTGCCTCTGACCTTTAAGTGTTCCTCTGTTGTCCCTCTGTAAGGAACCCGTAAGGATTCTCTGTACTGTACAGCTCTATAACAGAATGGTTCTATAGCAGGAATTATTTATAAACTCGAAACCTTAGGCCTAACTGTATAAAGAACCCTTTTTTTTCCCCCTCAGTGTATCTACAGTTTAAAAAAACACAGCTACCTACACTGTTTATTTACCCTAAAGAATTTATTTTTAAATTGAAAGTATTAGGTTTCGGTCCGTTTTTCTTTTTTGCGGTTACTCCAAAACCCGCAAGAAAACGCAATTAAAGACGCGACTGCAGTAGAATATGGGGTTTTTATTTCTTCCTCCTAAAAGCTAGTAAGTGCACAGAATTGGCACTAGACGCATGAAACGGTCTCTTTCTCATCTCCCCTCCCCCCTCCCTCCTTTAAAAAAAGAAAAGTTGTTTAAAGCTTGTGTATATGTAAGAATCGGACTTTTCGTTGGAACTCATATTTGTTTGATTTTATTTTCAGAAGGCCAAACACGCGGTGTAATACAGTCTAATGTGATCACCGCTGTTTACTTTTTATCGTTTATAACTTCCATCCCATTGGTCTGGAGGGGAAAAAAAAAGATTTGGCTTTAATAACATCTGTGCAACAGATCAGTAATAAATCTCCTGCATGTCAATAGTTACGTCATACAGTTACAGTAATTCTTTCACTGAGAAAAAGACTGACTGCTTGTGAAAGCTTCTTTTATTATTATTATTATTATTATTATTAGTAGTAGTAGTAGTAGTAGTAGTAGTAGTAGTAGTAGTGGTATTACTAATTATTATTATTATTATTATTATTATTAGTAGTAGTAGTAGTAGTAGTAGTAGTAGTATTACTAATTATTATTATTATTATTATTATTATTATTATTAGTAGTAGTAGTAGTAGTAGTAGTGGTATTACTAATTATTATTATTATTATTATTATTATTATTATTATTAGTAGTAGTAGTAGTAGTAGTGGTAGTAGTGGTATTACTAATTATTATTATTATTATTATTATTATTATTATTATTAGTAGTAGTAGTAGTAGTAGTAGTAGTTGTTGTTGTTGTTGTTGTTGTGGGGCGTTTTCTTTGTTGTTTTCACACTGTTTTGATTTTTTTTTTTTTTAAACTGATACCAATCAGCATATGCAAATATCTAACTAATTAAATATAGTCCTACATGCATGAATTCAATTGTCATAAATGAATTTCTAAACTCTCAGCCCAAGTGTGTCAGCGTCACTAAAACAGGACTGATTTAGTGCCTCTGCTTCATATTTTGTGTCACTAATAAAATGTGAATTTTCCAGAAAGCATCACAGCACGAAGATAAGCATTAAATGGTTGATTATCTTAGAAGAAGAAAAAAAGAGTAGCTACTAAACTGTCATTTTTCTCGTCACTGGTGTGGAAGTGTGACGTGTGCACCTTTTGTACTTTTAGTGTACCTTTTAAATCTTCACTCTAAAAAATAATTATAGGCCATTTGTGCACCTTAAATCATAAAGGTATATCATATACAACATGCATATTAAAGGAATAAAAGATACGGGTACCAAACCAGCAACAAGGAACGGTACGCTTTAGTAGACCTACTTTTTTTGTTTTTTTTTTAAGGGTGTAAGAGAGATTACTCTTTACTTTAATTAAAGCTGTTCACGTGTTTTTAAATCAACATGCAGCGTTTTGTTTGCATTCTGCTGTTTTAATATCTATTAAATATAATTTTTATGCTGTTGATCATTTGTAGGAAATCTTGACGTAACCAGTGTCTAATAAAGTTGCCTTACTTATAATTAATATCACTTTAACCCAAGAGAACTAAAGGTACTTGTTCTTTGTGGCTGGAAAAAGGTCCTCTTAGTACCATTAATGTGTGTGTATTTTATTTACAAAGTGCACGAGGTGTATCTATAATGATCTTTTACAGTAAAGGTCCTACATCAGTGGTTGAAAGTAAAGTAAAATATAGCCTACTCAGGTAAAAGTTGCACACTAATTGCACACTTCACCACAGCGACAGTACACTTTGGTACCTTTATTTTCCTTTATTTTATTTCTCAGACTGCAGCTACATAGTGGGGTTTATTTTGTTTATTATTGAAAACGCTTTGCACGAGGTCTTGCGTAACACTTCTGCATTGTGATCAATCTGGAACATTAACCTTGAGGCACTTAGAAGGTCAAAGGAAAGAAGGTTGTGTGGTTTGATAAATCCGATGCTTGAGGCTCTGCTACAGATGGAAAATGTTATTCCTGGAACAGCTCGATCAGATTCTGCGTATAAAAGCACAACAACAACAAAACAAAACAAAACAAAACAAAAAAAAACCCGCGGATGTTGTGATGTTTACTTCTTTGTAATTATTTCTTGGTGTTTAATTTGGTACAGATTTCCTTCTAGTTCTGAATATAATAAATAAAGCATCCTAATTGCATGTGTTATCATACTATAAATGTATTGTGTGTTGTCATGTCTGTATAATGATCCTCCTTCATCACTGTCTGATTTATAGGCTGTAAAATAAAATACGCCCTAATTAAAGCTGACTTTATCGGCTAAAAAAAAAAAAAGGAACATAACATACTAAACCCTTTCAACATTCGCATAAGAAATCTGCTTAGAAAGAATTAAGAAGCAAAGCAAACGTAGAGTTTTATGTCTACTTTTATTTAAAAATTACTAGCCTAAATATTATTACCGCGACATGGTGATTAAGTTGTAGCTCATGTGAATTTGTACTTCCAGAGAAAAACACCGACGTCTCTTCTTCTTCTCCTCCTCCTCCTCCTCCTTTCTCTTCTCTGTTTTTCACTTTTATGACCTTTACCTGCATTTCATCCTCCTGACGTCACTAATCCGCAAGTTGCTCGCACATGCTGGAGATTTCGGGATTTTTTATTTTATTTTTTATTGAATTTTTTGGTGAAATTTATCGTAGAATATTTATAGCATCTTCCTGCTCTCAAGATGTCGCGTTTCGTTTTTTATGAGTTCACATTCAGTATAAACTCTCAGTAAAATAACGAACCTGTGCACTGTCGTTAATCTGGTTTTGTTTTCTTTATATTGTCCCACAATTCATTCATATTTAAGACAAGCGCTCTGAAGTGTGTTTTGTTCGCCTTTAGAAGGAAAACAGCGCGCCTGAATTTATGTTCTTCTTTCCTGCCAGATGTTTTAGAGAGTCCATAACCTCTCCTTTATTGTCCTCAAGGGCAAGCAGTAAATTTTATGTCACTTAATAATAATAATAATAATAATAATAATAATAATAAT
>JANDJT010000002.1:1672383-1685430 GCA_024331685.1 Stegophilus panzeri
TTTATTGTCCTCAAGGGCAAGCAGTAAATTTTATGTCACTTAATAATAATAATAATAATAATAATAATAATAATAATGTCTGCATGTGCGTTAGTCTAAATCTGGTGCGTGTTTGTATGATGAATAAAATATGAATTAAATATTACTGCATGGGGGAAAGTAAACTTCTTGAAGAGTGTTTGGCCTTCAGTGCGTTCTTGGTTCTTCTAAACATCTAAAAATAGATAAGTCCAGAAGTCCATTTGAAAACGCGTTAATTCAATTGTCCGATTCGGATCTGATGTATCGAGGATTGAAACGCAGCTTATCGCATTACATTTATATATAATAAAAAAGAAAAAAAAAAATTGAATAAGCGTCGAATAAGGTTTGGTTTCTGGTTGTAGACTAATTGTGTTAGTGGGATTGTTTTATTAAGTAAGTCGTGAAGTTCATTTAGTAAATATATGACACAGCCTTCAAAAAGCGACAACTGGTTATAATTATTAAATGTGATTATCAGTATTAGCCTTCTTCTTTATTATTATTATTATTCCTGTCCTCTTTTTGACTTGGGATCATCTGCATGATCTGATCTCACCAGAACAGCTTATAAATATACAATGTAGAAAAGTTGTAGTTGTGAATGTAGCCGGTATTTGTACTAACTTATTATTATTATTATTATTATTATTATTATTATTATTATTATTTTATAGATGGAGTGTGCACCGGAAAAGGGAAGATTAAGATCAGACGCGTTTAAACTCACCGTAGCAGGAGATGAGTCCTCCGTTGCTGTCCTGGTGCAGTTTGCTGCTTTCTGGTGGAGTCTTGCAAGAGGATCTGTGCATGAAGAGGTGGTATTTGTTAAAGGTGCCTTCTCCAGCGGTGCCATCCAGTGGTTGGCATTCCTGCTGGAACGGGCTCCGAGACTTCTCTCCGTACGCCGGAGCTTTACTGCTGCTGCTGGTGCTGTTGGTGCTGCTGCTGAGGAACGTCGGACTATATTTGGTGTCGCTACTGGTTGGGAATGTCCTGAACGGGTTGTTGGCTTGCTGATCCCGAGCCTGCGCCGCGGACGCGCTATAATACGAATCCATGGATGTCATGTCGCAGTATGAAACGCACGTCTCGGCGTTCATTCCTGAAAAAAAGCTACTACGGCGTCGGCGGGGGGTGAAAGCAGACGGTTCTTTCTTTTTTTCCCCCCTTCCTTTCTTTCTTTCTTTCTTTTGCTTAGACTAAAGGAAGCAGACCCTCTCAGCTTCTCTCTGTCTTTCTCTCTTTCTCTGCCTCTTCCTCATACGCACACACACACACACACACGCACACACACACGCACACACACACACGCAAACTTAAACTCAGACTCACACACGCAGCTGGATTTGGTTACTAGATGTTTTCCAGCTTTAAAAAGCCCCCCTTAAGGTTTCGGTAGTAACAAAAAATGCGTCTTTCTTTTCGAGAAGATGCAACCCAGATCTCCTCCTAAGCTTCACGCTACCCAAGCGCTCTCCGGACATGTGGCAAGATCTCTCTTCGGTTATTATGTAGATGAAATGAATGGGTGAGGTCAGACTTTTGCTGCTTAGAAGGGAAAAAATGTTTTGTTGGAAATGTTTGGAGGGAGGATTTAACACATGACATTAATGTAATTAGAAGGTGAATATATAGCTCACTGTGAAGGGAAGCGCGCGCGCGCGCACACACACACACACACACACACACACACACACACACACACAATACGCAAATTTTTAGATGATTTAGATTTGTAAGTGTATTTATTTGTCTTGTCTAAGCACGAGTAATCCTTTTTACCCTCAGATCAATCTTCTGTGCTTTATAACCACCTTCTCTAAATGTGAGTGCACCAGATTCTGTGTAATTTTTTTAGAGCAGCATTCCCAAAGGAGCAATCACTCTACTCTGGTGATACTTTGACGACGTTTAAACCTTCACCTTTCTTAACAATGACTACACCGCTGGTGTCTAAACACACTTGATAAACGGCTCTGCTTTGGCGCGTAATGGCGCACGGCCCCTTCATCTTCACTGATTATGATTTCCCCCCTCCTCTTTCCTGCAATATTTAATTTCTTATTATAACCTTTCATCTTTTGTCAAGTCAGCTCAAATCCAACAATAATATTTAGATAAACCGCTTTTGTGTTCACGCGTCTCCGACTTTTAATGAACACTGGATTACAGGGTAGACAAGTGACTTCTTTTCTTTTTTTAGAAGTTAAAACATCAAATCATTTTTTTGTTGTTGAATTGATTATATTAAAAGAAATACTTTCTTAACCTTCATTCGCACAGACACGAGTTAGACTACTTTATTTAATTTATTTCGGATTAGAAACAGAGGCAATATTTTGCGCAAAATAAGAACTGCCTGTATAATCGTCTTATAGTGTTTATTTGTTGATTTATTGATTTATTTCACCATCATGGTTATATATTTAACCTATAGAATATTTATCACTACACTAGCTCCAGTATTGTAAATTTTATAGCTACATTATTATTTGTGTATTGTTTATTTTTCAGGGACTAGTACATACAGCGCATTGTTCGAAAATAAAGCAAATCTAAAACCCTTAACGCTTCTTGGGTTGTTCCTTTAAAAGTGTGTTAGACTAGGCCAGTATTAGAAAGAGTTCCAGATAGAACCTTATTATTAAGCCAAGAACCCTTAATTACGCAGTGAACTACAGTAGAGTGTACATCTTAGCAGTGTAGATGGCTGTAACGCACCGGTATTATAGCACGTTACAGAACCTGTATAGATATAGTTTGTAAAATAATCAAATATATTGTTTTTAGCATGACCCGATACACGATATGGCTCAACATACGTCATAGAAATGTGCATAACATGATGAAGATATTGTCATTTTTAAGCCTTTTTGTGCACGGCGCATCCAAGATGGCTGACATTCATGGGCGTGTATTTTCACACTGTATAGCCATATCAGTCATAAATAAATTCTGAGGATCATTTCCAAACAGTACGGACTAGCTCTGACCAAGCCGTGTCCATACACAACTGTGTTTTATTTAGAACTCCTGGCTGTGAACTGCACATTTCTGTCTCATATTTAACGTCCATTTTAAACGACTGTCACTCAAAAGGATCATTTCTTCCTCACCAATAAATACGACCCAGTCATTAACTATGGATCTGTTAGCCTATATATATATATATATATATATATATATATATATATATATATATTGGATAATGTGCAAAAACTTCCATGATTTTAACTTCATCCAGAAAAAAACGCGTGTGTAAAAACACTTTATTCAATAAAGAGCAGAAGTGAAATTATTACAGCTACAACCACAACCGCTGCTGAGATATAAACTGCGATATAATTACAAATATTTTTTCCCCCTTTCTCAAACACATTCCTGTCCAAGAAAATTGAACATAATTGGCTGCGATCATGGAATATAACCGAACACTGTAAGCTATTAGTGTTGATTAAGTTTCCAAACGCCAGATTCCCGGCAATAAAAATGTTACAGGCTTTTCATTTATTATTACTCTTTATTATTATAATTTTTTTTTAAATATAGGCTAAAAATAATTGCACTCTGGGTGATTTTGTGCTCATGGCTGTAGAACCAGTGCGACTGTAAGTGATGTGGACATTATCTGGAGGAATATCCGTGAGGGAAATAAAGGACATCATAAAACAGGCTTATCCAAAGCCGAGGCTCCTTATAAAATTAAATAGAGCACATTTCCTTCATGCGGCTGCTGCGAGTTCTCTCTCGACATTCTTCAGCATCTATTCATTTTTTTTTAAAGCGAACATTTATTCCAGAAGGATGAAAATCTTGCCTGAATTAGAGTCGTTTAATTGTGTCGCAATATCAGACTTTCAGCACTGACACTGATGTAATAATAATAATAATCATACTACTACTACTACTACTACTACTACTACTACTACTACTAATAATAATAATAATAATAACAATACTAATCATCATCATCATCATAATCATAATAACAATAGGTCTAATGAACATACTTATTTATATTTTAATTTTATAATGATGTCGCTTTTATATTATTATTATTATTATTATTATTATTATTATTATTATTATTATTGTGTTTTCCTTCTGATTCTGATTCTTGAAATCGCGTTGTAAACAAGCATTCATATTAAATGTGAGACATGAAAAATATTTTTTTATTTAAAATTCCCATGCTGCCTTTTTTTTCTCTTTTAAATAAAAATGCCCTTTTTCTTCTTGGGTTTGGACGCGCGCGCGCGCGCGCGCACACACACACACACACACACACACACACACACACCTCTCACACACACACCCCAAAACCTTCTATACTTCCTTGTCGTGTAGTGCACTAGATTATTTTGACCCCGAGGCAAAGTGTAATTAGATTAAAGTCAGGTTTGAAGCTCGAGTCTCGGTATTCAGACGTAGACACAAAAATGTTTGAAATGTTTAAACACAAAAGTGTTTAATACATACACTGTGTGTTATTATAGTATTAGCAGCTTGACATGACTATACATATACAATATATACAGTATATACAATATATACAGCATAGTCCAGATATAATAGAATTCTAGCTCATGTTATGGCAGCATTGACAGTAACTAAACAGAATAAATCAATCAGAAGCTGATATTTTATTTATATTAGCTTACTGTGTGATTGAACAGACCTATATTGATATCCGAATTAAATTATGCATACACTCTGATAATAAATAAATAAATAAAAGTACTAAAAAAGTACCTTATTGCTTTAATAAAGATTATATGATTCAAGGTAATGGTCCTGTAGGTCTAATTATGCACGTAATTTTTTTTTTTTTTTTTTTTTTAATTTCCAGGTAAACTAAACATCGTAAACATGACAAAGATGTCCCCACTGGTTGGTACCGCTGATACAGTTTGGTACCAAAAAGTACTGTTTAGTACCTTTATGTCTGAGCGTAGCGATAACAACGCTAAACAGACTTTACGTGAGTATGTGAGAAGATGCATTTCAACACGTTTCAGGCCCTGAAACTGTCACATCATGTGCTCACATGTAAATAAATAAATAAATAAATAAATAAATAAATAAATCACACGTAAAAAATAAATGAATATAAATAAATTAAAAATACATGTGAAAATCAATGAAACATTAAAAATATGAATCAGGTGTGAAATCAATTTACTGGATAAGGGCGTCTACCTTAATGTAAAAAAAAAAAAAAAAAAAAAAGACAAAAAAAAAGACAAAGCACGTGAAAAAAATGAATCATGTAAAAATCACATGTGAAGAATAAAAATCAATGAATCACACAGGTTTTAAGTTTCAGGTTTATTTGCCTTGTGGACAAAATGTCTGACAATCTGTACATTGAAATGCATGTTGTGAGGCTCAGGTACTCTACAGCAAGAAAAAAAAAGAGAAAATCAGAAGATAAAAGGGAAGAGGAGAGAGGAAAGAGATTATTTACAGATACAGTGTGTATGTATATACTTTACACAAACTTTATCTCTCTTTTTTTATCCGATGTTTTTCTTCTTGTTTTTAAATGCAGCTTCCCAAGCGAAACATCGCAAACCTTCACCGTTATAGGACGTGAAGACGTGAAGCACGTGACACTGTTCCTGCTTAACCCGGGAACCTGAGAGCTGGTGTAGAAGTAGAAGGTGTAAATGGAGCGGTTCTGGAGTGATGCTGTGTTTACAGAGTCCGATGGTGTTCGGGATGCTGTAGTGGGCCGTGTGCGCTGTTTCAGCAGGTATTACCGGCAGACATGACGTCATCTGCGTGTTTTTACTGGCGTGGCCTGGCGTGGAGCGCGGTGGAAACAAAAAAGGTCATGAAAAATGCAATGCAGCATTGCAGGCGCTGCAAACACACACACACACACACACACACACACACACACACAGAGGGTCTGCATCATGGCAGAACAAATGCAAACCAGCCACAGTTGTCATGTAGCTCTCTCTCTCTCTCCCTCTCTCTCTCTCTCTCTCTTTCTGATTGGATATGAAAGGCAATTAGTTGGAAAAAGGTGGCTGTATGTTTATACATCACTGTCTCCATGTGTCAGGACAAATTACTCTCAGCAAAGCCAGGCTCCACCTCATATAAATCTTTCCTCCTACGCTACCGATGGACAATTATTCTAAAAAAGTTTGCAAAAAAAAAAAACAAGGAGCACTTCGAGGATCATTAGTCTGACAGGATGGAAGGTTAAGCGTGCTCGGATCATAGGGGAGGGAGGACCTCTGGTGAAATACTGCCACTGGAGATTTGATTAAATGCTATTTTTCGGAATGTGGGACGAACCCCGGACTCGTGCTGAAGTATAAATTGGTTTTGGGTCTTTGGTTGAAATGTTAGAGCGTGGTTTGTCTTTTCCTACTTTTCAAACTGAATATAAGAAGTTAATCTGAAAGTCAGAGAAGTAAGGAATCGAACACTCGGAGTCACGAGGTTCTGAGAAAATAATCAACGACGTGGTGGTGAGGTGTCAGGGTTTCTCTATAACGGCACGTCCTGAAGTGTTTTGTTCCGCGTAAACCATCAACCGCTTGATTTATTAAACAATGACACGTCGTACGTTTTATCCATTCACTTCTGCTTTTAATGTTGTGTAACATCCACAAAACGAGAAACGAGTCGGTTCCTGTTCTCACTTACGCTATAGCAGCTATAAACAGCCGTTCCCTCACCAGCCCTCTCTTCTTTTCCTCACTTGTTTTATAAAGAAACTGCGAACGAGTAAACTCCTCTGTCCTGAAGATGTCAGAAAACGTAATGTTTCTCAGCAAAGCGCTGACACTGGAGACTCCTTCCATAAATGTTAAATAACAGACCAGTCTCCTAACATATCAGCAATTACATGATGAAATGTGAATGAGCCATTACTATGGAAACCGTAAGGCGTTTAGAGCGACAACATAACCCTGAGATTTGAATTAGAGCCAGCACTACTATCAGAGCTGCTGTAAGTGAAAATTAATCGCCTCCTTCCCAAATAATCAGAATCCAGACTTCAACAGCACTGTGGTGTATTGTTGGAATAATAAACAATTATAATAAAGAATAAACACTTATAATAAATAATCCTGCCTCCGCCCTGTGTGCATGGAATTTGCATGTTCTCCCCGTGCCTCGGGGTTTCCTCTGGGTACTCCGGTTTCCTCCCCCAGTCCAAAGACATGCATTATAGGCTGATTGGCATGTCCAAAATTGTCCGTAGTGTGTGAATGGGTGTGCGGTTGTGTGTGTGATTGGTTGGTACCCCATCCAGGGTGTCCCCCACCTTGTTCCCCGAGTTCCCTGGGACAGGCTTCAGGCTTCCTGTGTAGGACGCTGTGTAGGATAAGCAGCACAAAAAATGGATGGATGGATGGGTGTTGGACACACAAAGATGTACGTCATCCTTTATTTGTTTTCCGAGTGTATCGTCACCAGGAGAGAGGTAAGTTCAGCCCGGATGCCTGGCTGTGTGGGATTCCACATGGTTCTTTGCTGAACTAGAAAACGCTGGTAACCCGGTAAATAAAGACAGAAGGACGTGGTCTTTCTTTCCACTGACATGTTTTTTTGTGGGTGTGTGAATCTTTTTTTGGCCACAGACACAATTCCTGTGTCTTTTATTTCAGTGCAGGAGCGTCCCCAGCCTCGGAGTAATAGATTCTTATAAAAACCATGCGCCGTCCTCGCGTGCTGTTGCTCAGAACAGACTGACTGCAAGTGCAAGCTGCTCCGGTACGCCATTACTTTTCTGTCTGTCCAAAATGTATTAAAGCGTCCGTCTTCTTGCGAGCCGTTGAACGCTTCCTTCCCCCCTCGAGCACACGCCCACCTGTCTTTAATAAACGCTCAAAGTTTATTGAGCATGGCACTTTAATGATCCAAAATTATATATGTGGCAAAATCATATTTGTTGTTGTGCAGTAACAGCATTTTTACTGAACCTATAACGCCTGACTGTGTCTTTTTGTTTTTATTATTTGGGGTCTTCGACGTCTGGTCCAAATCATTGCAGTCAAATATAATCAAATATAAATTATTGTAAATAAAATAGTTCATTGTTATTGCTTTTGGTATCTCTATGAAAAAAATCAGCCTTGGTTGTATAGTGTTTACATCACTATATATCTCATTATATATCTCCTTATATAATATATCTCCTTATATAATATATCTCCTTATATAATAGCATTTTGACACTGCGTGGAAATATTTAATTCATATGGACTTTATTCATGATTATCATCAGGACCTGGAGAGGAAATCGTGCTTTTTTTTATTTTTAACCCAATTCTTTCAAATCCCTGAATGTGTTATTTCACTAGTAGCTCTTAAATGAAATTATTATTATGAATACTTAAATGAATAATTAATCAGGTTTAACACGGTCCTGCTGTTATTATATTTGTAAAGGAAAAAAAGTTTCCTCTTCTACTTCCCCCCTAATCCACAGCTGGATTCTGATGAAGGTTGTTGTGTATAAATGTATTGCAATGTAATTGTAGAGTATCAGCAGCAGATTCTAATCATTTGTAGAAGGCTGTGAAAATGCAGTGCTGAAGCTGACTACGAAATGAATGAGTGTCAAAAAAAAAAACAAAACCCATTGTGTAAATGGGAAAAGAAATGGAAAGCAGAAAAAGGGAAATAGAAAAGTAACTGGACACAGAAATGAAATGAAAAAATGTCAGTGAAAATAGAAATGGGAAAAGGAAATGGGAAATAGAAACAGGAAATGAAAATTGACAAATTAAATGGAAAATGGAAAAGGAAATGGGAAAGGAAATGGAAATAGAAATGGTAAAGAGGAAATGGAAAATGGAAATGGAAATGAACAAAGGAAATGGGAATTGGAAAATGGAAAAGGAAATGGTAAAGGAAATGGGAAATTGAAATTTAAAATGGGAAAAGGAAATAGAGATGGGTAATGGAAAATAAAATGGAAAAATAAAAATAAAATGGAAATGGGAAATGGAATTGTAAATGTAAAATAAATAATAATGATTCTTTTTAATTTTATCGATATGCCTTCTCAGCGTGGCTCCAGAACCTTCAAACTAACTGTCCCTCAGTGGTGGAATGAACTTCCAACTTCAATCCAGACAGCACCTCTTCCATGAACACCTAACTAACCCCTAAAATGTCAACCCCACATTATCCTTCTTTAAAAAAAAATATATATATACATATATATTACTCTGGCTCTTACCCCTCTACTCTGCGCACTTTGCTTCTCTAGAACTCAATTAAAGATCTTGTACGGTAGCACTACTTGTATTGTTCTCCACTTGATATATCGCTTTGCTTGTATTTCCTCATTTGTGAATCGCTTTGGATAAAAAAGCGTCCTCTAAATGAATAAATGTAAATATAAATGTGTACATGTTGACATGCAAATGTCATACAAAACCATGCGAAGAGAAAGAAAACATAAACAGTTTGATGAATACAGTGTGAGGTTATGATCTGGCCATATGAAGTCCACTCATTCCATTCAATTCAATTCGGTTCAATTCCATTCAATTCAATTTAATACAAACACTTTATTTGTCCCCAAAGGGGCAATTTACGAGGTCATGTAGAGTAACATAAACAATACACATTTCACAACACTCGCATCTCTCTTGACCCTACAAGACGGAGGTGATGTGCTGTGACGATGTTAGCTTGTGTTTTTTTTCCTTGTCTGGATCAATGGGTGTCATTGTGAACCCCCGTGACTGTCCAGAACTCTTCCTGTGCTCTGGCCTTTAATCACAACGTACGTCAATGAAGCGGCTTCTTCTAGCAAATTTAGGCTCGACTATTTGGGTTTTGCCAAAACAACGTCCGCGGATCCGGAACGGACAGCAAGATGACCGTCACCATGTAATAAACAGTCGGCCATTTCATCTCCGCGCCCAGCGGCCAAGCCTGCGGGTTTCTATCTACTGGAAACTTTAATGTGGCTTGACCCAAGACACACAATCGGATCTGTTGTTGGGTCGTTCTGAGAAATAAGGAAGACAAACAGCACACTTCCGTGTCATGAACGCATCGCTTTACGCTCGATTAAAATGTGACTTTTTTGATACGCACTTGTTTTTGAACGTGTCTCGTTTTAACAGCGCGCTCTGAGGCGCTGGAGGGACGGCCCGCGGAGGAACCCTGCGCTCCGTCAGCGCTCGACATGCTTAACATCACACACAACCCCTCCTGGCCTGTGAGCAACACTTCCCTGGAAATAAACAGCTGTAATTACCCTTCAAACAAACTCCAGGCCCGTTAGAATACTGGGATGAAGCGCAGGCCCTGCCGCGTCCTGGCTCGCCGCGTCTGAAACACACACACACACACACACACACACACACCGCTCATTCATGCTTCATGTTAAACTACAGGTCTGATCTCATTTCAGCACTCTGATTATTTGGAGTGGCTCCGATGGCGTGCGCGGTACTGCGGCCATGATGTGCAATAACTGTTTGCTCACATCAGTGTGTGTGTGTGTGTGTGTGTGTGTGTGTGTGTGTGTGTGTCACTCCTCCACGTTTGTTTACAAGACAATTAGACCCCTTCCAGCGCTTATTTAAGGTCAGTTGACGAGGCAATCAAAATGTTTGCAGGACCGCCGTGTAATTTCGAGTCTAATTGTGTAATATCTGCTGGTTTTCACAGTTCACACCCACAGTCTACACACTCGTGCGAGTATTTCTGTGTGTTTGTGTGATTTTTTGTGATCTATATTTACGTCAAAGCGATGTTATGTTTTAGAAGGCGTTGCCTCCCATGTCCAAATTGTACTTGTGTTTTATAAAAAGGTTTAATCACGGTTTAATTTTCACGATTTTAATCCTTTACAAATCATCAAATCATCTATGTCAAATAAATAAGGAATAAAACAGTGTGTGTGTGTGTGTGTGTGTGTGTGTGTGTGTGTGTGTGTGTTAGGAAAATAATCCACAGCAGAGTTACTGTGACCTCCCTGAAGTTAATTATTTCCCCACAACAGCAGGACCCGAAGGCGGTCTGTCAACAATCTGAATTTTATATTTAAAGAACGACGCGTCGTACATTTGACCTGTTTATATTTACATTGAATGTTGTTTTTTTTGTTTTGTTTTGTTTTTTTATGAAACAAGTTCTCACTTACGTTAGAGCAGCTATAAACATACAGCTCGTTATCTCTTATGTTCTCTCTCTCTTGAAGTTACAGAGAAAGTATAAAGGTCCTTCAGGTCCTGACCTGAAGATATTGGAAAATGGAAAGTTACATAAAGTACAGCTTTACCCCTGACACTGGAGACTCCTTCCATAAATGTTAAACAAACGTCTCCTTATAGAAAAGTTCCCCACATGTTTCTTTGGCGCGCCCCTGTGAAATAGCTGTTTATATATAAACGGCGAAATATTAGAACGAGCGCGTTGATGTGTATATAAACCTGCTGCTGTTCTAGAAGATGAGTCAGCACCTTCTGGCCAACTCAGCGGCGTTAGTAAGCTAGCAAACTTAGGCGGCGGCATTGTGACGTGATTTGTGTTGCAGACACGACTGGTCCGTTTATTTTGTGACGTCACTAACTGAGCTCACGCGTAGCCACACCCACAAATCATTTTATTTACAGAAATATTGAAAAAGTTTCTGTTTTTAATGATCGTCTGGATACAAAAAGAACAAAATCTATACGATCGGAATGGAGTGGAGGACGGAGATGGACGACGTCGGAGCAGCGAATTTCGTGTGGGATCGGAAAGTTGTTGCGTTCACGTGACTCTGGTAGCCAGATGGTGGGTTTGTGAGATTGTGTGAAGCCTCACACACACACACACACACACACACACACACATCTGAGTTGTTTATTCCGCTCTGCTCTGAGTGTGTGATTGCGGTGTAGGTGGTTCACCGCACGGTGTCCTGCCTTGTTTGTTCAGATCCGGACCTTGGCTTTGACCCCATGACTGCCCGAGCGGACATGCTGAGTGTCTGCCTGAGGAAGAGCTGGGTGAGAACGAGCCTCTTCAAATGCTTCAGATTATTCTGCATCTCCGAAATTGGTTTCACATGAGGGACGTCTCGCGTCAGCAGATTTTCTGATCGAGTTAAATGGAGAAAGAGGACGAAAGAGCCAGCGGTTGTACTGATCTCTAATTTAATAAACAGAACCCGAAAGGAGGGAGGGGATAAAAAGGATCATCAGTGCCCCCTTTGTTCATGGTTGTCCTTATGCACAGATACGCTTTAACGCCCAGGAACAGAACCGGATCAGTCCACACAACCTACACACCGCTCACGGTTTCATCCGGTATCAAAGTGATCACCTTGTTCTGTCTTCATCAGAAACGTTCTGAGCGAAACGAGGTGTCCGGTGCATGTCGTGTTTTGTTCTGCTGAATGAAAACTTTCAGAAGAAACTCACTTCAAAAAAAGCCTTTTGGAAATCTTGGTGTAATTCCAAAAACGCCAGATTTTTACATTCTCTATAAAAGGAGATGAAGTGGCGATGATATTAGGATCTTAGGATCGCTCGGTTTATCATTCACAGTCCTGACGTTAAGAGTCTCCTTCCGCTGAGTTCTGGACCCGCAGAACTCATTGGTGGGCCTCGGCTTGGACTCGGAACCCCGTCCTCCTTAATCTGTAGATGAAAGTTTATTGGGATTTGTAGAAATGCGTCCCATATGTGACTTGTTTGGGAGTCTGGTGTTGATCTAAGGATTCCTCCTTTAGTGATATTATCAGTCGAGTGAATTTTCCCACTTCATCAGATTCAGAGCACACTCAGCCTGAGCGAGCGAGAGAGAGAGAGAGAGAGAGAGAGAGATGGATGGATGGATTAAGGAGCTCTGATGTATCTTTTTTGGATTTGATTTTTTTTAACCCTGCGTTCACACTAAAAAGCATCATGTCCTTTGAGTTTCTTGTAGTTTGTGTCTTGTGGGCGTGGCCTGTCATGCAGATTACCAGATTAGCAAAACAAGATAACTGTACTACCTACGATGTCTGCTACTTCCTTCCAAGCTTTATTTTTCTTCATAACA
>JANDJT010000002.1:1727653-1737663 GCA_024331685.1 Stegophilus panzeri
CTCCTGGCAGCGACACACTCCGAGCTTCAACACCACACACTTCTCCTGGCAGCGACACACTCCGAGCTTCAACACCACACACTTCTCCTGGCAGCGACACACTCCGAGCTTCAACACCAGACAGTGCTCTGTATCCAGCCCACGACGCTCAGCGCTCTCACACCGTGTGTGTATTATCTTTCCTGTGAGCGTGGAAAAGTCTTTCATGAGTTTTAGCTGTAACGCTGTGAAACAACCCGAACACGGCGCTGACGCAAAAACCAGACAGGTCAGAAAAGAAACCAAACGGAGTGCAAAAGTTTATACACCCTTACGTCATAACGATGAAGATATTTCACTGATGAAGAACAGAAGGAAAGAAAGAAAGAAAAAAAAAGTAAGAAATGAAGGAAAGAACAGAAGGAAAGAAAGAAAGAAAGAATTTGGTTTATACAGTTGCAATCAAAATTATTCACACACCTTCTCCCCCATCACAAATCAGGTCTATTGTCAAAATTTAGACTTTCAGCTGTTTGTGATGAACAAATCAAACAAAAGCGAGTGAAATAGTGTAACACGACGAATACTTCAAGTGGTTTCCCCAAATTCAACTGAAAATGCAACTTAGAATGATTTCTCCAGTTTCAAAATTATTCACCCCCCTGAATAGAATCCCTCACAACAGCACAAATATGCAGAACAGGTATTGTCTGAAGCACACCTAATATAAACTAATCAAGAGCTTCATTAGATGCAGCAAGTGTGCTTGAGCTGGAACACATGAAATACCTGAACTGGCTAGGGGCAGATAATCATTGCAAACAGCTGAAAGTGTGTAAATTGTGACAGTAAAACTGATTTGCGATGGGCAAATTGCTAAATTAAATGACATGACATTAACATGAAAATCTGTTTTGTAAATAAACTCTAATACAGATGTCATTTTCATTTGTTCACCCATCTGCTGATAATAATGATCATTTCCATCCCTTTAAAGAGCCGTACATGTTCCTCTGTACAGAGCGAGGGATTGGCAGCGTCTCTGCTGCTTGTCATTTCTCCAAATGTGTTTAGTGGCTGAGAAAGTGAAGCGATCTCTCCTCCATGTCAGAGTGAATAAACTCCAGACTCATCACCCAGACGTGCTCTCGCTCTTCTGAGTTCTGCGGTGACACTGAGGAACTTTAAATGCAGGACTGAGTGAGTCTGGGGGCCAACCGCCCCACCGAGCCATGAAACAGATACACCAACATCTCATACAAATCATCCTTCTGAGATTTTATATAACAGCCACAGAGCCGTGATGAATATAAACATTTCAATAAAACAGCTAGAATTGATCCACTCTGATGTTCCTCTGGTGGTTCTGAGGAACGTAAACTGCTGCGGCTTCAGAAAGGTGATATTTTATATTTACACACGGGTTTAGAAACTGATGCTAACATTTTATTATCACATAAAAGCTCCTGAAAACCGAAATGAGACAAATATGATGATTTTATCCTCAGCATAGTGAATAATAAAACACTGTTTAACACTGCTGCAGGAGGGACAGTCCTCTACTGCCCTCTGCTGGAGGAAAGTGAGACTACATGTGTTAGGACGAGAGAGAGAGAGAGAGACAGAGAAACAGAGAGAGATTGACAGAGAGAGAGAAAGAGAGAGAGAGAGAGAGAGAAGGAAAGACTAAGGTGAGTGAGAGACAGAAAAAAATTAAGAAAGCACTAATAAAAATTATAAATATAATCTGAGAATAAAAATAAATAAACACTGAAAATAAAATTAAATCAGAGAAAGAAAGAAAAGCTGAGAGAAACAAAGAAAGAAAGAAATTAAGAAAAAAAGCAGCAACAAAAGTATAAAAGTAAAAAAAAAAATACAATTATTTTTCCAAATAAATTAAGCACTAATAAAAAAAGGATAATCTGATAATAAATAAATAAATAAATAAACATTTAAAATAAAGATAATATGAGAAAGAACAATCGAAAGAAAGAAAACACTAATAATAAAGATATACTGAAAGAAAGAAAGAAAGAAAGAAAGACTAAGGTGAGAGAACCAGAGACAGAAAGAAAAAGAAAAAAGAAAGCACTAATTAGAAATTAAAAAGCACTAATAAAAATTATTAATATAATCTGAGAATAAAAATAAAATTCTAAAAATAAAATTAATCAGAAAAGGAAAGAAAAAAGTAAGAAAGAATGAAAGAAAGACTAAGGTAAGAGAAAAAGAGAAAAAATTATAAAGATAATCTGAGAATTAAATAAATAAATAAACACTACAAATACAGATAAATTGAAGGAAGGAAGAAAGAAAGAAAGAAAGAAAGAAAAGCTTATAGGCGAGAAAGACAGAAATAAAGAAGAAAGTTACACAAACACTCTTGCTAGCTCTACCAGGCGGGTCTTGGCTACCTCTACCTGTGGTTACAGTAGTTTTATTAAATGGTAAATGATGATGTCTGTAACGCTGCAGCTGTTAGAGGGGAATAATGTAATGTTCAGTTAAAAGGAAAGAGTGATGGCTGAAAGGGAAATGGAAAGAGCTTATATGGAAAGTGGGTTGGTAAATGAAACAGTGCTGCAGCACTGAATTTCATTATTAGCAGCTTACTGTGTATATAAATATAAATATCAATATAAATATAAACGCTAGCTGTTTCTCCTCTCTGCCCATGTTATAATGTAATCGGATCTTGATGGAAACGTTATCTCTATAGAAATGTTCAATCCAATGCCTGTTCGTTTCCTCAATTCAACACCTGTTCAATTATTTTAAACTTCGCTGTTGCTTGGTATATTCCAATAAATCAATTCATAAATAAAAACCAACAAGCAAACCGAACACGTCTTGATCGGGAAGTATTTGTTTTTAAAACATATTTCTGTAATTAAATAAAGTCAGGCGCAGCCAGGTCAGCCCACATGGGGTCCTTATTCAGCCATATAAATCCTTCACTTGGGTAGATGCGATTTTTGTAGTTGCCGGGCAGGCCGACGGTCTGGAACGTGTTTAGCTTAGCTACTGTCCATAAAAAAACAAAAAACAAAAAAAAACAAGCAACATTCGAAAAATAAACGTTCAAACACATAGAGAGGTTTGACATCTCTTTCAATATTGAAAGTAAAGGTAAGAATAATGCTGGAGGATGAATAAACGATGAATTTGCCGAGTGCGCTCGAGCCGACGTCGAGTTCATGCCGTCTAGCTTAGCATTTAGCATAGCATAGCATAGCACAACATAACAGTTTAGTATAGCTAGCGTAGTCCGGTGTTAGCACGAGCTAGCTCAACCACGACTGATGAAATGAAATTTCGTTCTGTTTCAGCGTGTAATATTTTATCGTTTGAGTTTTATTCCCATCCGAAAAATATTCGAATCGATACATCGGCCGAGTTGATTAGCATGATCAGACCAGCTCACGCTAATTGTGCTTTGATGGTTAGAGCTAATGCTAGCTAGCAACGGTTTTAGCCACCGAACCGAGAAGAAAGGATGGAGCGAGGAAGAAGGAAGGAGGGAGGGGAGTTTCATGGCAGATCCAAGACGCCGAAGAAACGTTTTAATAATTAAAACGGATTAGTTGATGTGATGGAACTGGAGCGAGGCGGTAGCGCAGTGTAATGAGGAGATCAGCCGGCCGACACCCTGCAGGATCCGGCCAGTGTGTCTGAGCCTTAGCGTTAGCATTTTCTTCCATTTCATTGACCCATTTCCAGCAGCATTCCTCCATAGCTGTGTGAAATAAATTAATAAATAAATACACTGTTAGATGCGTTGATATAGCTCTAATTAAATATTTTAACAATACAACAAACCATGGTGAGAGGGAGGACTATTGTTTAATTTCAAATCTACTCCACTTTATTTATATCATTTTTTTATATATATGTGGCATAATGTTTTGTGTCTCTCTCTCCCCAGATGCCATCTGCAACCACTGGTGACTATGCTGTTCAGTCCTCCAGTCCAGAGCTGGGCTCTGCTCCTGTCTCGGCTCCTACCGAGGCCCTGAAGCAAGTGCTGAACATCATCGAGAAGAAGGTCCGCAACATGGAGAAGAGAAAGGTATCCGTCCTTCTGGTTGTCGGACGTTTAATACGTTATACCGCTGAAAGTATGAGGTCACCTGACCATCACACACCTATGAGGTTCTTCCACAAACTCTTCCTGTAAAGTTAGATGCACACAATCGTACAGAACGTCTTTTTACGTTGTTCCAGCATGACGCAAAGCGCACAAAGAGTGCGAGCTCCATGAAGACATGGTGTGCTGAGATTGGAAGAAGGTCGGAGAACTCTAGTGTCCTGCACACAGCCTTGACCTCAACCCCACTGAACACCTTTGGGATGAACTGGGCGTCCGAACATCAGCGCCAGACCTCAACCTCACTAACGCGCTAATGGAGCTGAACGCACACAAATCCTCACCATATTATACCAGTGTAGGGGGAATGAATCTGGAATGAGATGTTCGACAAAATCATATAGGTGTGATGGTCATGGCTGCACATACTTTTAGTTGTATAGCGTACAACGGGAGTGTAACGGTTGTCGTTGTAACCTGACGGACGGCGAGAATGAGAGCGGCTGTGAGGAAATGGGGGTGTGATGAGACGAAGAAGAAAAAAGACCAAAAACGGCATCCGATATTTAACTGGAAGCCCCGCCCCCTTCCCCCATATATAAAATGTAAAAGATGCCGTAAGAAAGAGGTCGTCTGTAACAAACACTTTACGAGTAATTTTAACGATTAGAAAGCATAGATGAGGTCACAGTTTACTTTAAATATGCCTCACGGTCGGTCATGAGTTGTGATGTTTATTGACCAATGCGAGCGCTAATGAATCTATTTCTCTCCTTTTTTTTCCTTTTAAGTCCAAGCTGGAAGACTACAAGACACGGAAGAGCAAAGGAGAGCGGCTAAATCAGGATCAGCTGGTTTGTATCACCGTATCTTGTGTTTTAGTTAAAGCTTTGTTCATTATTTAATTAACCTCAAACATCAGTATCCCTGGTATAATCGGGATAATCCACGTCTGGGTCTCTCGCCATCAACAATGATATGTTTTACTTTGTTAAACATCATCTTTAACATCATATTAAGTTTTTTTTTTTTTTAGTTACTTTTACATTGTGGTCCGTATCTCTGAGTACGAGCTGTTACTATAGAAACGATAAATGAGCAGTTTAATATAAACCAAGGTTCAAAGATATGTTGTACAAAAATAACGCGCTCCTTCCTTTCATCGCTACTTGGAGTGACCGTGCGGGAATATAATTAATTAATTCATTTATTTATTAGTTTTTACCTTCTTGCCTGCTCCTATTTAGAATGAAATGATCATTGTGGTCAGGATTAAAAGCCTCTGGACAGGCCACGCCCATAATCGAATTGGCAGCTTTACCATGTTTTGCAGATAGTGCGTTTGTTGGGAAATGTCAGTGAGCATTTCCTGCCTGATAGGTCTGATCTGGTCAGCACTTCAGGGTTGAAAGGATTTTGGCCTGGAGCTAGCATGTGTTTGGGCTTCGTGTGTGAGAGATCAGACTCGAATAAGAGGTCTAATGTTGGACAGACAGCAGTGAAACGTCCAAGTTATGAGTTTTATTCGAAACGCAGCACTGATTTAAATAATGAGCCAGAGTGTGGCGCCGATTAAAAACAAACAAAAAAACAACAATGTTTATAAATTTTCTCTCAGCATAATGTCTGTATTAAAGCCTTGCATATTGATTTCTGGTTTTATATTTATTTTAGGACGCTTTGTCCAAAGCTCAGGAGGTGGCACACAACTTGGAGTTTGCCCGGGAGCTTCTGAAGAGCTTCTCGTCTTTAAACGTCGAGGTTCCATGTAGTTTCTGTCTTCATCGATTTGTATTTTGCCACACAAGCCTCTCCGTGCCTAACCCTCTCCCCCCCCCCCTCCGTTCAGATCCAGAAGGCGGTGAAGAAGACGGCGCGACGGGAGCAGCTGAAGCGCGATGAGGCTGAGCAGCGGCGCCTGAAGGCTGTGCTGGAGGTTCAGTATGTTCTGGACCAGCTCGGCGAGGAGAGCGTGAGACAGGAGCTGAGGCAGGTGGAACGAGGGACCGATGGGCCTCTGCTCACCGAAGCCGAGCTCACGGGACTCGACAACTTCTACAAGCTGGTCGGCCCTGAGAGGGACCCCAACATCAGGCATGATGCGTTTTCTCTTCGTTACAGTGTTCAACGCTAAAATTCCACCAATAAAATAAATAAATAAGTAACTGTAGCTGATGCTTCTGATTATTTACCGAATTCGCCCGTCTTTCTATAGTTAAATACTAATACAAAACCATTAATTTTTTTAAACTAGTTATTAAATTCAAACCTACTCTGGACACTAAATATATTACTGGATTTTCATATGTCATTTCCTTTTTTTAATGAAACAGACCCTGTTTAGATTTAGACATTTGGTCTCCATCAACGTCGCCAAATCTAGTTCATAAACCGTCTCGAGACGAGCCAGGGAAAAATATTCAAAGCAAAACCTGGATAAAACGTGCATTTGGACGTCGTTCCGCATCGCCGAAGTAAATTAACACGCTCAGGTTGGTTGGTTGGTTGATCTATCTGCTCCTTTCACTCTCCAGGTTGACTGATCAGTTCGAGGAGGCGTCCGTGCATTTGTGGGAGTTGCTGGAAGGAAGAGACAAAGCTGTGGCAGGAACCACGTGTAAGTCCTCAAACCGTCCCTTTTAAATACGGAGGAAAATGCATGATGCTCGTTATGTAAAGACTATAAGGAAATGGGGCGCTGCTCAGCTCTGGTGAGATCCAGCTGTTCTCGACTTATTGGCCTGACTCAGCACAGCTGGGCGTCGTGCCCAAGGCTCGCTCTTGAAGCCTGTGGGCTTGAAGGATGGGTAGGGTCAGTTACACAACAAGCCACACTTTAACCCTATTGTGCTTTTGGAAAATTTTTTTTTTTTTTTTTTTTTTTTTTTTTTTTTTTAAAGAAGTTAAATCACCATGTAAAAAAAACGCTAAAGAATAAAAGCAGAGACTAAGTGTTAACTGGTAAGAGGTTGAATGTTCTGTAATAACACACACTTTCACTCATTTGAACACAGTACCATGTTAATTTACTCTGTAAATTTGTGGCACTTCTTACATTTATATACAGTGACATGTTATTACCCCATTAGAGCGTGAATTTCTAACGTTTACAGATAAGGATATAAAGGTAAACATGTCACTTCTGCGCTGGAGAGAACACATCTGGAACACATTATACAGCACACGCATCTGTCGCAGCGTCTGACACGAGGAGTCACATTAATACAATTACCAGTTTGTTTGAAGAGCTTAATGTAAAACATTCATGTTTTGGACAAGCTGGATCGTGCAGTTTTCCCTCAGCAGCCCACTCTGTGTAGGGTACCCACAGTGACGTCGCACACCCGACTAATCCATAATGACGTTCACTGTCCATTATTATAATTATCGAATTTATCAATTAGTTGTTGCAGCTCTAAAAGTAACTATCACTGATCCTCAGTCTTGAGCTGTTGAAAATCTAATAGGGCTACATGTAGACGTTGATCGGTTTTGCTGATTAATCAGCACCAATAACTGATTGTTGTAGATAACATAGTTCCAGCAGTCCACGCTGGTAGGATTTCCCTGTTGAGTCCGCTGTCATTATACAGTATGAGAGCGGCCTCTAGAGGCGAAATAAAAACCATCGCTGACACATTTTATTCTGCTATTTGAAGTGGTTTTTTAAAAAAAAAAATTTTTTTTTAATTGATATTGTTTATATATTTCAGTTTTAAAAAGTGCAGTAAGTTTTCATGGTCCAGTCAGTCAAGTTCAGCAATATTTTACTATGTTTTCAGTGTCGGTATTAAAAACTATCCATCTCTAACTACAACGAAGCCCAACGTTTTTACAAGCGTCGGCTTGGACAGTAAATGAAGACGACGCGTTATTCCTCGTTGCTGTCGGCAGGTTGGAATTAATCAGAACTAAAACTAAAAGGTTTTGTAGGGAAGTAAGTGTGGCCCTTTTCTTTTGTTGTGGAGAAGAAGCTGAAGTTTAGTTGCGATACATTCCTGCAATGGAAAAATGGTCTAATGTGGTTCCATAGCATACTGAAAACTTGTTAGGTCGCTGAAAAAAGTGCTGAAAACTTGTTAGGTCGCTCATTTTGTTGTATCGTGGCCATCTAGGAAAGCAGTCATGGAATTTTCACTTGAAGTGGACTCGTTTTTTCCTGGAAAGATTTGGTTTTAAATGCCTGTTCTGTCACTGTGTGTGTGTGTGTGAAGATCTTTGATGGATCCAAATTCTGAGTCGGAAGTGTGTAACTAATAGTGTGGCTGGAAATGTTGAAGCAGAACTGGGAGGCTTATTTGAATAGGAAAATACTTCAAGTAACCCTAATGACTCCACCTTATTTATTTATTTATTTATTTATTTATTTATTTATAAAAACGTTTTGGGGTGCCCATTATAAGCGCTCATGACCCGTTTCTGTTTTGTAGACAAGGCCCTTAAGGAGACTTTGGACAAGGTACTGCTCAGCGGCTACTTCGACCAGACGCAAACTTCGCACCAGAACGGTGTGTGTGAGGAAGAGGAGGAGGAACAACAGCAGCAGCAGCAGCAGCCGCTGCAGCAACCTGCTCCCGCCCCTGCCGAGTCAGCGGAGTGTGAGGAGCAGCCGGTGGAGCCAGGTATGAATCGTCACGTACGTATGACTAATGATGAACGGGTCTGGTGCTGGAGTCTTACGGTTCTGCTTTTGTTTAACAGAAGGGTCGGTCACTCAAGAATTCACGGAGCCCATTGAAGTGGAAGCAACAGAGGTTGGTAGCGGCGTTACTTACTTGATTGATTTGATTTTTCTGTTTCTTCTTGGTGCCTAACATTCTCCCTTTTGTTGCAGTTTGTAAACCGAAAGTTCATTCCAGAAGCCACTTATAACACCAGTCCTGAAAAAGAGCAAGGAGGGGAATGGGCCGTAAGCTCCGAGGTGAGATCTCGGTCTGTACGCTAACTCATTTTCACACTTCAGTTGTCGGTACATTTAGCGGCACGTGAAAACTGTTTTTGATCGCTAGTGTTCCAGAGATCCCAATTTTTACTTCAGTTCCTATGTTACTTCCTGTTTTGAATTTTCATCATGGCAGGGAAAGGGTGGCGGAGGTTAGCGGAGGTGATGGAACGTGTTATCTCATATATTCAGAGCAAAGAAGGCATTCAAATGCGAAGGGCGGCGGGGTGCAGAATTGCGAGCAAAAGGCTTCGACGCAAACATCTGATCAGTGTTGAGCTAATGATCCTTAAATTTATAGTGTAGGCCTACATGTGTACTATTATAACCACACACACGTGGAACGCATCAGGAAGACCCACTAGATGGAGAGCTGTATTATGTGCCGGAGGAGTGATGGAGCTCAGTTATATCTACAGGATCTGTTCAGACTGAGTGTGAAGACAACCTTAGTGTGTTAGTCACATGTTTTTGTCAGTGTTTAACTGACTTATCTGTGTCTGTACAGATCGTAAGCTCCCTCCAGCAGCAGCAGCCTCCTCAGACTCAGCAGCCTCCTTCCTCGATGAGCCCGGCTCTGGTGAGCTCGGAGACCCACTCGCTCGCCCCCGTACTCTCTCCCTCCTCGGCTGACCCGCTGGTCAGGAAGCAGGCCGTGCAGGACCTCATGGCACAGATGCAGGGCACCTACAACTTCATGCAGGTCAGCAGCTCGGCACGTGGTCATAAACTGGCAAATTTATTTTTGCTCCATGTGCTTTCTACATCTCTTTTTCTTCCTCCCTTTTTTTGTTTTTTGGCAGGACTCCATGCTGGAGTTTGACGGACAGTCTCTGGATCCCGCCATCGTATCCGCTCAGCCTATGAAGTCTGCACAGATGGTCTGTGCTCCAGGTAAAGATGGAAATTTGCCCCAAAACACAGCTGGTACAACGGAGTCGTGTTTTCCAGATTTATATAAAATGCTCGGCATGATCGTGCACACGTTATCTATCTATC
>JANDJT010000002.1:1758413-1771742 GCA_024331685.1 Stegophilus panzeri
TCGCAATGAAAGAGTAAAAGTGACGTTCTATAGAATTATCGCAATGAAAGAGTAAAAGTGACGTTCTATAGAATTATGGCAATGAAAGAGTAAAAGTGACGTTCTATAGAATTATGGCAATGAAAGAGTAAAAGTGACGTTCTATAGAATTATCGTAATGACAGAGTAAACGTGACGTGTGTACTGGCGTAACAGTGTAATTTACAGAAAGGGCCAGAAAATGATTCTTTTCCAGAGAAAAGATTCGATTCATTGAGAGGACGTCACTCTTTGGCATCGTACTCACACACGTATTCGAATGCATAAATTCAACTGTCACTGTGGTGTGTCTGTAGTCCCACTTTTATTAACTCATTTATTTAATCGTTATAACATTAGCTCATTATGCGACATAATTTCAATACATAAAATAGTTCGTATGTGAAAATGCTTTTGTTGTAAAGTTATTTCCCCAGTATATTTCCTGCACGACACAAACACTCCTATTAAAGGAGACATGTTATGAACCTTTTCTAATAGATGTAATATAAGTCTCAGGTGTCTCCAGAATGTGTTTTCTGTTTCAGCTCAAGATACACCACGGATTTTTGGGTGGAATAAATGCAAATGAGCTGCTGTGCCCCACCCCCTTTCCGGAAGAGGGCTACGCCTTTACAGCTCGTGCTTCGGATACTACAGCAATAAATCAGGAGACCCAATATGACTGACACTGTAAATACCGGTGTTCAGCCCTATATGTATGAACGAGAGTCGGATACTGATGAAGGAGAGACTCCGGCAGAAGTATCAACTGTGAGAATGAACCAGGACGTTTCTGAATGGTTTCTCTGTGAATACAATCAGAGACAATGGTAACTTTAATCGCATTCGCCGTGGAATCTGCTAACAAGCTCATTCAGAAAGGCGATTTGCAAACATTCACAAAATATAACATGTGGTGGATCATGAACAGTTGGTGCTTGAAAGTAAACATTTCAGTGAAATGATTCGCACAAACATACACAAATTAAGCTATTTTTGGGGGGCACATTTCCTTCAAAAATAAAACTGATGCCTGGAGTACATGAAGACTCTTATGTTCATTCTTACAGCCGACAACAGAACACAGAACAAAGCTTACGAAGCTCAGACATTCTTCTTATCGCTGTAGCTGCTCCTGCACCGAGAACATGGCGGACTCAGGGGAGGAGATATACTAATAAGGCAGAGCCCGTCACTGGTCGTGGGCGGAGCCTGTTCCAATGTGACGTCACATTGGAGAGAGAACACAAACGACTCATTTTGAGACACTGTTTATTTTTACCATTGTAGGGTGGTTGTGTACACACACTTCTGACACACATTTATGTTCAAACACCATGTAAAAGTGGATTTCGCATAATAAGTCCTGCACAGATCCCTGACCTCAACCCCACTGAACACCTTTGGGATGAACTGGAACTGGAGTCTCTTCGACATCCCAACATCAGCGCCTGACCTCAACCTCACTAACGCTCTTGTAGCTGAATGTACAATAATCCCCACAGCCACGCCCTAAAAATCTAGCGGAAAGCCTTCCCAGAAGAGAACACTGGAGCGCGTTATAACGGCTAAAGGGGAATAAATCTGGAACGGGACGTTCAACAAGGACATATGGGTGTGATGGTCACGGGTGCACATCACATATCGCTATTCTAAATAAAATGATTGCTGAGAGAGAGAGACAGAGAGAGACAGCGAGAGAGACAGAGAGAGAGAGAGAAAGACAGAGACAGAGACAGAGAGAGAGAGAGAAAGACAGAGACAGAGACAGAGAGAGAGAGAGAGACAGAGAGAGACAGAGACAGAGAGAGAGACAGTGAGAGACAGAGACAGAGAGAGAGAGAGACAGTGAGAGACAGCGACAGAGAGAGAGAGAGAGAGAGACAGAGAGAGAGAGAGAGAGACCGAGAGACAGCGAGAGAGACCGAGAGAGAGAGAGACAGAGAGAGACAGCGAGAGAGACAGCGAGAGAGAGAGAGACAGAGAGAGAGACAGAGAGAGAGAGACAGTGAGACAGAGAGACAGTGAGACAGAGAGAGAGAGAGAGAGACAGTGAGAGACAGAGACAGAGAAAGAGAGACAGAGAGACAGTGAGAGACAGAGACAGAGAGAGAGAGAGACAGTGAGAGACAGAGACAGAGAGAGAGAGAGAGAGAGAGAGAGACAGAGAGAGAGAGAGACAGTGAGAGAGAGAGAGAGAGAGACAGAGAGAGAGAGAGAGAGAGACAGTGAGAGACAGAGACAGAGAGAGAGAGAGAGAGAGAGACAGAGAGAGAGACAGTGAGAGACAGAGACCGAGAGAGAGAGAGAGCTAAGGGAAAGAAATTATTCTGATGTTGTGCTCTTTTTGTAATGAAGGATAATCCTTAAGTGAAATGTCACCCAGTTCTTTAGATATCTAGTCTTTTGATGTGTCCTGCTTGTGGTTTTTTTTTTTTTTTTACACTAATAAAGCGAATAAAAGACAAAAAAAAAAAATACCATTTAAAAATCACACCATCTGCCTCAAAACTGTTATATAATAATATTTCACTGATCAGATATTCCTGATGCAGACTTCCTCGCTCTCTCAGCTCCATTTCCCTCGTTTTCCTGCTGTTTTCCTGCAGCGCCTCAAGGTGGAAGCAGAAGCCCACGTTTCAGTCGCAGTGACTTTAATATCAGTATAATATCTCCTGCACTCTCTCCAGTCTGCAACATGAGGAATTATAGTTTTAACAATGTTCCTGGTTCCTATAAGGCTGTGTGATATGATATGAAGATATAAAATTGATATCGTGTGTGTGTGTGTGTGTGTGTGTGTGTGTGTGTGTGTGTGTGTATAACTGTGAGTGTAAATGAATAATTGATCACACCAGTCATATTTAAATACATATTAATTTCATTATATATATATATATCAGAGAAATTGAACTTGTACAAATCTTTTATTCTGTATTTTTTATTGTGACTCAGAGATAAATAGTTTTGAGTTTTAATATAAAAAATGTATTTAAAAATTTATTCATGTAATATTTTATTAGACCACATTTTGTTAGAATATCATGATACAGAGGGAGTATTGTAGAAATGTTATATATGCAGTGCCAGTTTCTAAAATATCTGTCTTTAGAAGAGAAAAGAAAAGACTTTTTCTGTTTACTGATAAAAACGTAAATGAATGTTTTACATACATGTATTATAGAATCACATAACATCATATATCATTTTCATGAATAAACATCATTTTAACTAATATTTTAATATTTCCCATGACCAGCTTAGAACCCTGATAATGCTTTACATTAAGCGTTAATGAAATTGGCAGTAATTAATTCAGTAACAGGAACAGCATCTTTGCTGTATAACATTAATAACAACTGCATTAATTATTATAATACTGTACGCACGCGATAAATATATAATACTGTATGTATTCACGAATATACGAAGAATGTACATCCTGTTTATGTCGGCTTTATTAAACAAAGTGATAATGAATTAGTAAAGTGATGTATTTTTCATTTAAATTGTGAATGATGTCTGGTTTGTGGATTATTTTTACATTTAAGTAAATAATAAGTAATTAAACGCTGTGGGATTATTTTCCTGTAGCAGCATGTCCCCAGGTGTTTTATTCCTCTTATACTACAGCAACACATCACACATTTAGGAACATTTAATGTTCTGTGAAACAGGTTTTGACTTATGTTCTAGCAGCTGTAAACATTCGTCCCCTCTGTCCTGAAGATGTCGGAAAACTGAAAGTAACGGCTTTAGCTCTGACTGTTACAAAGCGCTGACACTGGAGACTCCTTCCGTCAACGTTATGGATAATTTTTTAATCTGTTTATTATCAGCGGAGCGTCCACCGTACACGCCACTGTGAATGAGCCGTTACTACAGAAACGATAACGTATTAGAACGAGCGCTGTGTATTTATATTTCAGTCTCAGAAGGTAAATAAGGTCATGGTTGGTGTTAAGGAGATCCATAAGCATGTTATAACCAGAGTAGAACTTTCAGCAAAAGGTTTTGTCAATGAGTGCTAATGGAGCAGGAGTTGAAATTGATTTCTGATTTAAAATATTGTCTTTTATGCACCGAGCTCATGACTTTTAAACTTTCAACCGCAGGGGTCTCTGTCTCGGTCTCTGTTTTGGCTTTAAACCCATTTTGTTGCTTTTCGTGCCTTTTTTTTTTTGTTACTCTGTAGCTCCGGCGATCTTCACATCTGCTCCTCGCCTCGCCTCCACGCTCCCAGGTGCAGAGCCGAGTGAAAGGTCAAAGGTCAGAGCTCATTTTCTCGGAATCTGTCTCGGCCGTCACTCCACACAAAATGATCTGGTACAGATGCTGTAGATCAGTCCAGTGATGATGACAGACGGGGCGTAATTTCTTATGAACAAGATGTGGCTCTATATTTGCTTTTTAAAAAAAAGCGAAGCACAGCACTGATCTTACTTTATTTACATAAAAACATAATATCCGTAATTTTTCCCCCTCCAATTTATTGAGTGAACTGCCAGGAATCATTCAGGAGATCGATTGAACGAGACCGAGATTTGATCCGAGAGACATACAAGAAAATAAAATCTAATAGAATAAAATAAAAGCTGTTGTGTTGTGACTTTCTAATAAATATCCGGAGTTTTAAATTAAAATGTAAAATATCTGTAATATCTAATCTTTATCTGTTGACAATATGAACAACTATTACGGAAAGAATACACATGCTTGTGTGAACTAGTGTGAGGAAAATGATATAAAATTAATTTTAATTACATTAAAAAAAACAAAACAAAAAAAAAAAAACTAATTTCATTTCATTCTCAGATTCTCAGATAAAACCATATAAAATGTTATATTATATTATAGTATACAGGTATTAAATATGATCATCTAATATCATATAATATAATATAAATATGTAAATATAAATATTAAATATTTCATGTTCATAGAAATGAAAGTTAAGCACTTTGGACTGTTTATTTGTATTATTATTGCATTTTAGTGGCACGTTCAAATTCGTTAAAATGTTTTCATTCCAAAACAAAAAAAAATTTCTGTGTTTAAAAAAACTTATCTTATAAATTACACAAAAAAATTCATCTATTTTAGACCTAGTATTAATCCACATAATACTGTGTGGACATCGGACAACAGCAGTGATCAGACAAACAACCCAGGCTGCGTCTCAATCAGACCCTTCGTTCAGTAGTCAGGGCGCTGATCAGGGAGGCGGCCATTTTGTCTCAATCGAGAAATCCTTCCGGTGCACTGGAACGTTCGCGCCCTAAAAAATTCCCACAATGCACCACGAAAACCCGGGAGCATCGATGCTCACTATCTTTCCTTACTAGAAATGGCGTCGTGTTTTCTGAAGCCTTTCAGCTCGAAACAAAATGGCGGACGAACTCTCGGCCGACTTCGTCTACAAACGTACGCAGCTTTGTTATCGCTGTTGCGGTTCTCAAATGATTATCCACGTTAGCTTTATTTCACGTTCTATATATACGGTCTAACGACTTTTAAGTGTTTAATGATTTTTTTTATTTAAAAATCCACTCGCTAGTGTACGTTCCTGCTTGAAGTACCATGACAGAAACGCGTGTGATTAAGCGGACAAATTTATATGAGGTATAAATGTCAGAAAGATATCGTTCCTGCCTGTTGTTGCTAATTTAAATGCCAGCCGTGACGTTTTACAACGCGAGTACGTGCACAGTCATGTCACCAGAAATCGAGTTATCAGTGTCTCGATGTGTAACGAGTCCTGAGCAGTGCCCCGACTCGTGTACACCACATACTGATTCACCACCTAGGGAGCTGAGTGAGATGCACTGCTAATGTTTTATGCTAATAATTAAAAATAATAAAACAATAAAACTGGTCATGTGATCAAAGATTCATTTAATTAATTCTTTCTAACATCACGTTCTAGTTATATTTGCAGCTGACACCTTGGATTTCTCTAAAAACCCTTTCAGAAACCCTGAATTTCGATGATTTATGATTTTCTCTCCTCTCAGGAAATTCTGCCTCTCACACTAAATATATATATAAAAAAAATTTTTTTTTTTTTAAATGTAAAAAATGAAGGCAGCAGAAACTTTTGTCCGAGTTCATTCCTCTCCTCTCAATTATACAAAGGCAACGGCATATTGAAAACTTCGAGTTCGACCGCGATTCTCATAAATCCGTGCTTTAACACAGAGCATTTAATATCAGCCTTCGTTAATAAGAGTCTCGCGTGCTGAATTATCCATAACGCTTCTCTGATTCAAAAAAGAACCATGAAAAGAAAAAAAAAAAAAAACTTGAGATCTCTGTCTCATAATTAAATAATACATTATATGTGGCAATTATTTTTCCTTAGTGCCAGACCGAGAAAATCAATAAGCGTAGGTAGAGGCGGACCAGCGGCGGCTCAGCGGAGGACGTGTCTCTCGCCTGTTCCCCTCATGGCCAATTACATCATCACAGCCCTAAATACCTGTACGGTGTCTGTGCTTTTAGTGGCAGAACATCAAATGAGAGTCGTCTCACCGTGGGAAGATGAAACGGTCTTTTGAAAAAAGGGACGAGAAAGAATATCGGTGACATTTTTTTTTTTACAGAACGTTTGAGCTGGTTTGACCTGCAACCTTTTTCACGAATACAACGTAAGGTTTATCATAGTTTACGAACTAACGCTTGCATCAAGTAGCAGAGTTTTAACTAGTGATGCATAGATACCGCCCCACCCCCCAGCACCCCCCGAGAGCGAGTACTAGTACATGCCTTCTGGTGGTCGTGAATACTGCTACTGGTACTGAATTGAGTATGGATCGATCAGGAACGTCATGAAACTCTTCGTTCAGTTCTGTTTCTGTTGGTTGTTGGTTGTCATGAGCCGCTCATGATGAGCTGGATGTTATGTTTATGATGTTACCCTGTTTAACCCTTTACTGCATGGTGTTGCCATATGGCAACAATTAATTTCTCTCCAATCTTTTGGATTTGGCACTAATACAAAACTACTACTTTCTAATCTAACTGAGATCAGTTAACATTTATTTGTTTATTTTTTTTGGTCGTTTAAATACGTTTATTGAAATATTTAGAGTATTCTGGTAAATGAATAGTTAATTAGAGAGCGCAGAGCAGTATCTTCGAGCGTGGGCGTTAAAAATGAACGAATTGCACATCGAAAGGGGAAAGGAAGTGGGTGTGTCTCAGTGCTCGGTGCTCAGTGCTCGCAGAACTAAAGTGCTCTCTCTCTGACACACACACACACACACACACACACACACACACACACACACACACACACACGCAACAGCTTCACTTCTCTCTCTTTTGGTGATTCCAGTCTTGAATTTCACATAAAACGTGAAATGTACTTCTTAATGTAATAAATATCCTAAACCCTGTTGATAGGGATTTCTTTTAGGAATTAAAATGAAAAAAGTTAGAAGAACAGATCTGTGTTCAGAAATGAGTGTGTTGTGATTGATAGACAGATTAAAAGCAGTAATAAAGCATGAAGCGTGTTGTTATGAGCTGCTGCTGAATGTAAGTCTACTCTGTACTCTCTCTCTCAGACTATATAACTGCGGGGGGAGACGCATCACATCACTGAAACGTCGTATTTTCATACACTTGTAATATAATAAAAGTTCTGCATATACCTCTATATCCCTTTTTTTAAAACCATTTTTTGATAGGAAACTAGCGTTGAGTTTAAAATCGCAATTTTGAAATCTTTTTTCAATTTAATTACTTTCTGGACTCGACTCGGACTCATCCATTAAGGACTTAAGTACAACTCGGGCCCCTTTTGGACTCGGACTCGATCGGTTAAGAACTTTCGAGTCTCAACTCGAAATCGACACAGGCGGACTCGGACCCAACACTACGCAGGTCTATCGTTAGCATCGAGGATAGCGTGATAGCGTGGAGAACACACGCTATCACACGTTCTGTTAGACAATTCAGAACAGATTACGGCGTGAGGAGAAAAAAAAATCACACAAATTGGTTCATTATTGAAATTCAGTTGTCGTGGGAGAGCTCAAGCAGAGCAAACAAACGCATAAAGCCAAAAAAACAAAGGCGGATGATTTTGAGTCATCACGTTATGCTTCTGTTTGGTTAAAATGACGCACTCGAGAGACAGATCTCGCTTGAAATAATGCTAATGCTAATCACTAACCGTTTCCCTGCATCTCAATCATGAATGTAATACTTCCTGTTTATGTCTGATCTGCGTTCGGATTGGCTGGTGATGTTGAAATAGGTCATTATGTGCTAGGCTTTTGCTCTACGATCCCGTTACGGACTTCTTTAGTGTCTTAACTGAAATTAAACTATACACCTTGCATGTTTTAAAGTCCTCTTGATGTACAGTTTAGGATCGAATTTACAATTTAAAGAGCTAAATTATACACGTACACTCAGCTCTAGGCGGTATTCACCCATACCTGATTAAGAGAGTTAGAGTGTGTTACGAACTTCTCGTGTTTACGTGTATCCGAGTGTCCGTTAGACTGGGAAAGAGCTCCGTTGCAGACAGACATTCTTTTAGCTGAACAAACGCAGCGTGCTTTTCAGTGTGAAATATTCACAGCTGTTATAAAGCAACACATCAGATCTCATTAAACGTTGATGCGGCTCGTGGGCAAAGAGAACGTCGGACGCATCAAAGCCTCGCTCGGACAGCTGAATACTAATCACGGTGACATTTATTTATTTATTTATTTGCGATTTCTCATCAGCTGCTCAGACCCGGCGTCGGTCAGATTTCAAAAAGGATCTGGACTCGTACAGTTAACTAAAATGAATTAAAGAATAAAACACCGTGTGGTGCTGTTATAGGAAAAGGATTAACAACTGGCTGCTGTGATGCGGCTCGGAACTGATCAGAAGATCCTGAAGTGCTTTATTCCTCTTGTACCATTTTTGAAAAGTTATTAAACACAAGAATGACACATCATAATAATAATAAAAAAAAAATCTGTTTATAGTTACATTTAATGTTGTGGAACAAAGTTAGTTCCTGTTCTCACTTACGTTATAGCGGCTATAAACAGTCGTACCATCACCAGCCCTCTCTCTATTCTCTCTCTTGAAGTTAATAAGATTTAAGAAGAAGAAAAAAAAAAACGCAGCTTGATATCATGTTACACAGAAACCGCAAACAAGTGTAAACGCCTCTGTCCTGAAGATATCGGAACTTTAAACTTAAAGTTACAGCTTTATCTCTGTCTGTTACGAGGCACTGACACTGGGGAATCCTTCCATCAGTGTCACATTGTGAGGACGTTCCACGACATTTACTATAACTATAAACGCTTAAAAAATATGACATGTCGTACAGTAATAAATAAAAACGTTGTAATACTAACTTCAGGTTGTGCTGTTATAGGAAAATAATCACAGCAACTCTGCTTTGTGGATTATTTTCCTATCACGGCATGCGCCATAGTGTTTTATTCCTCACTTATTGTCTTCTTAACACCTCGAACCTGTCATGCTTTTAAAATGTTCTTATCCTGAAGGGTTCTTCAATGCTTCATTGGTTAATGAAGGGTTCTTATCCTCCGAAAGGTACCGAGGGTTCTCCTCAGTGACCTTTCTGATAGAGAAACAGTTGTAGGGTTCTACAACCCCAAGAACCCCTAAGGGTTCTAAAAGAGTGCATGCTGAAACTTTTGATGGATGGTGTAGTTGTGAAGTGTCACTCAGCGGGACTTGACCCCCACGGAGAGCCGAAAGAGCAACAAAGGTTTAGCAGACTCTCGGCGCAGAAGGTGGAGGACAGAGAGATTCTGCTCTGGGCTAGAGAGAGAGAGAGAGAGAGAGAGAGAGAGAGAGAGAGAGATAGTGAGTGAGAGACTCATGAAATAAAAATCAGTGGCCGGACTGCGGTGCCGTGTTGCTCTGATGTGCAGAGAAAAAGAGAGAGGCTGAGAGACAGAGAGGTTTAGAGAAGGTTTAAAATATCCACAAGCTACTCAAATGCAGACATGCACGACCAAAGGAGTTAACATCAAAAGAACCTGTTTTCAGCTATTCTGTGTGGTGCCTTTGCTTTGCATATTTTATGAGCGTGGAGTTCTTGTTCAGGTTCTTGGTCCTGTCTGTATAGCCATGATGGCATGAAGCCTTTTTTTTTTTTTTTTAAATCCTCCCTCGCTGGAAAAAAAAAAAATCCCAATTGTGTAAAGCACAGTGCTGACATGTTGGCCTTGGGAGCCGTGATCAATACACGAGCCGAAGGTCCGGAGAAGAAAGAGACGACTCCGGTCTGCTATATCCACATAAAAGAAGCTAAATGACCTATACTTGTGGTCAGGACTTTGAAGAAACAGATGACAATCAAAAGGACAAACGGCGAGTGGGGCACCGGAGCGAAACAGCCCCGGCAGTTCTGTGAAGTCTTTGACCTGTGAGTTCAAAGCTGGCGATGGACCTTTGGACCTGACTCGCCAGACAAAGGCTTTGTTCATACTTAAGCAAAATGTCGGCATTGTTCGCTTTGAGTCCGAGCAGCACCTGCAGAATAAAACCCCCCCAAAAAACAAACGTTATTGATGGGATGCACAAACTACGATCTCACCTGCTGGAGAAAAATCCATCCTTCACTCCTTTCAATGCTACTTTCAACGTCTGAATGATGCACGGCCGTGTTCCTCTCCGCGTGATGTTTATTTAGTGTAATGCGTCTCACGTACCGTCATCCCGACAGGAACGGGACGCTGAACATGATGAACTATCCTGACTGTTGAGTGATTTGTCGGTGCCACTGGGAACCATCGTTCTTTTTGATGTCTGTTCAACATAATGGCCAAATAATCTGCGAGAGTTCAGAACAATATGAAAAAGTCCTGAATAATATTCAAATAAATATCGAATAAATGGAATTTGTTAATTCGTTAGAATTTTTAAAAATTTACCGACAAATACAGTGGGAATAAAAAGTCTACACACCCCTGTTAAAATGGCAGGTTTTTGTGTTTTTAAAAAAAGAAGAAGAAAGAAACAAAATTAAAATCAAGTCAGAATCTTTTTCACCTTTATTGTGAAATTGCAACATATAACCTTAAAAAACTTCTAATACCCAGCTTGTATAAGTGTGTACACCCTTTTATAATTGGGAATGTGGCAGAATCAACCAATCGCATTCAAACTCATGTTAACGACTAATTAGTGTACACCTGCCATCAATTAAAGTGACTGATTAACCCCCAAATAAAGTCCAGTTGTTTCTATAGGACTTTCCTGACATCTTCTTGGTAAAATCTAACTGGAAAAGCCACGGGCCGCAAAGATCTTACAAAGCAGGTACGGGATCTCACTGTTGAAAAATATCAATCAGGAGAGGGTTACAAAACATCTCCAAGGCATTGGGTGTATCATGGAACACTGTAAAGACAATAATCAACAAGTGGAGAAAATATGGCACGACAGTAACTTTACTAAGAACAGGAAGCCTTTCTAAAATTGATGAGAAGATCAGGAGAAAACCGGTCAGGGAGGCTGCCGAGAGGCCTACAGCAACATTACTAAGAAATTGCAGCAATCTGGTTGCTCCGTACATGTGACGACAATCTCCATAATTCTTCATATGTCTGGGCTGGGCTATGGGGTAGGGTGGCCAGACGGAAGCCTTTTTTTAACCAAAAAATAAATAAAAAATCTCCCAAAACCATGTGGAATAATGTGTTATGGTCTGCTGAGACCAAAGAGACCAAAATGTTTTGGCCATAATACCAAAAGATATGTTTGGCATTAAAAACCCCACAGCAAATCACCAGAAGAACACCATCCCCACGGGGAAGCATGGTGGTGGCAGCATCATACTTTGGGGCTGTGTTTCTTCAGCCGAAACTGGGGCTTAATGCTGCTAAAATGCTTAAGATGAAGAAGAATTTCAGTTTTCAGCACGACAACGACCCGAAGCAAACCTCCAGATCAACAAAGGAACGGCTTCACCAAGACAAAATCAAGGTCCAGACCGAAATCCAATCAAAGATCTATGTGGTGACCTGAAGAGGCCTGTGTACGGGACATGCCCTGTGTGAGATCTAAAATCCACCAGTAGGAGGACGCCAAAATCATGGGACAAAGCTGCAGATACTGTAGCGACGATGGATAAACGTAAACAAAACGTACTAACGGACAGGGAAAACAATCCTGATTTTTCCGGATCACGCTGAGCCGATCGATGATGTAAGCAGCGTCGTGCGTGGTCGTTTCGTATAATCGCAGGTCTATCGTTAGAGGATCTTCAGCGTATTGTATAACCTAACATGGAGACACACTCTATCACACAGTCTGTTATAGAATTCAGAGCAGAACTTGTACAGCACGATGAGGAATCGTTTTAAAACAGTACTACATCTCTCGTGATCCTTTGCGTAAATTTCCTCCCTGCTGCTCGTATAGAAACCCACACCGACGGCCGGCCGCCTGGTTTAAACACCACCTATAGTGTTCAGGCCGAGCGAACAAGCACGGCTTTGTGAGAATGGCGCACAAATGCACCTCTGTGTGTCCAGTGACAGTTTTGCTTCGAAGAAATGTAGAATTCCATCTACAGGATTTCAAGCAGACCAGAAGCTGGCTCCTCGAGGCCTGCGGCAATATTTAACCATGTCAAAGGCACGAGCCGAGACCGGGCTGTGCTCAGGAGGGCACATTTCTCCAGAGAGGCTCTACGCTTTGATGTTAAAAGTGTGGCTGGAAGACAATACAGAGCTGATGTGATCTTCACTGCTCTGTTATTTTTAAATATATTTTTTTGAGTGAAGAAAGGTACGACAGGCAGGACTGCTGCTTTAGTAATGATCTACAGAGAAAAAGTCACGGGCACACAGGAACACTGAACTCCTGATTCATCCTGGAGTAATGAACGAAACATTCGCTGCATGCTCCGCAAGACAACAATTTAAAACACACAAAATCGTTTAATGTTTGACACCGTAAATCGTAAAATCCTCTGTCCTGAAGATGTCAGAAAACTTACATTTAGAGCTTTACCTCTGACTGTTACAAAGTGCTGACACTGGAGACTCCTTCCATAAATGTTCCATAAACACGTCCTTATAGATCAACGACTGAACACGTTTTTAATCTGTTTATTACTAGCAGAGCCTCCGCCATACACGTCCCTGTGAACCAGTCTGTTACTATAGAAACAATGATGTATTAGAATGACAGAGCTACTGCTGTGGTTAGAGAAAATTCGCTAAATAAACACAGTGGTGCTTGAAAGTTTGTGTGAATTTTCTATATTTCTGCATAAACGTGACCGAAAACATCATCAGATTTTCACACGAG
>JANDJT010000002.1:1788320-1809353 GCA_024331685.1 Stegophilus panzeri
TAACATCTGTAGTTTCCGAGTCGGGGGCGTGTCAGTGAGAAAACATGGCGGGATCGGAGGATGTAACATCTGTAGTTTCCGAGTCGGGGGCGTGTCAGTGAGAAAACATGGCGGGATCGGAGGATGTAACATCTGTAGTTGAAGCTAAATTTGTTGAAATTGAATGTTTACTCGTATCAGAAGCTAATTTCAGTTATTATTGATTTATTGTTTTCTTGTTTTATTTACAATATAAGAAGCTAATCGTCTGCACAAAATACCATAGCATTGTACGATTACCATAAATATGTATCGATAAAGTTTAAAGCGGCTTCATGAATTGATTAAAAACATAAAAAGGCTAAACACAGCACACCCGATGCTCATGCTTTGTTCTTCATTTTCTAGAAGTAGAGTTAAAAAACCTCGCTGTATTATTTTGTAGTTTGTACACCGCCGTCTCGCTCCGACCGAAGTGACAAGAACGCACCTGATGTCGTAATTACGACTTCTCGACTCGTAAATACGAACTTCGTCCAGGTGTGTAGCTAGCTAATTAGCATGCAAATGCTCTGTTCATGGAGTTTATTTACTGTTACTGCTTTCCAGTTGAAGCGCTACGAACCTGTCCCGCGCCGCTGAGCACCGAGCACCTCTGAACGTAGTAGCAAACTAGCGTCATGGGTTATTTTAACACGTTTAGTTCGTTACAGAATTCTTATTGAGATCACCTCGTACAGAGTGACGTGAGCGATAAGCGTAAAAGATCGCTAGCGCTGCACAGTGTAAAACCGGCTTTAGGGAGTTTTTTCCTGGCTGCTGTCGCTTCCGGTTCGTTTCTCACATCCAGATTTCTGTAAAGCTGAGCTGTGGCGAATTAAAACCTGACACAGAAATTAAATTCAACAGAAAATCATAACAGAAGTGAGAATACCTGACAGAAGTGTTAACACGTTCACTATTTGAAAAGTTTCAACATTTTTCATTCGCGTCCTAAACTATAAGCAGCAAGCAGCGCAGTAATCTGGTGTCCAAATGACGCACACTAGCAGGTAGAAAATACCCTTAGTGCATCTGTAGGTGTTTCAGGAATAGCGTGTGGTAAATTTTTATTTTTTTTTTAGTTTGGTTTGCTTCTTCTATTTTGTTATTTATAGTTGTATTTTATTTTTTAAATTGAATTGTTTTCATTTTTACTTATGCATTCTAGTTTATTTTAGAAACGATGTTCTTGTGACGTTCCTCTCATATTATTTGCAGTCCTACTTGCCCTGATGAGGATCTGAGTGTTTTACATATATATATATATATATATATTTTTTTTTTTTACTACCATAAATATCGTTTTTATTGCTAATAATTAACACGGAGCTAAACACATTCAAACAAAAACAAGAAATTTACCTGCACTACCGCTTCACTGCGAATGAAGGTGAGGTGAAGCTCAGGGTTAAACGTCAGATGTGATTTGTCAGGAGCTGGAATGATGAACCTCGAGCTTCCTCTGACATCAGCGTTCTTTAAAAAATGACTATTTAATGCATCTTATATAAAAGCATATGCAAAATTAAGAGCGAGTCTCTCTCTCTGTCTCTCTCTCTCTCTCTCACACACACACACACACACACAAAACACATTTTATTGGATATTTAAAGAATAATATGCATAATATATTGATCATTAATATTAATGAGGAGCAAATTTTTAAATATTTCTTCTCTTAGACTGCTCTTGTGCTGAAAGCTTTGCCTCATGGTCTTAATTAATAACTCAGGAAGTAAGAAGAGCGTACGAGAGAAGTCTGCTGGTGTGTGTGTGTGTGTGTGTGTGTGTGTGTGTGTGTGTGTGTGATCATTATTTACAAACAGTCATAACAATAATTTTTTTAGTCCTCAGTATAAGTTAGATTGAAAATGAGTTCATAGAAAGAAAAATAATTTATAAAAATTGATCCATTGTTGTCCCTCTGGAGGAACCCTTACTGGTTCTGTGTAGAACCCTAACACAGCGTTTCTGCTATCAGAGAGGGTTCTAACCCTATTTTTGGAAGCTATGAGGCCTTAATTATATTAATTCATTCTTAAAACAAACTCCTTTAAAAAATTCAGTGATCATCAGTTTAATTATAATAAGATCAGAGTGTTACATTTAATTTGTCAAATATATTTTTATTCATATATTTACATATATGTAAATGTAAATTGAAATATTTTTTTTTAAAAATTCAAGAATGTTAAATTACAAAAATGTTACACATCTTAAAGACTACGAAAATCAATTTCATTTTTGTTTCCTCCTGTTCTGTGTTATATCATTTATATTTTATTATTATCATTTATATTATAGACATTAAATAAAAGCAAGCACATTGTTTATGAATAATAAAATGAACTGATTTATATTTGCTAAAGTTAAATAGTTATTTAAACTAAATAAAAGCATCTTTGGGATTTTTTTTTAGCCAACCCAAATATTGTGATCTTTAGCTGGATGTTAAATTTTGCAATTTCAAATGAAAAAAAAAAAGAAAGAAAAAAAAAAAGACAAGAACTAAAATGTTAATGATTTTAAAAAATAATGTTTGCAATTTTACTTTTCATTTTTGGGTTTTTTTTTTAATACTTGATTTGTTTTTGTAAACAAATCATATAAAATAAATAAAAGCCAAATAAATAAAAGCACCACTGATGATATTTTTTTAAGCCAGACTAAATTTCGTGACATATAGCTGGATGTTACATAGATTTTTTTGTAATTTTTTACAGGAATAAATTACAAGCATGACAATTTTCAAACAAAATGTTAATGGAGGTTACAGTAAATTTTTGTCATTTTTGCAATTTGTCAGAATTTCCCCCTCAGACCGGATGCAGAAGAGCGTATAGCAGCTTGCTTCACTCGGCGTGTGCTTCCGCATTCCTATGTCTTGTTTACGTTACCATGAGTGTTTTAGATTTCATTCAAGCCCTCTGAAGGTTTTTTTCTCCAGTGCCAGATTTATTTTCGGAGCCTGCTTGACCCCAAGCCCAAAGAGAATCAGTGGTTGATGTTCATGTTATCCCGGTTCGTCGGCCCAGCTCACCAATGGGCGGAGCTCCTGATCACCACAAGACAGGGTGGTCTCTCCTGCAGAGCTCCAACTAGAGGTCAATGTGGCGACCTCATCTCCAGAGCCCCTGTTTGAGATCAACGAGGTGGTCTCTTCAGCGATGTTCCTACCAGAGTTAAACGAGGCAACCTCCCAAACCATGTTCCTTCCTGAGGCCAACGGAATGACCTCCCGTGCCATGTTCATGCCAGAGGCCGATGAGATGGCCTAGCAAGTCCTGCTGGAGACCGATGGTGTGGCCTCCCAAGTTCTGCTGCAGCTAGAGGTCGATGGCACGGCTAACCAAGTTCTGCTCCTGCCCAAGGCCGACGAGATGGCCTAACACATCCTCCCAAGCCATGCTCAAGGCAGAGACTAACGTCATGGCTTGCCACAGGATGACAAGGCGGTCTACCAAGCTCTGTTCACTCCTGAGGCCGATGAGACGGCCTCCCATGACATGTTCAAGCCTGAGGCTAACGACGCAGCCTCCCAGGCCTGGCTCCCACCTAGGAACCCCGGTGAATCTGTCTCAGCCCTGCCACCACACCCTGGCAAGCCTGTCACCAACCCACCGCCTGCTTCCTGCCAGTATGCCATATGTCAGCTTACCCGCTCCTCTGGATGGAGCCCAGATGAGATACAAGACCTGTTCGGGACCTTGGGTTCTGTGTGGACATTTTGTCCAGAGATCCAGTATCACCAGGTGGGGGAGTTTTTTGTAGGCACTTCGGGAGAAGGGTTTAAATAAAACTGACAAAAAAGCTCAATTACAAAAAAAGTTGATATTAAAATGAAATTAAAATTCACATAAATTCATTTTTAAAAGCATCGCTGACATTTTTTTTAGCCAACTTATATACTGTGATTATGTTTCTTATATACAGTAGAAATGAAAAGTTTTAGCTTTTTTTTTCAACTACAGAATCTTTCTGAAAGTTAGAGAAACAAGCAAACAAATAAACAAACAAATAAACAAAAAAACATGGGCGAGAAAAGAAGGAGTGAAGAGTTAAGAGATAAAACTAGTGTGTTTATTTTATTAGCTCAGACGCCTCCGGGGAATGCCAGAGTCCGTGAACTGTCAGGACCTATTAAACTTGTAATTTTTGATGGAGGCAAACTTTACACACACACACACACACACACACACACACACACACACACACAGAGAGTCCAGAGTAAAGTGTTATTAAAAAGATGAGCGTGGCCGAGAGAAAATAAATAAATAAATAAGGAATACTGATTAAATTTTAAGCAGCCGGCGGGCCGATAGTTTACCCGAGGCGTATTTGTCAGTTTCAAAGGGTGTTTTTATTAATTTTGGATTTTGCATTTTGTTAGTGGAAAGAGCTCGCTCCGCTGGGAACGCCACGAGCTACAGCCGAGCCGAGATGAGCCTATAGCACAGAGACGAGAGGTACAGGGAATGTCAAACAGATCACACACACACACACACACACACGTTTCTCTTACTATCCTTGTGAGGACCTTCTATCCACTGACAAAATGCAGCTAATTAACACTATACTACACCTAAATCTAACCCTAATGCATAGGGTGACAGTACGTCCTCTTTTCCCCGGACATGTCCTCTTTCTCGGACCTTAAAAAAGCGTTCAGCAGGGATTTCTAAATTTGAGAAAAGGTCATGGACTCGGGTTTAGTTTCATTATGATGTGTTTATGGTCTAATACTGCATGATGTGTGCGCATGTTTGCATTGCTTTAACCCCTCTCTGTAATTCCCGCCTTCTCGCACACCGATTGGTCGATTATAAAAGGCTTGCAGCAACTATTGGCCAAATTCCTGCCTCTCAACTGTTATCCTCCTTATCGTCTAATACAACGAACACGCGAAGGTGAAGCGATGTTGTGTTCGGCGTTAAACAGTTGCTTGACAGTCGCAGCAAATTCTCGCTGTCCTGAGTCGAAACAACGCCCATGAGGTCATGTTTTTAATTTCATGTTATCACATCGCTTCGTATTACACGGCCATTCAAATGTGTAAATGATGGCAGAAGTTTCACTCGTGGCATTTGATATTTTATTTTATTCCATGGACATTCAGAAGAATGTCTTAAAAAATGTAAACAAATAAAATAAAATCCTGAATAAACCCTGTGATATCACACATCTTCTAAAGCTCTTATGTTAAAACACAATCCTCCTTTTCCTCATCTGTGCTGAACACATCATGCTTATTTATGTACAGCTTCATTAAAATAAACAGATTTGTTTTAGCGTTGCAGATTTCCATAGGGTGAACAGGATTTCCCAAGTTTACTGTTTAATCAAAGGACTTAACAATTGACATTTTCGTGGCATTTTCATCGCCGACTGATCAATAAATCCATGAAGCCAGACATTCCCGAGCTGATGGAAAAGCGTGCGGCATTACACAGCTGACTGATGGAAAGAAAAAGGTTTCTCTAATCTTCCCACCATGCTCCAAATAAGATTTTACTAAAATTCTCTACAATAACTCAATATTATAAATATTTATTATTAACAAATTTCCAAAAAGAAAGGATAAAATTGGGTCAAAATTCAAATAATGATGCTCTACATTATAAATATACATTACATGTTTTTATTTTTTTTAAATATATTTTTTTAATTTAATGTTCAATTTAACCAAAGGTTGCCATTAAATAAACATTCTTATTTTGGTTAATATTTTCCTCACATGAAGAGCAAAAAAATAAATAATAATAATAATAATAATAATAATAATAATAATAATAAAAGCAAAATAGGCACCATTTTATAAATAAAGAAATAGAGAAAACAGTTTGCAAATTCTTAAGAAATACAGAAATATGGATGAATTTTATCCAGAGATAAATATCGAGATAAACAAAGATGGAGATAAACATGGACAAGCAGTACATTTGAGGTTTATCATAAATTAAATGTGTTTGATCAAAATGATCCTGACCATATGAAGAGTTTTAAAGGGTATTTAGGTATTTATATTTTGAAAGATTTTCTTACTGGATTTTATTCAGTGAGCGTGCGTCAGGATGAAAACAGCCAAATGGTGGCGCCACAAAATCATAAGAAAATGACTGTGGAGTCAGAGCTAGATCCTGTGTGTGTGTGTATGTGTGTGTGTGTGTGTGTGCAAAACTCCTGACTGAAGAAGCAGAAAACAGTTCTCATTTTCATCTCCGCCGCTGGGCTTAGGAGGAGGTGAGGATGAATAATGCGCAGATTCAGCTGTGCAGAAACAGAATCACACTGCTCACTCACAGACAGAGAAAATCAACAACCTTGCCTGCCATTACACACACACACACACACACACACACACACACACAGCAGCAGTGTGAGATTGCCTCGGTGCGTGTGTCGCCGGCACCCTGCCACTTTTTTCAAGTAAGGCCGACTTCAGCTCAATCACCTCGCTCAACTCAGACAGGGCCACGGAGGCGTCTTTGCTATAAAATACGTGTTATTTCGAGCAAACTTTTGCACAAAGAGACGACAAAGTGTAAAACAAATTCCTCAGACCCTCCTACTGCACCTAATAGACTCACTATTGAAAAGAATATTTTGGAACAATATCATCACACGTGATGATGAGAGTGAAACGTGATCACGTGTGAAAAACACACAAAGCTGCATTTCAACATATGCACTGAAAAAGTACACCTGGGACGTCATGTAGAGAATACCTGACTACATCGTGAAGCTAAATGAATTATGTGCATGAAAATGAATGATGCCTTGGTGGGGGAAAAAAAAATCATACGGACAAGATATTAATCATGTGGTGTAAAAATCACATAGAAATAAATGAATCGTGTCACAGATCACATAGCAATGAATGAATCATTAAAAAAAAAAAAAAATCACAGAAATGAATGAATCGTGTCAATAATCACATGTAGAAATAAAAGGAATCGTGTCAAAAATCATGAAGAAATAAATGAATAATGTAGCAAAAATCACATGTAGAAATAAAGGAATCATTTGAAATATTCACATTTAGAAATAAATGTCAAAAATCAGGTGAAATAAATGAATAATTTGAAATAATCACAACTTCCTGTTGAACATGTGATTATGTGGAATATTTCAGGTAACAGGGTTGAGTGAATGAAATAAAATGTACCTTTTTTTTTTGATAACCTGTGATGAACAATTTGTGGAAAAGGATGCTCAGAGCAAGAGATATTAAATGGATTCACACCTTACTGCAAAAAGAAAATAATTTCTGAAGTATTTTAATGATTAGTTTTGAAGGTAAAGTGAATTATAGTGAGCCGTGGCAGGTAAAAAGGCTGTTTCTTTAATGATGTTGATGTTTTCTGAATGTTTTAATGTTTTTATTTGAAATGTGCAAAGGATCATGTGAAGGAAACGTATAACCCTATGAAGGAAAAACCACATACTTTTCACACGTAAATAACAAGTCATTACATGCCCTGAAATTCCACGTGAACTCAAATAAACACGCGTGAGATCATGTGACTAGTATGTGATAAATAAAACCACATGTCCTACATGTGAAAAATGAATCATGTGAAAAAAGAGTCAGTGTAAAAGAATCAGATTTAATAAACATGAATGACGTGAGAAAACATTCATCGGAAAAGGGATATATCATTTTCTCAATACGCGGTATCTTAGAATAGAAATGGTCCTTTACGCCATACACACGCTGTCTGCACTTATCTTTGTGAAAATGTATTAGATTTAATTCTGATGATTTGCTATGAAACAAGCTCATGGCAGCCATTCTTAAAAAAGTCCAATCTGGCAACCCTGTTATTAACTGTCCTGTCCTGTCCTGTCCTCTCTGGAGGACCAAACCTGCATGAATCAAAAATAAATAAACAAACAAATAAATAAATAAATGTAATAAAAGGAAAATAAATAAAGTAAAATAAATGACTTGATAAAACAAATATAATTCATTTTTGATTCAATTTAATTTTAAATTTATTTTTGCATTACTTTTTTTCCAGCATTTATTCTTTTCTGAATTTATTTTTTACATTTATTTTCATTCTTTTTAAATTTTATTTAATTATACTTTTATTTATTTTTTCCATTTATTTTTCTATTTATGTATTCCCACATGTATTTAAATGACGAGACGGTCCTTGCGTAGATCCTGTGCATCATTGGTCGAGAGCTCACATATTAGCGTCAGGTCTAACTAAGTGATAGAGATCAGAGTTTTCAAAGAAAATGGCCGCACGTAGCAACGCGCTGTCCAAATTGCAGATCAATAGGAGAGTTGTAAGTTATTTTCACCGATTCGCATTATGTCGAATTATTTTATAGTGACCACGATTTTCCAGAAATAGTGTACCGGAGAGTTCAGTATTTATATATATATATATATATATATAATTTCTGCAGGTTTGGTCCTCCATAGTCCTCCTCCATCACTGAAAATGTCTACAGAGTGAGCATGGGGCAGAGTGGTTCTTGTCCCTATGGATCTCTATTAGCACTTGTTGCAGTTCCCATTTTTGACCACTAGGTGCAATTAAAAACTCTGTGGAGCTAACTCTGTGCCTAGAAACAAGATCAAATCAACAGAAAATCAACTTATATCTGTTAAATAGCTACATGTTAAACAATCGTTGGTCTCTCAAACGAGGTTGTGAATGAGGACTTTATGAAGATTAATATTTGTTGAACAGCGGAGATAAATAGTGGAGCTCTGCATCACCTGACGCTATGACCGAGCCTAATGTTGTGAAGTCTTACTGTACATTTCGTGCTCTTAAGTTCTGAGCTGTGTTCCTCTGTTCCCTGTAGTTCCTAGTTCCTGGTTCAGATCCTTGCCTATGTTCTCGTTTTGGATTATATGCATTATCCTTGTTTGCGTCCACGTGAATTACACTATGAGACTCTGAGTATGATTATCGGATTTGCCCTGATAAACAACACGCTGACTTTACATGCTTAGGTCCTGTGTTCAAATCCCACGTTACAAATGGCAAATGTTGTAAAAATTACTTACTGTTACATACAGATTCATTTATATCAAAGACACAAGTCCTGAAGGTTTCTACAGACATTACACAAATATGTACACACGTTTATAACTTTTCCACTGTCTCCCGTTATTGCTCCCTTTCCTGCTATCTTGCTGCGTGTCCGTCTCAGGTAAACGTATCAACACCACAGCGCAGCGCCTATTAAAGCTCACAAAGACACTAACATGTTCACATCTGCTGAATAACTCGCAGAAGAGCTCGCCTTCTCCGGCTTCTCATAACCCTTATCCTCAGGTCAAAATCATCTAGTTTATGTAGAACTTTGAAAAAGGCACGTACATCACAGCGCGTTGAAATTCTGGATTCGGATTGGTCAGAAGGTGTTGATTACTTAACGCCAAAGCTATAGCAAAAACGTGTGTAAGCGTTGATCTGTGAGGAAACACTGATGGAAGGAGTCTCCAGTGTCAGCACTTTGTAACAGTCAGAGATAAAGCTGTAACTTTAAGTTTTCCGACATCTTCAGGACGGAGGAGTTTACGCTTCTTTGTGGTTTCTTGCTAACAAAAAATGACAAACGTAGATGCGTTTTATTGTTTTATTAATTTCTGGCGCGAGAGAGAGAAAAAAAAGAGAGCTGCAACACAAATGTAACCGCAAACGGATAAAAAGTGTGCCATTTTGTTGTTTAATGAATTAAAAACTGAAAAATAAAAACTGTTGGCAACTTGCTGTGGTTTGAGAGAAATAAAACACTCAGTGATGTCCTGTTACAGGAAAATAACCAACTTCAGTGTTTATTACTGACATAACTGATGAAAAATATTGATTAATAAAAAAAAACGAATAATTTTTCATCGTCGGTATGAAATCAGAAGAGACGTTCTGGCTCAATAAGACGAGGGTTAAAATCAGCACCTTTAATGGATTTTCCTGGATCGGATGTTCCGGACGCTGGATTTGGCCGGCGTTCGCTCTGGGCAGCGTCGGTAGCTGAATTTTTTATTTTATCAGCAGCTCCTTTCTCTTTTCCCAAACTCCAGCTCCAATTCATCCTGCAGCACTTACCATATGTTTTGCGATTGTGGTTTTGGAACAACACCGTGACATCTGGGTTATATCGGGCATCTGGGGAACGCCAAAGGAACTTCCACCGGCTGCGTATCTGAATTTACATCCACACAGCAGGTGCTGGACGGGGCGGGGGTTTAGTAGCACCACCGGTGGAGAAGAACCTGTCTTCTGAAGAATTCCTGAAGCGAGCGGAGCAATTGACAAACAAAAAAAATATTGATCTATTTTACATTTTGAACATAAACATATTTCTCAAAGCGTAGCTTTGCAGGATAAAGATTTTTAAAAAATGACATTAACAAAAAAAAAATCTCTCTGGTTTGTAAAAAGATGAAACTCTCCCAAGTTTTGACACATTTTCATAATAAAAGCATTTATGCAATGTTTATGAACGTGTAATAAAGGCCTCGTTTAAATAAAGCGTCGCCCCGATTTTATTCGTTTTTTTCCCCCCGCATAAAGTTAAACCGAAATCTCATTCTCGTCAACAAAACTTGCTCTTTGTGCTCATCTGAAAAACCAAAACAATCCTGTTCACACGATACAGATAAAAATAAACAAAGCACCAATTGCAAAAAAACACTCCCGTGTCAGATCTGATAAGGTGTAAATATCGTGTATTAATATATCACTGGGTGAAATGACTTCTGATGGAACGTGAGGGAGATTCCAGCTTTTAAAGTCGAACATAAAAGGAACGTCGCTGCACTAATTCATTACAGCGATTAATGGCTTCATGTCGCAGCTTTCATAAAGTGTTAGACTACATAAAGCGGTCATGAGGTCTCGCTTTAATAGCACACTGACAACAAAACAGGAAGTCATAAATATGTATTTATTGCCTGTGGGTGTTTGGGTGTGAAGGTGAAGCAGACCTCAGGAGATGCTCGGGTTAAAAAACCCCACCCCCAAAACCCCAGCGGACGTTCTGGGAAAACGTACACATATATGTTATAATTACACAGGGGATGATGTAATACTGATGAATATTCATTTTATTGATCTTAAATCAAGGTATTGCACATACAAAACTTCCTGTTTGATTTTTTCATTTCTGTATATCAAGGACCATTACACAGTGACGTCTAGAATCTCATAATGATTAAAAAACAAAAACCTTCCGATGTTTTAAAATGTCGTAATTTAGTAAATAAACGTTTTGTAAAAGTTTGAGGGAGGGACTAAACTTGAGAACGTTTTAAATAAGGAATAAATCTAGAAACAATATTAGGAAGTGACCACACAGGTCTCGGGATTAGTGGACCAGGCCGGCAGTGAAGTCGGATATCGAAGCAAATAATTAACAAATGTTATAAATTTAACGAGGAAATCATGGAAATGAGTCGAGTCTAAGATATTATTTGTGTAGACGATAAATGGAATATCAGCTTGAGTCCAGCTTGACCTTCACGTAACGTGTGACCTTCACGAAAACCTCACGTTTATTGCACGTTTATTTTGCACGTCTAGTGCAAAAAATACAATTAAATATAAAAATAAATGAGCAAATAAATGTCAGAAAATATCACCGGCTTTGACTTTTTCTAATTGTGTGTGTGTGTGTGTGTGTGTGAGTGAGTGTGTGTGTGTGTAAGAGAGTGCAGGAGGGAATCATTAAAATATCAGATGCGCCACTGAGCCGCTCTTTAATTTGACACGTGCGCTTCAGGCAATAAACACGTGGGAGAAAATGACGGGGAGAAAATTGTAATCGCGGGTGAATAAAATCTCATCTCTGGGGTGAGGAGGAGACGGGATCGGTGTCTCAGGTACACGGTGATGGTTTGTTTGATCGTTATGCTGGAGCTGAAGAGGTGAGATAATTAGTCGCTGTTAGAGTTCAGCCTTGGATTCAGAGGTCGCTGAAAACATATCAGATGAGTGAACAATGCTTTTAACCCTTTCCTGCTTGAAGATGGCAGTGATGAAGGGGTGGAGGGGGGAGACCGGGGTGGCGCGAGCTGTGGGATAATTGATACAGTGATTATCTAAAGAGCGCCCAAAAAATGCACGGGGTGAAAAGGGTTAAATATGAGACGTGAAGATGAAAAAAAAAATCGCTGAGCATAAAAATCACACACATTTCACACGTGACTGTAAATAATACGTGATCACGTGTGAAACATTATTACAGGAAAATAAATAAATTATTTGTAAAAACAAACAAACAAACAAAAAAAAACAAAAAACAAAAAATTCACGTGGAAATACATTAAATAAATCCTTGGGGGGTGAATAATGCATGAAAAATAAAAATACATGAGCTACAAGTAAAAGAAAAAAAACAACGTGTGAAATATAACACGTGACGTCCAAAAAACACGTGTGTAAATTTTATGTGAATATTATTTTTACATTTATTCTTTATTTGTTTTTGTTTTTGAATCAATCAAATTGTTCATTATTATTATTATTATTATTATTATTATTATTATTATTATTATTATTATTATTATTATTGGGTTCCTTTGTTTAATTATCCAAAGAAAACCTTTCTAAGAGTGTATTAAATATATGTACCTAAATAAATGTACTATATACCGAACACTTGTGAAATACATTTCCCTCTGATGGAACCCTTAAAGGTTCTATGTAGAACCCTACAACAAAGTGTTTTTCCTATCAGAAAGAGAATAAACTGGTGTGAGTAAGTGTGTGGTACAAACTCCAAATTATTCCTCATTATTTACTTCTTAATATCTAGAACTTGTCAGGAGTTTAACATTTACGTCCTCATGGTGTGAATCATCCCCGGTATTGTAAACTGTTAATACAGTCTGTTGGCCCAGGTCTGTCCTGCTTTTTGAGTAAATGTTTACGAACCGGTTCTGTTCCTGCATGCCTGAAAGTGGCCATTGTTACGCCTCTTCTTAAGAAGCCTTCCTTAGACACATCTGTCTTAAATAATTATCGCCCTATCTCTGTGGTTCCTTTTATCTCCAAGGTACTGGAAAAAATTGTGATGTGGCGACTTCATTCATTCTTAAATACGAATCAAATGACTGAAGTCTTCCAGCCAGGATGTAAGACTTTTCACAGCACTGAATCTGCTCTGTTGGGAGTTTATAAATGACATTTTAGTTGCTACTGATGCTGGTACCTCTGTGATTTTAGTTCTCTTAGACTTATCCGCAGCCTTCGACACTGTCGATCACACATTGCTCCTATCTAGATTAGAATCCTACGTGGGGTTAAAAGGTTCCGTTCTTAATTGGTTTAAATCTTCTTTATTTGAGGCAATTTTACCTCCTCTGCTGCTCCCCTCGAATCCGGTCTTGCTCAGGGCTCTATTCTGGAACCATTCGCTCTTCTACATGCTACCCTTTAGGTTAGATTCTGAGAAAGTATGGTGTATCCCCCCACTTTTATGCGGACGATACTCGGATCTACCTGCCGTTAAAAAGAAACAACCTTTCTGCAATACAAACTCTTTTATCCTGTCTCGATGAGGTTAAACTCTGGTTAGCCAGTAGCTTTTTAACTCTAAGCGACTCCAAGACCGAGGTTTTTGGTTCATCCGACAAATTTGAGTTTAATAATACCACTCTGGGAAATTTGTCTGTTTTTAATTCTAATCGTGTACGGAGCCTTGGTGTTAATCTAGACAGTCGGTTATCGTTAGACAAATGTGTGTCCTCTGTCGATGCCTCTAGCTTTTTTCAGCTTTGTTTACTATCTAAAATAAATCATTTTCTGTCTGAAAAGTCCCTTGGGATAGCCATTCATGCCTTTATAACCTCGCGTTTGGTTTGGAAGTCCCAGGTAGCTCGACTTCAACTGGTTCAAAATGCTGCAGCCAAATTTCTTAAGAATGGTCGCAGATATGATCAAGCCACTCCCACTTTGCGAGCTCTCTATTGGCCTCCAGTCTAATTTAGGATCGACTTCAAAATTCATCTCTTTGTATATAAATGCTTACATAAGCTTGCTCCTAACTATCTGTCTGATATATTGTGTCCCTACAACCGTCCCAGATCTGGTAACCTTAACTTACTGACAGTCCCTTGTTCAAAGCTATGGAGAGGAGATAGAGCTTTTTCAGCAGTGGGGCCTAGATTGTGGAATAGCTTGCCAGTGCAACTTAGAGTAGAACCCACTTTATCACTCTGTAAATCTCTTCTGAAAACTTATTTGTTTTCCTCAGCTTTTAATACTTGTTAATTGTTGCTACTTGTTATGTTTTAAATTTTGTATTTGTCTACTTTGCTTGTCTACATGTACGGCACTTAAAAGTGTTTTATAAATAAATGAACTGAACTGAACATTTAACTTCATGTTACTTGGTACACTCTTAGAGAAAACTTTCCTCGAGGGTTCTGTAAGTGTTCATTGGAAAATTAAGGGTTCTTAGCTTCCTAAAAAGTTCTAATTAGAAGCCTTTGTGATTTATTCTGGGATTCTACATACATAGAACCTGTAAGTGTGTAAGTAGTAAGTAAGTCAGAAAAGCTACTAAGAAACCTAGAAGCTTCCATATAAGGGTTCCCGAGAAGGACAACTTCAGCGTTCTATATTTAAATGTAAGATCAATTCATTTGAATGTAAAACACGAGAACTTTTTTTTGTGAGAGCATTTCCTACAGTATGTGTGAGGAAATATAGAGCATTTTTGGTTGTTATATAGAACCCTATAGAACCCTGCAACTGTGTTTCCACATCAGAAAGGCTAAGAACTCTTAAACCCTTTTTTCCTATGAATGTAGCAAAGTGCAAAGAGCTAAATGTTAAGCTCCTGACAGGTTCTAAATATAAAGAAGAAACTAACCCAGTTATTACACACACTCTTAGGAAAAGAGGTTCTTTTAAGGTTTATTAAATAATTAAGGGTTCTTAGCCTTTCTGATAAGGAAACTGTCATGCCTACACCAGGCTCCCCTCTCTGACTGTCACACTGACACCGGGCTGCCCTTCTATGCTCCGCTCTCTATCTCTGGACTTCTAATCACTATCACCTGCACATGATCACACACATATCAAGGACTCTTTATAAGACTCACTCTCACGTTCATTTACCGTGCCCTCAGTGAAGTTACCGTTAAGTACCGCTATCCCCTTCCTCTGGTCCCTGCTGCCCTTGAAAATCTGAGAGGAGCAACTGTGCTCACCAAGCTGGATTTAGGGAGCACCTACAATCTCATTTGTATCCGTCATGGAGATGAGTGGAAGATGGCCTCCATCACTCCTACAGGCCACTATGAGTATTGGATGATGCCGTATGGGCTAGCCAATGCCCCCTCACTCGTCCAGGGGTTTATGACCGAGATTTTCCGGTAGTATCTCCACCGGTTTGTCATTATCTACATCAATGACATACTTATCTATTCTACCAATCTGGCTGAGCACCAACAGCATGTACAACCAGTTCTCCAAAGTCTCCGTAACCATCAGTTGTTCCTTAAAGCTTAGAAGTGCTCCTTCCCTCAAGCCTCCGTACAGTTCTTAGGGTATAACATCTGCCCCATGGGGGTAGAGATAGATTGAGGGAGGGTGCAAGCCATTCTGTCCTTGCCACAACTTACAACGGTGAAGGAATTTCAATGTTTCCTGCGGTTTGCAAATTTTTACAGACACTTCTTCAGGATCTTCAGCTTCATTGTAGCTCCATTGACTTCCATCCTCGGTAACAAGCTTTTGACTTGACCTTGGTCTCTGGAAGCATCCTCTGCATTCCAAACACTACAGGAAAGGTTCACCTCAGCACTCATACTTTGACATCTGAATCCCAAGCCCCCATTCATGGTGGAAGTTGATGTTTCAACCATCGGAGTAGGAATGGTGCTCTCACAATGGCAAGGTACTCCTTCCAAACTATATCCATGTGCTTTCTTCTCCCAAAAACTCTCAGCAGTAGAACAGAACTATGACATTGGCATCTGGGAGCTGTTGGTGATCAAGCTGGTGCTGGAGAAGGGGTGCCACTTTCTGAGCATTCCCTTTTTCCCAAGTAATTACGGATCATTGGAACCTGGAATATCTCTGTGAGACCAAAAGGTTGAATGGGCCCTGCACCAGGCATGATACCAGGCATGATGGGCCTTGTTTTTCACCCACTTCAACTTCTCCATTACATACCATCCAGGGTTAAAAAAACAAAAAACAAAAGCCAAAGCCCTGTCTCAGATTCACTCCTCTGAGCCAGCCCTCACCACTTCCAAACCTTCTTCCATCATAGTCAGTCCCATCCACTGGACCCTGGACGAGCAGATATCCCAAGCCAGTAACAGCGACTTACAGCGACTCCTTAGGCTCGGGACATCCTGGCATGGCACATACCCTCTCACCCCTTCAGAATCATTACTTCTGGCCTACCATTTCCCGTGATTTTTGGCTCTTCATCCAAACCTGCCCAGACTGTTTGTCTAAAGTTCCTCACCATCTACCAGCTGGAAAGCTCCTCCCTTTGCCTGTTCTGTGGTCACATTTAGGAGTAGATTTCATCACTGAATTACCTGCCTCCAATGGTTACACGTGTGTGCTGGTTGTCGTAGATCGCTTTTCCAAGGCCTGCCGTCTGGCTCCATTGAAGGACCTCCCTACTGCCCTGGAGACCGTGGAAACACTGTTCTAACATGTATTCTGAAATTACAGCTTTTTTTAAGTTCCTGGGGCTGACTGTCAGCCTCTCCTCAGGTTACCACCTGCAGTCGAATGGGCAAACTGAGAGGAAGATCCAAGAGATCTGACATTTTCTGTGAACATATAGCCATCAGCATCAATACCACTGGAGTTGCTAACTGCCTTGGGCCGAGTATGCCCACAATTCCCTTCACCAACCGGCCACCAGCCTCATGCCATTCCAGTGCGTACTCAGCTTCCAACCACCCTTTTCCCCATGGTCAGGGGAATCATCTGATGTACCGGCAGCAGACCACTAGTTTAAGGAGAGCGAGAGGGTCTGGGCCAATGCACACGTCCATCTCCAGAAGAGCCAGGCTGATGCTCAACGTTCAGCAACACCACAGTACCAACCTGAGCAGAAGGTCTGGCTCTCCACTAGAGACATCTGGCTCCGGCTGCCGTGTCGCAAGATAAGTCCATGCTACATCGGTCCCTTGTATTTTGGAACAGATTAATGCAGTCACATATCACCTTCAATTACCCCCTCAGTACCATATTGCATCTACATTTCATGTATTACTCCTCAAACCTTAGCATCCTCCTCTCTCTCCTTCCTCCAGAGGATGAGGAACCCCCTCCAGCACTGCTTCTGGTGGATGGTCCTATGTACACCATACATGACATTCTGGATTCCTGACGCCGAAGAGGTTACCTCGAGTACCTGGTCGACTTGGAAGCGCACAGCCCAGAGGAACACAATGGGGTTGATCAGGACGACATCTTGAACCCCACTTTACTTCCACGCAGATCATCCTGATCGTCCAGCTCTGCATGGATGGGGTCATCCATGGCGTCAGGGAGTCTGGGCCTGCGAAGTGGCCTGTGGAAGGTGGGGAGGTACTGTCACCTACACTGGGCTCCCCCTCCCCAACTGTCACATCGACACCAGGATCTTCTTCTATGCTCCGCTCTCTATCTCTGGATTTCTAATCACTATCACCTGCACACAATTTCACACTTATCAAGGACTCTTTACAAGACTCACTCTCATGTTCATTTCCTGTCAAATCTCATATAGGACTAGTACAGATTGCGTTACTTCCTGAAGTAAAGTTTCCATCATATATCACTTTCCGTGTGGATTTACTATATTCATCATTTGCCTGTGGATTATCTGGATATTATCCCCAGCTTCCTGTGGATAACTACTTCTCTTTGTCTCTCAGTTTAGTACAGCTTCTTCTGTTTTTGTTGTGTTACTTGCCCGACGTTCAGTTTGCAGCTCAGCTTTGTTCCCTCTCCGTCGCCATTTCATTCATTCAGTCCATCGTCGTCATCTGTGTGTAGTCCATTTCGTAACAGGAACACTCTGGTCTAGGGTTCTACAAAGACGCTTTAAGGGACAACCAAAAAACCATTAAGGGCTCTACATTTTTTAAGAGTGTGTAATAGATAAGAAATTGTAAGTGTTTAATTTGACTGTGAGACACGAGAAGTTTTTTTGTCTGTAAATGAGGTAGGAAAGTGTGACTGTAGAAGCATTTTGTGTGAATGTGAGTAGTAAAAGTTGTAAAATGTGAGCATTTGTATACGTGTGTGTGTGTGTGTGAGAGAGAGAGAGAGAGAGAGAGAGAGCATTTAGATTGTATGTATGAGTCAGTCCGTACAGAGTTTTCTGTGATTGCGGTCAAAAATGCCTAAAATGCCAAAAATTTGTGATGCAACTTTTTTGTGGAAAACTACTTGAATTGCCGAAATCGCAACTGCACGCTCTTTCGCATCGATGTTTGTTGTTAAGCGAAACCTTTTATCTGCACTCATGTTTGACACATGGCTTAGCTCCTCTGAGTATTGTGGAGTTTCCTGCGGGGACTGACTAGTGTGAATAACACCAGAATTCCAGAAACTCTGCTTTACTCAGACTTGTATTTTTTCGTGCCCTACTGAAGTGCTGTTACTTTACCAGGTATAGTTTGAGGAAGGGAAAAAAAAAAGAAAGGAAAAAGAAATAAAGGGCCTAAAAGATGACAGACTGTTTTCACATGCAGGAACAGAACTTGCTGTTTTAACTGTAATGCAGTCGTAAAAAATTCAGGGATTTCGGAGCACCATGTGGAACACGAGATGAAAAAGAATGCTTATCACACAGATGCATTATGTCAACACCTCCACGCTCGCCTCGCCTCATCTCGCCTCGCCTCGTCTCGTCTCGGAGCCTCCCCCGTGAGCTCCAGCGGTCTTTAGGAGTAACTTTGGGCCACCGGCGATCAAAAGATGACAGGAAGTGCTCCGGAGAGACCCTCATGCAGTATTAGAGTCTGACAGCGGTGTATAAATAATACGGCACATAATGCAGTATGCGAATGTTGGTGCGGCCCACCAGGGCTTTCAACAGGTGCACATTTCCACTTTGTTCGACAAAGAGGCCCGTCTTTAGCGCCGAGTCGCATCTGAAAGCTTCTCCTGATCATTCTTTTATGGGAACCTCTCGCTTGGAGAGCACTATATTCACAGAACGTCGTGATAATAGAGCGGTTGGGGAAACGCTGGAGGAGAGGTTAGATGTCGGAGTGAATACATTTACAGCGACGCCCGGGGGAGAGAGGGGCCGAGCGACACACTCTAGTGGCAGCAGAACCCATCGTGTGTGTGTGTGTGTGTGTGTGTGTGTGTGTGTGTGTGTAGCAATGGTCATGACCTCGATTCTTCCCTCTCCATCACGGATGTAGTAACTTGCGCTATTGATGCAGGTAGTGTAAAGAACAAATCGCTGAATGGAGGCAAAACACTAAAAAGCCTTTCATCAGCTGGGTTACTTTTACCGACTTACGCCTGAATAGAGCACCGACGGTGGTCTGAAAAGAAATAATACAGTGGGGGAAAATGTGACCTTCGACATGTTTCACAAGAACAATTTTGATTTTTTTTTTTTTTTTTTAATATATATAAAGGTTGAACAGACGAGAACATGTTTTCAGGACATGTGGTGCTCTTTGTCAACATATAAACCGAAAAAAAAAAAAAAAAAAAAAAAATCGGTATTTTATTGTGCTTCTGAAGCCAGGTATAAATTCTTACTTTTGTGGTACCTTAAAGTTCTTTAAGCATTCATTTCTTAATACGGTAAGACACTACGGTATTTTAGCATTTCCTGACGATCCCTTAGCAACCGTCGCTCAGGAAGGAGCAGAAAATTAAGTCAGCAAAAATTAACAATGATATCTAATGAATAAAACAGGATAGAGTGCTGTGCTGAAGCATCTTATATAACTGTCATTTGCTAAACAATTACAATCTGATTTATTAAAGAACGACACGTCATACTTTTTATTCATTTATAATTACAATTAATGTCCATGAAACAAGCTCACACTTACGTTATAGCAGCTTTAACCCGAGTCATGTTGAAGTTACTGACTGTTACAAAGCGCTGGCACTGGAGACTCCTTCCATAAATAAACGTTAAAAAAACATCTCCTTATAGAAAACGTCATGACTCATGTATCATGTAAGTATCAACAATTATACACGTTATTTAATTCAGATCCAAATCCAGACTTCAGCAGACTCCTGTGGTATTTCTGTACTCTGTAGCTTTTACAATTTAAAGTTGTTTGCAAGCAAAAAATATTCCCACTTCTTGTTCTTTGCATGAATCAACAACAACAACAACAAAAAAAACAACACAGGACTGTATAAATTAAAAGCGTTTAAAAAAATGTCATAAATAATAAAATACACGGGCTATTTTCCCCAGCCCTGTTTGTGCCTCATAAATAAATGATTTGTTTTTCAACGTCGTCGTACAAAAGCCCGAGACCCATCTCGCACATTTTTAATTATTTCTTAATAAATGTCAAAAACTGACGGAAGAACGAGAGATGAGAGACGAGAGAAGGACAGAAAGATTGAGCTGTCTCTTGTTTAGGTCTGGCAGTAACGCTGACTCTAACCAACAACCTGTGAAGGATTAATGGTGGAAATTATGCTCTGCTGATAAACTACTACAATTTCAGATCTGAGCTCCTCTTTTTTCTGTTTCCTGAGGAAGAACTTCACCTTCTTTCATGTAAACAGCCCATATCCTGGGATTCGTGCCCCTCTCCACATCATCCTCTCATCCACTCCTACCTAATCTCCTCATCCTCTCATCCCCTTGTACCTTATCTCCTCATCCTCTCATCCACTCCTACCTTATCTCCTCATCCTCTCATCTACTCCTACCTTATCTCCTCATCCTCTCATCCACTCCTACCTTATCTCCTCATCCTCTCATCTACTCCTACCTTATCTCCTCATCCTCTCATCCACTCCTACCTAATCTCCTCATCCTCTCATCCCCTTGTACCTTATCTCCTCATCCTCTCATCCA
>JANDJT010000002.1:1811069-1822538 GCA_024331685.1 Stegophilus panzeri
CTCGAGACTTGGCTAGCACTCGTGAACACCTGACTCGAGATTTGACTTGCACTCGTGAACACCTGACTCGAGACTTGACTTGCACTCGTGAACACCTGACTCGAGACTTGGCTTGCACTCGTGAACACCTGACTCGAGACTTGACTTGGATTCCTGAACACCTGACTCGAGACTTGACTTGGATTCATGAACACCTGACTCGAGACTTGGCTTGCACTCGTGAACACCTGACTCAAGACTTGACTTGGATTCGTGAACACCTGACTCGAGACTTGACTTGGATTCATGAACACCTGACTCGAGACTTGACTTGCACTCGTGAACACCTGACTCGAGACTTGACTCGGATTCGTGAACACCTGACTCGAGACTTGGCTTGCACTCGTGAACACCTGACTCGAGACTTGACTTGGACTCGTAAACACCTGACTCAAGACTTGACTTGGATTCGTGAACACCTGACTCGAGACTTGACTTGGACTCGTGAACACCTGACTCGAGAAGCTGCGGTGTTACACAGCCCCCCCCCCAAGTATTAGCTACCATATGCATATAATATCCAAGTTTACCAAGGTAAACTGCATCTATACACAGGGGTTTTGTTACCGCCGGTGCTCACTGGAAGACAACCTTACCCATCGTTACTTGAGAACTACAGCAAACTACGGCAAACCAAGTGGCTCAAAATACGCTACACGTTTGACAGTCCCTGTGTTCCAAATGGTATAAATCACCTTCAAAGGACACTTTGAAGAGAGAGTAATCAAGCTAGTCATGCTGTAAGATTGATTCAAACTGAATTTCCAATAAAAAATGACTTAAAAATGTAGTTTTAGTAGAAGAAGAAACCTTTACTGGTCACATATACATTACAGCACAGTGAAATTCTTTTCTTTGCATATCCCAGCTTGTTAGGAAGTTGGGGTCAGAGTGCAGGGTCAGCCATGATGCATGCCCCTGGAGCAGGGAGGGTTAAGGGCCTTGTCAAGGGCCCAACAGTGGCAGCTTAGTGGTGCTCGGGCTTGAACCCCCGACCTTCTGATCAGTAACCCAGAGCCTTAAACGCTGAGCCACCACTGCCCAGTGACCATTATTTTTGAGCATCACACCTTTTAGCCATCCAAAACTCTCACGGTGGATGGTAAAGTGAAAGAACTATTGCTAATAATAGAACAAAGACTTGAGACTTGACTTGGACTCCACCTCAGAGACTTGAGACTTGACTCAGACTCCACCTCAGAGACTTGAGACTTGACTTGGACTCCACCTCAGAGACTTGAGACTTGACTTGGATTCCACCTCAGAGACTTGAGACTTGACTCGGACTTGGATCTCAGAGACTTTAAACTTGACTTGGACTCCACCTCAGAGACTTGAAACTTGACTTGGACTTCACCTCCGAGACTTGAGACTTGACTCGGACTCCACCTCAGAGACTTGATACTTGACTTGGACTTGGACCTCAGAGACTTGAGACTTGACTCGGACTCCACCTCAGAGACTTGAGACTTGACTTGGACTCCACGTCAGAGACTTGACTTGGACTTGGACCTCAGGGACTTGTGAACATGTCTGATACATACTCTACGGTTGCTTTATAAAAGAATTTACGCAACGTGTTATAAACAAAATCTCACCAACATTCCAATAAAACCTATACACATTTACAGCAGTCCTAGATGAACTGAATATTAGAATATAATCTCAGCTGTATTTAACATATAACACACATTAGCTAATGCATATGCACTGATAATTCAGTTACTCCAAAATGGACGCTGTTTGAATATTCATGACATGCTGAATATTTAATGGGTCAATTTGAAAGGATTAATGACAAGTGTATACATGTGCACGTTGCATTGCATATTATTATATTAATAATTACTTTTTAAGACAATTGAGGTGTACAGCAAGTCCCACATAAGTTTAATTATGATTAACGGTGCGCCATGATTAATTATGGGTTTTGTAACATTTATGGAATGCTTTCCTATTTAATATGGAGTAAATATGCAAAGCTTGGCACATGGATATAATATCCTTGGTATTGTACTGTAGCTATAATTATACATACACATACTAGGTGGTCCAGGTCTGCTTCCAAGTGAACTCTAGTGAGAAAGTGAATCGAATCTGAATCGACTCATTGCAGGAAGTGAATCAAACACTGTGTCTTTTGAGTTGAAGTGTTTTTTTGTAGGGGCTCCTATGCATCGATGGCTCCTCCATGGAGATTGTCAAGAGCACCACATTCCTTGGTGTTCACCTGGTGGAGAACCTCACCTGGTCCCTCAACACCAGCTCCACAGCCAAGAAAGCTCAGCAGCATCTCTACTTTCTGCGAAGGTAGGTTCTGAGAAAAGCAAATCTCCCACTCAATATCCTCACCACATTCTACAGAGGGATTATCGAGAGCATCCTGAGCAGCTGCATCACTTCCTGGTTTGGAAATTGCACCGTATCAGAATCGCAAGACCCTGCAGCGGATAGTGAGGACAGCGGAGAAGATCATCAGAGTCTCTCTTCTCTCCATCATACACATTTACACCACACGATGCATCTGCAAAGCCACCTCAAACCCCTCACACAAACTCTTCACACTCCTGCTGTCAAGCAAATGGTACCAAAGCATTTGGGCCTCATGGCCAGACTTTGTAACACTTTCTTCCCCAAAGCCATCAGACTCCTCAAAAAGGTTTAACACACACACACACACACACACACACTCTCTCTCACACACACACACACACACACACACACACACACACACACACTCACACACACACCTCAGACATCATTTTGTAATTTTGTTTTGCTTATTGGCTTGTTTAATGACGTGCAGTGTGAAATGAAACCAAATCAAATAGTGAATGAATCAAAAGAATCAATTTCACTCTGATTCAGACTCGACAAATGGACTCATAGGCATGAAAAATGGAATCTTCAAGGGTTCATTAGACAATTAGGGGTAACTCCCAAAACATAGGGAAATAGAACCTTTAAGACATAAACAGAACCTTTACACAGAACCTTTAAGGGACATTTTACGACGGATAACCAAAGGACTGAAGAATTGTTAGGTTTCTTTTTTTAAGAGTGTAAATGATGCAGTTTTCGATGTTACTCTGTAATGAGATCATGTTGAGGAACAGGTTCAGGTTCAGATTCAGGTGTGTGTGTGTAGCATTGTCTGCACATTCCTGGTGGTCTTTGAAGGACTGATGCAGAGCTGTCTGTGATAAATAGAGTGCAATGACCTTCTCATTATAGACAGGACACCTCCTGATTATTTTCTCCTTTTTTCTCATTAACTCAGGTCCAGTCTCAGCGACAATATTGCAAAAAAAAAAAAAAATAATAATAATAATTAAAAAAAATATTTATATATATATATATATTATATCAAAGCAATTCTCTACAATATTTATTAGAGACAAAATGACAAAAACACACAGGATAACAAAACCTTTGAATTACCAGTCCGCTAATGTATGCAGAGCCAAATGAATGGCTCAACTACTTCTTTTTTCTTCTTCTTCTTCTTCTTCTTCTTCTTCTTCTTCTTCTTCTTTTCCACCCCCTCTCTCTTGTAGCTTAAATTTTTCATTACAAATTTCCGGCGCTTCAAAGTCGCATCTTGCAGCCGGTCCCCTTTCTTCTCCCTTGGCGTGACAAAGAACTGTCAAAAACTGTCCCCGTGTTTGCTGTTTTTCTCCTCGGCTTTTATCCCTCTCTTGCATCTAAATGTCAAATAACACAGTTTAAATACAACACAGCATCCCTTCATCTGAGAGAGACAGAGAGAGAGGGAGAGAGGGAGGGAGCGAGGGTGAGAAAAGAAGGCGAAAATACAGCAGAAGGCGTCTAAAAGGGGCCTAATTAATCCTTGTGCATTGATTTTGTTTTAGTGTGATGTGTTCGATGAAAAAAAAAAAAAGAAAAGGAACGAGAGAAAGAGATGACTTGGGAAGGAGCTCTCATTAAAATCATTAGCAGCTTGATGTCAGCCGGAAAAAGAAAAAAAAAAAATCTCACTCAATGCTGCTTAAAAGCACATTTACAGGTACGTCTTTAATGTCACAAGAATGGACACGGCACTTTCCAAAGAGACCAAACAGACCAACTCGTCTTTCTCTCCCTCCACTATGTTAACCCTTATGCTCTGTCTGGTGTTTGGTAAAGTGGCCTTAACTTTAAATAAATAAAACTTATAAGCCAAATTCTTCTTCTTCTTCTTCTTCTTCTTCTTATTATTATTATTATTATTATTATTATTATGCTTGTTGGCTTCTTTAATGAACAAAGAAAAAAAATTATATAGAGTATTGTTCAAAAGTCTTTGCACATGTAAATAAATTCTGTAAAGCAAACACGCCTTCACACATAATCAAATAAAATGTCTCTAGACATAAAATCGGACTATACAGATCGGTAAACAGGAATAAAATGAATGGAACCAATATCGGTTGTGACTCTTTGTCCTTAAACTGGCATCAGTTCTCTTAGGTTCTCTGTCGTACAGTTTTAAGCATCCTGAGGAACCCGGACATGGTTCTGGTGACCTCACTATCGATGCATATAAAAACGGTAAAAATGTCAAATTAATATAGTAATAGTGGTGGCAGTGGTGGCTTGGTGGTTAAGGCTCTGGGTTACTGATAGGAAGGTCGGGAGTTCAAGCCCCAGCACTGCCAAGCTGCCGCTGTTGGGCCCTTGAGCAAGGCCCTTGACCCTCTCTGCTCCAGGGGGCGCTGTATCATGGGCGCTGTACCCTGCGCTCTGACCCCAACTTCCTGACATGCTGGGGTATGCGAAGAAAAGAATTTCATTGTACATATGTATATGTGATCAATAAAGACTCATTATCATTAATATAGTAGGTATATAGAGGTAATATAGTAAGAAACGCATACAGTTTCTTACGCATACGCATAAGTGCTGATTTCTTCAGACGTGGTTTGAAGACCACCAGTGACTCAGCTGTTCGGCCATGTAAGGGAAGTTCATTCCACCACCGAGGTGCCAGGACAGAGAAGGATCTCGATGCGCGCCTTCCTTATATCTTGGATGGTGCCCACCATAGCAGATGTCTGTGTACGCCTCCTGCAGCCGTCGTTATTTGTTGTTTATTTTTGTTTGTTGAGTCGTTCTTAACTCCTTCTTAAATGTACATATATCCCTTGCGCCGATTACATATGACAGAGAAACGCTACTGGAAATCGGAAAATAAACATACAAGCTTACTTTCAGTCTGTCCGATCTGAATCACCTCCTGTGTCCGAGCTCACACCAGCGAGGCCCACCAACACCGGATTTCGAGTGATCAGCACAGCCAGGTTAAAGAGCGATCCAAACGGAGACAAGGCAAGAGAGGTGGGCTACATGCTAGGCTACAGGCTAGAGCAAACCGACCACCTCTCTCTAGCGTACTGCTAGTGAACATCTGATCACTTGAAAACAAGCTGGACGAACTTAGAACCAGGAGTGAGAAATCAGAGATTCCTGCATGCTCATTTTCACAGAAACCTGGCTATCACAGAACATGTCAGACCCAGCGTTCCAGCACCAGACGCACTCCATTCACCGTGTCGACCGTGAAGCAGTGTCTGGAAAACACAAAGATGGGACAACCTGCACCTACATTAACAACGGGCGGTGCTTGGCTGTGTAGAGTGTCAGTAAACACTGCTTGAGTGACACAGAACTTTTATTAGTGAAATGCAGGCCCTTTTATTTGCCAGGAGAGTTTACCGCTGTCTTTCTCCTGGCTGTTGACATTCCGCCACACGTCAACTCTGCGGCAGCTCTTAGAAACCACAAGAAACCACACATTCAGATGCGGTGTTTATCGTTGTGGGAAACTTCAATCACTGTGATTTACGGAATGTGCTTCCAACATACCACCAGCGTGTTCATTTCCCTACAAGGGTGAAAAACATACTAGACCAGGTGTACAGTAACGTGAAGGGTGCATACAAGACTGCACCCCGCCCCCACTTCGGACAGTCAGACCACATCTCAGTGTTCCTCTACCCCACATACACACATCTCCTCATGCAAGCCCTGCCAGTAAGTAAAAATGTAGACTGAATATTCTGATCAGGTGCTTCAGGACTGCTTTGAATGCACGTAGCGGTAGGTGTTTAAGAACACTGCTATGCATGAGGACTGTACTCTCGACCTGGCTGAGTACGCTTCAGTAGTAACCAGCAACATCAGCACCTGCATGGACAACACTGTACCCACTGAACAGATCCAGACATACCCCAACCAAAAGCCGCGGTAAACTGTTTTTATACGTATTAGATACCATGTTTCTGTGTTGTTTAAAATGAAAACTACCGATTAAATTAAATGTATTATTACTATTATTATTATTATTATTATTATTATTATTATTATTATTATTACATCTTTCTGTGACAAACAACACAACGTAAAACTCAAAACAAAAGTATCCCGAGACATTTTTCTAATTATTTTACACGATTGCATTGAATTTTTCAGCAGGAGCAGAACTATGAAATTCTTGTATTAACATCATTTCAGTTTGTTCACCGTCTGTTTTTTTTTTTTTTTTTTTTTCCAATGTGACTTCATTAAAATGAAGATGAAAAAGAACGACTAGCGTTCATCTGAATCCATCGCCGACCCTCCCTCACGTCAGCGGCGAACAAAGCCACGGCCTCCTAAATAATTACAGCGTTAAAGCCGTGCAGGACTAATTAAAGCCTGACTTCCCTTACCTGTTTTCACAGCCAATTAAGAAAATTAACCCTCCGTTTAGGCCTTGGCATCCTGCCTATGCTGCTAATAGGTAGGAGGAAAAAAATCCACACAGGCTACTCTGATAAACACAGGACAGGAGCGAATGTGCGTGGCACGAGCTCTGATTATCTCACTTTAGGACGCTGATTGGTGTTGACATGAGGTTAAAACGGTGGGAATTGTTGATTTAGGTTAATCATGGAGTGATTGTGGGAGAAATCAAGCATTTTGTGGTTTTAAAACACGTTCAGAGTTGCTCTTTATCTCGGGATGATGAGAAACGTTCTGTAGGATCGTGACAGATAGGAAGATATAAATTGAAAGCAAGAAAGCAAGCTATAGTATTTAAAATATCAGGATAACTAGCAAACATTAGCTACCTAGCTAGGCTAACGTTGTTTAGCACCACCAGTTTAAAAAGTTTAAACCTGCTACACTGCTTTGCTAAAATAATTGAAGCTACATTTTCGTTTTAATCGAAATGTAGAACAGCAGAATGATGGAAGGAAAGTGATGGAAAAACAGGAAGGTTCCTTTGCTTCTTTGGGTAAATGATTTAGTGTCTGTTTTCACAGTAAAGTTAATAGTACTGTATGTTTTATTGTGCTATTACAATAAAGTCACATCAGAGTTGCTGTAGTGATGTAGTAAGGTGAATTAATAGAGTACAGTTTGCAGCACTGTTAATATTTTCCCAGAATTCCACGCAGGCAGCTTTATTGAACCCTAAAAGATACTCGAATCTACGTTTAAATGCAGAATTCGACTGCAGAGAAGACACGAAACGAGGAAATCTTTTGCAATTTGCATTATCGTGATGAAGGAACGCACTTGAGGAATACACGCGAGTCATTAACTCGGCGTCTTTCACCCCGCGCTCTGCCTAAAACATGCCGCACCTGTGAAACTCCCTCCTATATCACTGTATGAATTAATCACACACCGCCTTATGCACTCTGATGCAATTTCTTATGCACATTAATGAGGGTTGACAGCTGGAACGCTTGGAATATAAATAAAATCACAGTCAAAGAAGAAGAAAAGGAAAACGCGGTTGTGCGACGACTATTCGCACGTCTCCACCTGCAAACCGCCCCTAGCTGCTGTTTTCTCTGCAACGGATGCGTGTTTGGGTGTGAAAAGAGGAAAAATGATCCACAAATTGGAGCAACACTCGCATTCTGTCGCTCCTAAACGCATTGTGGTGTATGAACACTAATTTTACATTGTGTGAATGTATGACGGGGCGACAAAACGCCCTTTCAGCACGCGTCATTTCAATTTCAATTACTGATCACACGCTTTGTTGGTTGTTTTCCCAAAATTGAGGGATTTTCTACTTCATTCTGTGTTTTTATTTGGAAAAAAAAAAAAAAAAAAAAAAAAAAAAAAACAACCCCCAAACCTAAATTCTTCATTTGCACACAGATACAGTGCGAGTGTAGCCGGGTTGAAAAGTTTAAATGCGATCTCATTAAGATTGTTAAGTGACCTTCAGCGGTGTTAATTAGATTTAAGGTGAGGGACGCAGTGACGATGTGGTCGATTCTATTATTCATCATCGGTCTGTAATGACATTTCTCAGCTGTCAGAAGCAACGCAGGGGGTCTCCTGTGAGGATCAGGGGGGAATTAACCATCCTCCACATCCATGCAGTAGGGAGGGAGAGCACTGTGTGTTTATCATAAACACACACACACACACACACACTCACACACTACACTGACGAATATAGGTACAATACGCGCTGAGTCCTCAGGTAACTCATGACCTCACTGGCTCCAGTACAAACCCATATTTCTCCTGGCCCAATAAATAACAGAATCCGGAGGATTTAATTAAGATATCAGATGGCAGCCGGTCACTCGCGGTACAAGATCGGAGGCCTGATCAAAGATCAGACCGGATCATCTGGGGGGGGGGGGGGCACATACTTTTGGAACTTTTCTCCAATCCCTGTTTCACTGCGAGTAAGGAATGAACGCTGTAAATGCAGCAAACAGCACGTCACGTTACTGTTCACGTTACGGTTCTAACAGGAATGATCACAATTCCTCCCCTGTCCAACTCTCAGCTCTCCGTCACGATAATCGAGGACGAGAGAAAAATCACCAAATCTCCATCAGCTCTGCAGATCAGTGAACCTTTCCAGGCAGATGGTCTGATTTCCTCTCGCTCAGGACCCTGCGTCTGATCTAGGAACATCTAAAGCTACACCATGTCTCCATCCCGTTTATAGATCAATAATAATTCGTACAAACCTAATAAACAGATAATAAAGCAATTTACTAATACAAAATTGCATTGAAATATTTGCAAACTGATTAAACATAAATATTAGCAAATGCATTAATTACGCAAGTTCGGATTAAATCTAATTAACATTAAAAAAAAAAAAAACACCTTCATGTATCATATAAAATAAATATAATATTCATACTGTAATTATTCATGAATTACTCATTCATTATTAATTTATCATTAAGTCGTAAGCAGTTTATTACTTGCTTATGAAAAGTTTATTACCAAGCCTTTAATTATATAACAAAAAAACAACTTGATTGAAGTATCACGCACAAAAAGGAATGAATTATATACATAAATAAATAATATATGTAATAAGTGACAGTGTGGGATTGCACTGTGAGATGTTTAAGAGTTATATACTGTTATTTATATACATATAATAATTTATATATATATATATATATATATACAGTATAACTTTAGTGTATCGATATCGTGTCACTACACTGCAGAATTAACACAGCATGATAGTAATTCTTACCTTTTAATAAGAATTCATAACACCTATTTTGTCATGCATTATAACAGCTGTCATGAAGTGTCATAACATCAATGACAAAACATGCTAACTAGCGCACACTTAGCAAAAATGTGTGTTTGGTGTCGTACAATGTCGTGTCATGCGGTGGCATGTTTATTTTTTGGTGACGAGGCCGGATTCAAGTTGAGTGTTAACGATTTTTTTTTTCATATTTTCATGCAAACCCGTCAGAATGTCGGAAACCTACCTGGTGGAGGTGTGGTGTTTCTGAGCTGTCTGTCTGCGCGTCCTTCTGAAATTCTCGTTAGCCCATTGTCTCAAGAACTATGTAAATGTTACATTGTAAATGTTTGTAGGATTTATATGGAATTGTCACTCTACACAGCAGATGAACCGATTCAATTCTGGAATGAATCCAAACACGGATAAGGTCACAGCAAGGTCAAACATCTGAAACATGTTTTCTTCAAAAGCTTCCTTCCTTTTTTAAGGATATTTTAAGAGAGTTTCAGGTATACAAATTAGTAGTAATCTCAATCTCTTTACATCTCTACTGTAACATATAGAACATAAATACATTTCACCAAAACAATAGAGGTGTGTTTATTAAGGCTAATTTTGTGTTTATTAAGGCTATCCTTGGAAAGTGTGTTGTGTACGGTGTAAAAACACTCGGCGTGAAGATGTAAAGATGTCTAAAGAACTCACTCGCTAGGTGTGCCTAACTCACGATTCACAAGTCTTTCTCCGTCACATCCTCATTATAATCATCATCATCATCATCATCATCATCATCATCATCACCATCATCAGCACCATCATCATCGTCATCACCATCCTCATCATCATCATCATCACCATCATCCTCATCATCATCATCATCATCATCATCATCATCATCCTCATCATCATCAGCACCATCATCCTCATCATCATCATCATCACCATCATCCTCATCATCATCATCCTCATCATCATCACATCCTCATCATCATCCTCATCATCATCCTCATCATCATAATCATCATCACCATCATCCTCATCATCAGCAGCACCATCATCCTCATCATCATCATCATCACCATCATCAGCACCATCACCATCCTCATCATCCTCCTCCTCATCATCATCATCATCACCATCACCATCCTCATCACCATCATCCTCATCATCATCAGCACCATCATCCTCATCATCATCACATCCTCATCATCATCCTCATCATCATCACCATCACCATCATCCTCATCAGCAGCAGCAGCACATCAGACGACAACAAACCATGTGTTAAAACGTTAGGATTTCAAGCGTACCACTTTGCATCAGGTCAGAGTTCATATTTTATTTAGTGTATATTGTATTTTAAACGTTTATTTCTTTATTCGTGTTTATTATAATGCTCACCTATCGACCAGCTGCTCAATCGACCCCAAACTCAGAACTTAGAAGCATCACAGAGGGATCAATTACAGACAACGAACAAAAAAAAAAAAAACAAAAAAAAAACTATAACTCAGGATTTTCAAACTCTGTCTATTGATTAACCCACAGAATGGTGGACACACCTAGCGACTCGCACAGCGAGTGAGGGAAAACCATCTACACGTGATCACGTGTACCTACACGTGGATTCTGTGTACTTCCCAACCTCTGTGCTGAACTAAACGAGCCGTGAAGAAGAGCACATATTCTGGGTCAGAGGCCATCACTCACATTCTCAGTCCTCTCCTCCACATATGCGTCCAACCAAGTGAAACTCCGGCGCCGTCGTAAAAAATTCATCACGGCCCTGTCAATAATTAACTGCTCATTATGTGGACTCTGATTCCGAAATGAACATGGCGCTAATGCACCTGACGAAGCTTAGTCCTCCCAAAAAAAAAAAAAAAAAAAAAAAAAAAAAAAAAGTT
>JANDJT010000002.1:1858906-1874239 GCA_024331685.1 Stegophilus panzeri
TAGTTTTTGGACAAAACAGCCGTCGTGTTCTCCGGGCCAAAGAGGAAAAGGACCGTCCGAGCTGTTATCAGCGTCAGCTCCAAAATCCAGCATCTGTCATGGTATGGGGGCGTGTCAGTGCCCATGGTATGGGGGCGTGTCCGTGCCCATGGTATGGGGGCGTGTCAGTGCCCATGGTATGGGGAACATACCATGGGCAGCATTAATGCAGAAAGATATGTACACATTTTGGAGCACCATACGCTGCCAAATTCAGAGTAGTAACAGTAAACAGCTCGTATTTTTTCTGTTTTGCATTTATTAAAGCAACACATTCAGCATGAAGCAGTCATTAGCAGTTAGTCCCCGAACTCCATAAACATATAAATATGGCCGTTTTGAAAAGTTTATCAGCCTAAAATGATGAAATCATGACTTCTCCATTACATCTCATGACGTTTACAGTCCTTCAGCACTTATAAACCGACCGCTGAACACGTTCTCACGTTCAAACTCAGAAATGATGCTATCACCGCTTTTCATTTTCACCTCCACTCCTTGAAGAGCCGTGATAATATCTGGGCAATAAAGTAAATTAGCAGTAATATTAACGCAAACTCCCACGTCGCCGTCTCACAGCTTCATTAGCATGGCGTCTCCTTCTCCTGCTCGTCTAATGTGCAAATTAGCAGTAAACACAGACACAAATCCTCTCCCTCACACCCAGACCTCAGCCCATAACGAGAAGCTCTTTAAATTAGAAAAGCGTCCTGCGTTTCACAGATGGTGCACGAGCAGACATTTAGAGAGAGACCCACGTGACTTTATAACCACATTCATGTAGCTTATGGCTAATCTTTTTAATTGCTTGTTTATGGCACGGGGACGCGGTAATGTTGGACGGCTGGCTGTCGGATTTGTTCACAGGAATGATTTTGCACACGAGGAGGAAATTTAAGAGCGGATTTGATTACTTTGGTCTCCAATGAACCAAAGAAAAACTCAGATTAAATGATATGAACACAGGAGGTTTTTTATGTCTTTCAGCCATCCACAGATATGATTTAGAACCTCTTACTGGTTTGCAGATGTTTTTCATTTTCTCCAGAGGTGAACTGAGACTTACCTGCTGTACAGGGGCAGTGGTGGATCAGTGGTTAAAGGCTCTGTGTTACTGATCAGAAGGTCAGGAGTTCGAGCCCCAGCACTGCCAAGCTACCACTGTTGGGCCCCTGAGCGAGGCCCTTAACTGCTCAGATGTATAAAAATGAGATAAATGTAAGTCGTTCTGGATAAAGGTGTCTGCTAAATGGCGTAAAAATGTATTAATGACTGAATCCGTCCCAGATAAATCTGAAGGAGCTTTGATGGGGTGCAGAGGTTCTCAAAATCACTCCAGAACACCAGAGCTAAGGGACAGGAGATGGACACAACAAGGTTTCAACACTGAAGCTAAAAAATTGCATTTCTCTCTCTCTCTCTCTCGCTCTCTCTTTTTATTTGATTTGCTGCATTTCGCTCCTGAGCGAGTAACAGGGTTGACTTTTTCGAGCAAAGAATGGCACAAAATGCGCTTCGCTAGCATTTATACTTAAAGACATGAGGACATTAAGGACTTCCTAAAGATTTCCTCACAACAGAATTATAATAAATATCATAAAATATCTTCAATAAGAATGCATTCATTTCATTTTTCCCCTCCAGCAGGTTTCTTGGCTGATTTGCTGCATTTTGCTCTGAAATAAATAACAGGGTCGAGTTTTTCGAGCAAAGAATTAGCAAATACAAAACATTACAGAACTAACGTCCATGCTAGTATCGGCACGAGGACATTAAAGGTTCACTCACACCACGCTAACATGCTAACATTGCAGCTTAGCACTCGTAAGAGCTTACTGTGAAGAGAAAAGGACAGCGACTGCACCTGTGACGTCCTCATAAATCATTATGAGTCGGATTTTGCGTCTTTATAGCGTTATACAGTGCGCTTGAAAGGGAAGTCACTTGCTAATGCTAACTTTTAAGGCTAGTTAAGCCAAAACGTTGTGGAAAGGGTTAGGTGGGTTAAAGAAAAAAAATGAGAGAACTTACTTTTCTTCTTCTAGTGATCTTCAGGAAATCTGTATGATGCAACATCCTGTTGTGGAATATTCCATAAGGGTGAACGTGTTCAGGGTCGAGTGGATGTTATATAAACACGTTTCAGGCATGAGATGTGAAACGGATTCACACATTGATAAAAAAAAATAATCAGTTTTTTTAAATGAAGAAAGAATTTGAATGACTCGAGTCAACTTTAAGGTGTAGTGGAGTCACGGCGAACTCGGCTACGTGCTCGGCTATGTGCTGCTTATTAACTTCTTGTTTTAGAAATGGAGTTCTACTCGTGTTTCAAATTTCTTTGACTTTTATTTCTCACACAGATTTGTAGACGTAATATCAGCAGAGCATGAACGTCTCCTCCATGAGCAGCATCTCGAATCTCTGATATCTCATGGCCGGCTTTTAGTCTCCGTCTCCGTTCTCTCTGCTCTCTCTGATCGCGTTCCATTAGCGTCCATTTGCAGAGCGCGGGTTAGCGGCAATTTCCTGATGAACTCAGAAACGCTGTAAAATTTCCACTTTTCCTTCGTCATAACGACTGGCGCTCTAATTATCGCTCTCTTGGCGGTGTTAAAATAAATAAATAAATAATCCGCCCACTTCTCTTTTCCCCTCATGCATTATATCGCTGAAGAGACCTGCTAGCATTAAAGCAGGCTAAACGTTTAGTTAATGCCTCAGCACTCAGTTTCCCTCTTTCACACATCTGTGTGGGGAGATACAGGGGCTAATACTTTTAATGACAGACTGTAGTTAGCTAGTTTAACGTTATCTGGTTTGTAAGTGAACTTCGTTAACAAATTGCTAGTGAGTTGCCCTTTAATTAACTGATTACTTGGCGGGATAACATTCGTGCTGTGTTTCAGTGGCGTAGCTAATGTTGTAACGGACCGTGCTATTCATCTGTGCTCGATTATTAGTATTACTATTTGTAAACAAAGGGTGCCAATACTTTTTAACCACCAGCTGAACAGTCGCTTTGAACGCTGCGGTTTAGCTTCAAAATGTACAAATGTATTTTTAAATGGCGTAAAGCCCAACATCTGGAGTAAAGCACAGCTCCAGCTGTGATGACATCATCAGTATGGGACGTCATGCAAGGGGACGTTAGAGCGACGGTTAATAATCCTGCTGTAGGAGAGTAAAATTGGGTAAATAGATACCACACACACACACGCCCTCTACAGGTGAGGAGGAGTGGGCGTGGCCAAGCAAAGGAGAAGAAAAATCTGGAATAAATAATAATAATAATAATAATAATAATAATAACAATAATAATACAATACAATAGTAAGAAATAAATGATTTTAAAAAATTGTGTAATAAAATACATAAAATAAGTACAAAGTACATAAATAAAATATAATTAAATACAGATAAAAATAGAATAAAGTAAATAAGAGTAAATAATATATAAATACAATATGAATAAATAATAAAATGATGCGAAACTAGAACCAAAACACGGGGCGTGTTTTCATGTAAATGCTGCAGATGTTTCGATGTGCGCTTCCTTCTGCTCTTTATCACCAAAACCACCACCTTCTTCTTCTTCTTCTTCTTCTTCTCTGCACCTTTAATTTACTGTAACGATGAAATTATGAAGCAGTGAAAATATCTGGTCCAAATTCACCTCATCCGAGATGTGTAATTATCATCAACATCAAACATCATTTAGCACAGAGAGAGAGAGAGAGAGAGAGAGAGAGAGAGAGTGTGTGTGAAAGTGTGTGTGTGGCTTCCAGCTGCACAGTTGTGTAATTACAGGAGCTCTCAGGACTTTTGTTTTGTTGTGATGGAGATAAAAGTCAGCGTGAATAACTGATGCTACGACTCATTAACTTCTGTCATGCTGTAACACAACGTGTGTGTGTGTGTGTGTGTGTGTGTGTGTGTCAACATGGACAGGACATTAAACCCACACGACACAATCACGCTGGTGAAGTGAACCCGACTAGAAGAGGTTGTGGAGATGAATTATGATCTCCTTCGCAGCACGAAGAGAAAACACACAAACTCTGACCACAGCAGTGACACGCGATGAACAGCTAAAACACACCATGTCTATATTTATAACCCAATTTTAAATATTAAAAATAGAGTGTATTGACTCAACGGCATATGATCAGATTACAGTAACAACTGACTTCCGTTGTTTAAAGGGGCGGTCTGTAACTTCGAAAAATATTTCATTCATTTTATTATGGAAATATTCGACCTCTTAACATTTACATTAAGTTCAAATATACTTAAAAAAAAAAAATGAAATCACAACGTTTCAAGCTAATGGATTTATTCCTTTTAGAAATTAGCTCCGCCCCCCACCCCAGCAGGAGCAGAGCTGGCCAGGGTTGTTTGTTTGTTTATTTCTTTATTTATTATTTACACTAAACAGATCACGTTAGTTTTGGAACAAGGTTGTGAGTGGTGCACAAGTGGAGGTTAGTTTAAAATCTAAAAAATAAAGTTAAATCTAATCAATTTCCACAAACAAAGTGAAAGCATACGTGCAGACGGTGTGTGTGTGGTGTGTGTGTGTGTGTGTGTGTGTGTGTGTGTGTCTACGACGTACAGAACTGTTTCTGTTCGAAGGTATATAGCTAAGATTGCTAGAAGAGTCGAAAGGGATTATGGGAATTAAGGATTAAAGGGATTACAGACACGCAACATCATTTCGGCTCGTTTCAGGGATTTGTCATGGCTGCTGAAACCTGGCAACCCTGTGCCCATGAATCCTTTTCCTTAAACAGTGTGTGTGTGTGTGTATTTGTGTAAATACTTTCAGTTTTATATATTATTAAGATTGAATTAGATTAATCTCGAAAGCAGAAATAAAACAGAAAATATAGGATGATGTAAATACATAATGTAAGACAACGGAGCGAGGAGTCATCGTCTCCGCTCATACACTGTACGAGCTCTCACCATCATTAGTCCAGAGAGGTGTGTGTGTGTGTGTGTGTGTGTTTTTTCTGCAGCAACAAGGATAAAAAATAGAAAAAAATCATTGTGTATGTTCTTTTGTCGTTAAAAGTCTCCAGTTAAACGTGTTTGTGTAGAAATGAAGGTGGAAGTGTGCTGAGATTTTCAGAGAGTTGTGTGCGAGTTGTGCGGCTCTGATGGCGTATGGATACCACAAAACCTTCAGGGAAGCGTGAAGTAACCGGAACTACTTTTTACCTTCGTAAAGTTGGGTAAAAGTCCGTAAGAACAGCTCCTGGGAGATCACGTTGGTCTCCTCGTTCCTGTGCTGCACGGCCGCAGGTTTACGGGTTTGTGTTTTATAATAACACGTGCCCAAGACGTGTAATCTAACGTTAAAGAAGTTCCTGTTCTTTTCTCAGCACAGGGAAGGGAAACTAGTCTAAATTCTTCTCCCAGCACTTCATGATATTTGAATGATTATAGAGAGCGTGCGTGTGTGTGTGCGTGTGTGTGTGTGTGTGTGTGTGTGGGTGGGGGGGGAGTTTAAAGCTGGGATCTAAAAGGCAGCAGATTGTGATGAGAGTCGTGTATGATTTTCTGCAGAACTCTAGAGAATTCTCAGCACGTCCACGTGTCCTGCTGGGTCTGAAACGCTAACGCTGCTCGCTCATGTCCGCTTCAATAGAACAGCTCATTAACACACACACACACACACACACACGTGGGACGTAAAGCAGGCGGAGGAAGCGAGCGAGTGAGCGTCCAGGACTGGCGCTGATGGAGCGTTTACTGCAGGTGTGTTAAAGCGCCGTGCTGCAGGAGTCCAGCGCTGAACAGCGTGCGGTGTTTAACACACCTGAGTCAGCGTGATCAGCGCACGGCAGAGTCAGCAATCACACACACACACACACACACACACACACACACACGTTCAGTGTGAGCCTCACAATGCTCACATAACTGTGTAGTAATCTTTATACTGTATTTTTTTATTTTTAAAATTTTTTTTTATAAACGTTCCATTCCTTAATGTTCTTCAGGCTCTTTATAACATATATAAAGTTCAGTCATAATATTAACTTAATATTCTAGTAATATTTAAAATGTGACAAATAGTTTAATAAATAATAACCGAAGTAAGACGGTTACTAACAACTGGGACTCGGTGTGAAATGGAAATAAAAACAGAACGCAGTGATCGGTGAATCTCATAAACCCGTACGTTATTCACGACAGAACGCACAAAACATATCGGATGTTTAAACGGAGGAAATGTTCCGTTTTAAGGAAATAACGTGAGGTGATTTTGAATTCGATGGCTGCAACACGTCTCAGAAAAGTTGGGACGGGGCAAGAAAAGGCTAAAAATGTGTTTTTAGTTTGTTTGGTTTAAATACTTCAACACACACACACACACACACACACACACACACACACACACACTTCAGTCACAATAAAACACACACAGCCTGCGTTTATACACACTTAATATTTATAATGCTAAATACAAAAAACCAACAACTGTAATACAGAACAATTTACGTAAGAAAAAAATATAAATATTTGTCAGAACGACGAATAAAAACGTCCCGCTGAAGAGGAAGAAGAGAATAAGTCAGAGTCTGTTTTGGTCCTCGTGGGAGGGCGGCTGATGTTGGTCCAGGAGGCGAATATGGGTTTATTGCTTAAACAGTAAAATCAGGATGGACTGGAGCTCAACGTCAGAGCCGTGACGCACCGAGCCGCCGTTAAAGAACTAAAACACCAACCGGGGCAGAGCACTGATCACCTCATGTACTGTACGTACGTACATCCTGCACGTGTGAAGGGAACGTCACCAGCAGGGGGCGACAGACTGGATTTATAACTGAAGAAAAAAAAAACAAAAAAATACGCACACAAGGGGGTGGAGCCAACCGAGTCCACACTGGATTACACCGAGCGGAAAGACTGAAGCGCTGATTGAACATGACACTACGGGGGAAAGTTACGATTTATAATTTCTAATTAACGCAAAACTAGGAATTTATGATTCATGATCTCAACAGCCAATCAGAGAACTTGCTTTCTCTTCCATCGCCTACCAGCACTACTGAGGTCCAATCAGTACCAAAGGCTCAGGACACGCCCCAAATCCAATGATGAGTTAGATGTGTCAGAACTCCAACACCAAAACAGAGCGTTTCAGTACCCATAATCCCACACACACACAGCAAAGCAATCACCATGGAGATGAGCGTGAACCTGTAGAGAACGTTCACACAGCACACAGAACCGACGAGAACCGACGAGAACCGACGACGACACGACACTGCATTCGATACGAAGAAATATAAAAGCCGGCGTGGAACAGAAAAAAGTCGTATAGAAAGCTGATGAAGCGTGGAGTGATGACGCTTTTACGCTGGGACAGTATGAACGCTATGGTACGGTGAATTGTGGGTGGAGCTAGAAACGGCAATTGCTGATTGGTCAGACAGCATCTTCATTCGAGTCTGATCTAATCTAAAAATAATCCGTCTGACTGAGATTTATGACTCTTCATATTAAACAATAAAACACAAATCAGACCCCGTTGTTTGTGTTCAGCGTTAAAACCAGGAAATGATGTCACCACTCCGCAAGCTCCACCTAGTCGGACGGGTACCGTTACGCAATCTTAAACAGACACGGGGTACCTGTACGTGTACCGTAGCGTACCGTACTGCCTGGTGGAAAAGCACTGTCATCAGGGTCAGAGAGCAGGAAATGTGTTTGATGCTGATGTCACTTCCTCCTCCAGTTCCTCTGCTGCTCTCTGTACAGGAACCGCAGAGGAACCGTTCTTGTATCGAATCTGAGAGACACGGTTCCGCATCAGAACCTGCCACGTGTCCTGTATGAGCCGGACGGGTTAAAAGGTCACAGTTCGGATATTATGGGATGGCGTTCAAGAGATCTGTATCTGCAGCTCTTCCTCCTCGTCATCGGGGTCGCTGGCCGGGCGCTCGGGGTCATCGGGACAGAACCGCGACGAGGACGACGACGTTCTCATCTTCCCGAACAGGCCCGGGTTCTGCTGACGCCTCAGCCTATCAGAAAATGGCAATAAATAAATAAATAAATAAATCAACAAGAGGGGAAAACGTGTGATCTGGAATCTTTTTAGATGTAAAATGTCACATTATGGAACGCCTGGGATTAGTTCCTGGGAAGGTTCCTGTCACTCTACAATAGGAACAAAAACAGGAATCGGTTCTGATGAATTGCTGGGTTTTAGTTTATCAGAACCTTTTTCAGGATTTCATAACTAAACTTTAACCATCATTTGAACTACAGCCCAGGAATTAAAATCAGACCTGGTTCCTCCAGTGGGAACCTAAAAGTTCCTGACTTCTAAAACATGTTCCTGTCATGGAAATATGAACAGTGTACTCATATATATATATATATATATATATTTTAAGTTCCTCTTTCTGAGTTGGTACTTTATTGTGGATTGGGAACTACTGTAGAGGAGACTCTTAAAAAAAACATTTGTAAACGGTGTTTGAAACCTGCAGCACGGTTCCACAACACACCGCTTTGCTGTTTTAAGTGGAGAGAACAACAACATGCAGTGGGTTCTTTAGGTGGCGTTTGTCTATAAAAACAAGAAGAAAAAGAAGAATAAAAGGAGTGTGTGTGAAGTGCTGCTTTGTGCGTGTGCAGCAGGTCTGCAGTGACACTGACGTCGACGCCGTTTTCATGAAACGAAGCAGAAACCATAAGCAGACGTGTTAATGTCGGCTACCCGAGGTCCCATCCTCACCACAGCGAGTTCTCCGAGCCACTAAAAATAGATAAAAATATCTACGGGATGATTTATTAGAGCGAGAGTCAGGAGAACCGAGGTGTGTGTTTTGTGATGATTCCACTTTAATTTACATTTACAATGCAATCTGTCTTCGTGCAGTCGCTCTGAAATCTGTGCTTTAGTGGACAAAAATAAAACAGGAGGTAAAATACAGCATGCTGAATTCACTAAAAACACACACACACACACACACACACACACACACACTCCTCCGTGCCCAGAGCAGAATATAGATGCTGTGTCTCTGTACTACTTTGTGCAGACACGACATCCTAATCCTCCAGATACCTTTCAGCAAACAACACCTGCCTGCCGGTTAAACCTGCCCATGCACCGGATAAACCCGCCCACAAGACTGGATAGACATGCACCGGGTAAACCCGCCCACACACCAGATAAACACTTGCTTTAAAGGGGTCATGAACTGCATTAAAGAATTTTTTTATAATGTTCTCTGAGCTCCACTTATAATGTTAGCAAGATTTTTACATAAATAAACATCATAATTTAGAAGTAATAGACTATTTTCTATCCTGTTTCTGACCCTCTCTTTGAAACACTCTGTTTCGATAGACGTGCTGCGTTCAAGACGTGGAAGTAAACGCCTGCTTGTTTCGCTGACGTTCCACAACATTAAATGTAACTATAAACGGATAAAAAGTATGACGTGTTCTTTAATAAATCACTGTGGTGCAAGAGGAATAAAACACTTGGGGGCAAGTTGTTATAGGAAAATAATCATCTTCAGGGTGGTAACAGTAACTCCGCTTCATCACACTGACTTTACCGTCAGGGAAAGAGACGTTAATCCCACCATGACGCATGTCTTCAGGCAGCGATCTCTCAGATTCTCCGCATATTTTAGCATTTTAAAAATCTTTCTTTTCAGCCACGAGGAAAAAAATTCAAAAGTGTGTTCTATGTTCAAGGTTTAATGCGTTATATTTTATTAGATTTATTCTAATTTTTAAGACACAAGTTGAAAAATAAATACAAGTTTGGTCCTTAGGGATCTGAAAAAGTCAGCTCTTGAATTCCATCTCTTTCAAGTGAGTCGGATCATTTGACTCAGTTCAACAATAAAAAAAGTGGATCTTAAAGAGTCGACTTGTTTCAGTGAGTCAGATCACTTAACTGGTTCACCAATAAGTAGACTCCTTCAGATCCAATCTCTTCCCAGTGAGTCAGATCAGTTGACTCGACTCACCAATAAGAGTCAACTCTATTTCAGCTCCCAAATGGCCAAACACTGATATTTCAATTTTACATTTATTACCCTACAAAACCGGCTTCTCTTCCGTCACCGTGAAAACCCCGACCACAATCCTCTTCTGCCAGGCCACCCTTGGTTTCCATAACAACTGTGGACACATGCTCCATCTGTCACGAGACTGGCTCCACCCTCTTCTGCATTGCCATGACTACATCGAACCCTGACCTACCAGCTCTCCTAATGTTCTCTCTCACACTCGTTTACATTGTATCCTTCTCTCTCACACGGTCTCTCGCTCTTTCTCTCAGTCTCACTCTCCTTCTGTCTGCTTCTCTCTCGGTCCATCTTTCTCTCTGTATACACTGCTGATGATAGTTTTAATAATAATAATAATAATAATAATATTTATTTTAGGTCCTGTAAGGGTGCCACCATTTAATATATATTTTATTTTATTAAGAGGAGTAGTAACTAACAAAATGCTAACGCTAAAGTATGTGTGTGTGTGTATTGAATCATCTGCCTGATGGGGGGATTCAGACTTCAAGTCTCCCTGTTACTACGGTAACCAACAGCTAGGCAGCTCGGGATTGGCTGCAGGGAAGCATGAGCCAGAATGTAGGGAGCCAGAATGTGATATGTGTGTGTGTGTGTGTGTGTGTGTGTGTGTGTGTGTGTGCGCGCGCGCGCAGTGAAAGGACTAAACAGTGCACACTGCAAAAACACCCTGCCAGCTGTGGAGGAAAAAAAGAAGCCTGAGTCACTGATCAAAACGGAGAGCTACTGTGTGTGTGTGTGTGTGTGTGTGTATATATGTGTGTGTGTGTATGTGTGTGTGTGTGGTGTTTTACCTGGACTGTAGATGCTCCAGCTGAACTTGAAGGTTCTCCGATTGCTCCACTTGCTCATCCAGAGATCTCTGCAACTTCCTGCTCTGGTTACGAGCATCATCCAGCTGACACACACACACACACACACACACACACACACTAAAGATCATCAAAAGTGTAGACAAAGCAATGTTCCACAGAGTATCTCTTTAAGAAAATATCACCATGTGCCATGATGTCATGATGAAGTAGTGGGCGTGGCTTATTTGCTTGACAGTCTGGCTTTTATCTGATTTTAAGAGGGCTGATGAAGGGTAATGTAGGAAACCGTTAACCAAAATAAAAGTAGACCAACGTGTTGATGAAACAAGTTTAAACTAAAAAAATATTATAAAATAAAATCTGGACTTGCGATGAGGATCAGACGTAAATTACGGAGATTAACGCGCACGTCGTTCAGGGTGGAGTTTTCCTTTAAACAGGACACTAACCTCGTCCTCTGCCTGACCCAGCTCCTTCTTCAGCTCCTCCACCCTCAGCCTCAACTTCTTCACCTCCGCTTCGTGCTGCTCCACTCGCCGGTTAGCGTGAGCTAGCTCCGCCGTCTTCTCCTGGTACTGCTTCTTCACCTTCGTGTGGACGTGACGCAAGTCTGATAGCTCCTGCAACACACACACACACACACACACACGCTCAAATAAAATAACAACATATTTAATAATAACAGAAGCTTCGGAATACAATTAAACTGAAATTAAGCCCGTCTGTAAATGGGACGCCGTCACCTGCAACTCAGAACCAGTTTATTTTTCCTGGTTTAATATTTGTGAAAAAAAAAGCAAGGTCCTACTTGGAACCCTTTCGGAAACGGAAACACTTTTTAGGGATGACCGAAGAACCCTTTCAAGGCTCTATAAATTTTCCAAAAAACACAGAATACAAATGAAATCGTTTTGTTTTTATTTCTATGTTTCAACGTTCCTGCAGAAAGCGTGTGTGACGGTTAGAGAGTGAACGCTGTGTGTGAACGCATTTATAGCCGCTGTGAAAAGGCGGCTATAAAATATCTTTATATATATATATATATATATATATATATATATATAAAAAGAAGAAATCTGAGATCTGAAACAATTAAGTGTGGCAAACATGCAAAAAAAACCCAGAAGAAATCATGAAGGGGGCAAATACTTTTTCACAGCGCTGTACTTTTACACATAAAAAGAGGCAGATGATTAGGTTTATTAATGCTTTAAAAAAAAACCCCCAAAAAACGTCATTTTACTTCTTTATAATGTTACACGCTAAAAAGGATAGAACCCCAGGGTTCTACATCTTTAAGGGTTCCACAGAGGGACAAACAAAAGAACCCCTAAGGGTTCTGAGTAGAACCTTTTCAGAAACTCTTTCTGCCAGGAAAACACTCTTTTGTGCATAGAACTTTTTAAGGGTTCTCCCAGAAGAACAATTCAAGAACCCTGAAGAATTACTTTTTCACTTTTTATTAAAGCGCACTTTTCAAATTTTGTTTGAAGATCTGAATCAGTTAAGCACGACCAACATGCGGAAAAAGAAAAAAAAAAGAAGAAGAAATCAAGAAGGGGGCAAATACTTTTCCACAGCACTATTAGAAAGGGTAGAACCTTTTTTAGAGGTTATTTTATTTTTTTTAAATATATATATATATTTTAAGAAAGTCAGATTTTACTGTACAAGTTTAGATGTTTATATTTTCACTTTTTATTCCAAAGAGTTTTTAGTGTGGTGTTCTAGAGGGACAGAAGAACCCTTAATAGTTCTTAATTAGGGACCGCTTTAAAATCAGAATGATCAAATTAGACTAAAAGCAAAAACAAAACAAAACAAAAAAGAACAGTATGAAACGCGTCTCTTCCACAGACTGCGAATAATCGTCCGTCAGAAAGGTTTCGGCGTGGAGACGCGTCCCGCTGAGCTGATAGACGTGTTATTAATGAGAATAACACCCCCCCCCTTCTGATGATGCACAAACAGCTGGATCACATTTGGGAGGAAAAACTGAAAATCGCAGAGATCTGATCTCGAGATCAAACACACAGAGTAAAGAACACGAGGTTCCTCACGGAGAACCTTCCAGAACCTCACGACTCTTCCTGTTTTAATAAAACGTCACTGAGAGAAAAACTTCCTGCTCTGATCATTCTTCTTCTTCACTCTGATCAGTCCAATCTGCTTCCAAAATTATCAGACTGAAATCAGACAGGAAGGAAACACATCTCTCTTCACACCAAAGTTACTAAAACTGAGAGAAGCGGGAGTCTTCATCATCATCATCATCATCATCACTGAGCTTCAGTTATGAATAAATGATGGTGTGAGCCAGTGTGGGTACGCCTCTATCCACTCTGACAAAACAGCAAACAGGCTGACTCTTCACACACACACACACACACACACACACACACACACACACACACACAGCAGATTCCACCACAACAGCAAGCACTATTTAAAACAAGATAAATTCACAAAAACAACAAAATGCTGCGAGACTCCTGGATTTCAACCAAAACTATTTACACACTGACAAAATTCAAGAGCATGAAAAATACTGAAAAAAAACTCAACATTAAGAAAAACTTTTAAAAACCACTCTATATTTAAAAATATGAAGAAAACACTCCACATTAAAATAAACCCCTTCACATTAAAAAAAAAACAACAACTCTATATTAAAAAGTACTGAAAAATACTCCACAATAAATAAATACTAAACAAAAAATTGGGCAAAAATACTACTCTACATTTACAAAATACTGCAAAATCATTCAAATTATAAATAAAATAGGAAAAAAAACCCCCAACACTCCACATGAAAAATACTCTACATAAAAAATCCTTCAGAAACACGGGGACAGGAAGCGAGGACGGCGCGTCGGCGCAGTTTACAAGCGGGAGAATTGACAAAACGTTACCAGAGGGAGATGGGGGAAAGGGGGCGGGGCTTTCAGGCAGGGAGGTTAATACAGGAGAATTCAAACCTGTCAATCATTCCTGACCTCCTCATCAGCTGTTTAAGTATCGGGGAAAAGCAGACTGCCGTTTCAGCGCATGTTGAAAAGTGGAGCTCGTGAAAGTCGGCAGAGACGATACATATTTATTTTTTGGTATTTTCCATTTCACCCCAACACCCACTCCACCCCCCAAACCATAACTAATTAAAACTAATTAAATACATAAAGCTTGTTGAGTGATAACTGAGGTAGACAGAGCACTAACACAGTGAACCCCCACACACTAAGCCCCACCCCCTTTCCTAATCCCACTGGCAATGTTTTGGTACAGGAAACACACACTGATTTTACAGGTTCAATGTTAAAGCCACCCCGAGAGCTAAATTATTACATCATCGTATGAGGCTTCTTGATAGGTTCCCCCCCACACACCCTGATGGCCTTTAACAGATGATGAAAGAAGAGTGATGAAAGCGGGGGAAGAAGCAAAATGAAGCTCAGTAACATCAATAATTTAAGAAAATAATTAAAGCAGTAATTTCTATCATGATGTCCTGCATCAGCATAACAGCCAGCTAGGGAGAGATACCGATGTGTATTTACACACATACATACATACATACGTGGGTGTGTGTGTGTGTGTGTGTGTAAACGTCCCAGGCTGCAGTGTGTTATTGATTTTAGGTCACAGGCAAAGTGGACGTGTTCCAGTTGTATTTTACTGAAAAGAGTAAAACACAGGTCACTGTCTCTCTCTCCCACACTCTGTCGTGCATGTGTGTGTGTGTGTGTGTGTGTGTGTGTGTGTGTGTAGGTAAACAGTGTTTTGCAGAATCAGAGTGAGTGATTAACTCTAATCCCACAGGGAGACGGCAAAACAGTCTGATCGGAGCTCGTCTGGGACAAAACAGGTTCTTTACATTAAATCCGTTAATTAACAGTCTGGCACACAGAGAGAGAGAGAGAGAGAGAGAGAGTGTGTGAGAGTGAGTGAGAGAGAGAGAGAGAGAGAGAGAGTGAGTGAGAGAGGGAGAGTGTGAGTGAGAGAGAGAGTGAGTGTGAGAGTGAGTGTGTGAGAGTGCGAGTGCGAGAGAGTGCAAGTGAGTGCGTGTGTGAGAGTAAGTGTGTGAGAGTGAGTGAGTGAGAGTGTGTGAGAGTGAGTGAGTGCATGTGTGTGAGTGCGAGTGAGTGAGAGCGAGTGAGTGAGAGTGCGAGCAAGAGCGAGAGTGAGTGAGTGAGAGTGAGTGAGAGAGAGTGAGTGAGAGAAAGTGAGTGAGAGTGAGAGCGAGTGAGTGAGTGAGAGCGAGTGAGTGAGAGTGAGAGCGAGTGAGTGAGAGTGAGAGCGAGTGAGTGAGTGTGAGAGCGAGTGAGTGAGAGCGAGTGAGAGTGCGTGTGAGTGAGAGTGCGTGTGAGTGAGAGTGCGTGTGAGTGAGAGTGCGTGTGAGTGAGAGTGCG
>JANDJT010000002.1:1880996-1899841 GCA_024331685.1 Stegophilus panzeri
TAGACAGAGACAGACACATGGACAGAGAGACAGACAGACAGACATATGGACAGAGACAGACATATGGACAGAGACAGACAGACAGGCATATGGACAGAGACAGGCATATGGACAGAGAGACAGACAGGCATATGGACAGACATAGACAGACAGAGACAGACACATGGACAGAGAGACACACGGACAGAGAGACAGACAGACATATGGACAGACAGATAAGGTAAGGGACAGTTTATCGTGGCTATAATGTAAGTGAGAACAGTAATTATCTCTGTGGTATAAGTGGAAGAACACTCCACACTGTGCTGTTACACAACAACACACCTGTCTCCGTTTCGTGACGCTCTGCACGCCGGCGTGGATCATTTCCGTAAAACCGCACATTCTGTCATGTGTGACTCCTGATGTATTCTGACTTCCTCCTGCATGACGGAAATCTCTCACCTTTACATCAGTGATGTATTTTACTACGGCTCTGGACTGGACATCATTTATCATCATTAATCTTCTTTAGCTGTGTTAATATTCACCATTTTCCTGCTAAACCACAATATTTCATATATAAAAACTATTCGGCATCAGCTGAACGCCTGAAGGATGATGTGTTTTTGGAATCGTAGGTTTTCTTTTTCTACTTCTTATTATTACTACTGTTGTTATTATTATTATTATTATTATTATTATTAATAATATTACTATAAAAATCCCACATGGGAGTTTATAGCATCCCAAAGAACGCTTCGTACGCTTTTTATGTAATTTGGCACAGTGCTACAGGACAGTGGTTTTAGCCGTCTTCACACCAATTCTGCTGTACACCACATCACTCATCACACATCACCACCATCAGGGCAAAGCTGAACATACGTTTGCAATAATAACTCCCCCGCACCACCTCGAAGAATTTACCGATTCTTTGGGTCATTCCTTCAACATATACCATAACGATCATTTCCACCATATTGGATTTTCCTCCAAAAAAAACAGTTAAAAAAATTATTTGTTGTTGATGGCGGCTTCAGGAGACCAACCTGAACAACCCTTGCTAATTATTATTATTATTATTATTATTATTCATTATAAGGTTTGTTCATAATAAACTTTGCGGTGACGTTGCCAGACAGGAAGTGAGGCAATTTCTCAGCAACGCTTTTACTGTACTTTTATTTACTGACATCAGGCTTGGCACAAATGTTTAGCAACATGACTCAATTCTAATAAACAAAGCTTCGAGTCCATTCGAGGCGATATCTCAGCAACGGCTTGATGTCCTTGCCTTTAAATTTAATACATCTCTTTGGGAACACATGCTGATGGTCCCGATGGCTCTTGGCCCAAAAAAGTGCTTGGCCCCTTAATCGCTGATTGCAGCTATATTTAAATTAATTACTTTACTCCTTCCACAAAAGTTACATTTTTTAAAAAAGTAAAAAACACATTAATTAGATAATAAACAAACAAATTTGTTTTTTTTTTAACTTAATTGTTATTTTCTTCTGCAACAGCAATCTACAACAGTTCACGAAAGTAAGTTCAGTCGACGGAGCGGTCGTCACGGCGTCTAATTAGGAAGTGACCGTGCGGTGACCGGTGCAGAGATAAATAACGGGAGCTCGCCGTACAGCTGAAGTGCTGGAGACACATTTAAATGTGAGAATCCATGTTTTGGCCAAATCCGTCCATCTGTCCCTGTCTGTTTAGCGAAGCAGTGCTCTTACAGAGGGCAGAGGCAACGAGTGCCAAGGCGCTGAAACGAGTCGGGGACGTGGCAGGAGGAGGGACAGGACTCGAGGGTCAGGTGAACATGCGGTCAATCACACAGCAACATTACAGCTACACTGTGGCGTATGGTAAACATAGCCGTGTGATTTTATTAAAGCAGTTTTATTAAATGCATTTCACACACAAGCGCCTTTAACTCCAGAGGGGTTTTATATTCATTCTGTAGCTATAGCTAGCCTGTGAGGATATTACATGAGCTTGGTGATATCAGTGAAACCATGGCAACCAGGCAGTAAACTAAAGACCAAACATGCCCGCGAGAGAGCAGCGCAGAACAATTAGAAGGGGCCCTCTGATGTGAGCTGTGGGTTTGTAAAAAGAGATGTTCGCTCCTCAGGATCATGAACGGTTCGAGCTGCTCACTCTAGAACAGTGGTCACCTACCCTGCTCCTGGAGATCTACGTTCCTGAAGACTGAAGCTCCAACCCAACCATAATCATGCTCACCTGACCACCTAATCATTTTGCCTTAAGAAGTACTTGATCAGCTAAAACAGGTGCGTTAGATTTTGGACGGACCTGCAGGAAGGTAGATCTCAAGGAAGAGAGTTGGTGACCACCGCTCTAGAACCCTTTCGTGGAAAAAGGAGACCTTTGTAGTAGGGCTCTAGGTAGAACCTTTGAGTTACCGGAAGACGTTTCCTCGCACCTTGTTTCATCGTCTCCAAACAAGGGTATACGGGGCGTTCCCACATTTGCATCGGCCCACTCACTACAGTGGATTTTAAATAAAAACAAATATAATAACAGGGATTTCTTTTACAGTTATTATTTTTATTAAACATTTTTAGAGAATTTTTAATATGCTGGATAATATTTGTTTTTGCTGAGATTATTTATTTTTTATTTGAAGGTTAGAGGACCATGTGAATTGGACAATGCATTGGAAAGCGTGGATTGGGAGGTTGTTCTTTTTTAATGTGAAGGTTAGAGGACAGCGTGGATCGGGAGGTTTTGTTGTTGTTGTTTGTTTTTAAAGCTGTGGTCAGCGTTCTCCTGCCCTCACCTTGTTCCTCTCGAACAGCTCGCTCTGGATGCTCTTGAGGTCGGTGTCCAGCGCGCTGGCTGCCTGTCTGCGTTTGCGTGCCAGCTGCTCCTCCAGGTCCTCCATCTGCGCACGCAGCTTCTTATTGTCACGCTCCAGTGCCAGCTTCTCCGTCTCCAGTCGCTCCCGCCTGCCCCACTCCGCCGCGTTCTCCACCTGCAGACGCTCCATCTGCGCGCGCACACACACACACACACACACACACACACACACCCTAAGAGACAATGAGGTAAACACAAACAGAAGGAGGTGTGGTCTGATCCTGACCTGTTGCGTGACCTCACACTATCGTTTATCCTTTAAATCCGTAACGTCCACACACGCACACACACGCACACACACAGAGCTCTGAAATCGAACCACGGTGTTTACACACTTAAACTCCTCTTACACATTCCTTCTGATTCTGATGTTAGGATCAAAAGTAAAAAGATTTTTGCTAAAATTCCCAGGACTTAAACAGTATATTTAAGAAAAAGGGGGCGGGGCCATGTTTATAATCGGTTTGTGATGTGACTAAAAAAAAAAAGAAGCTCTAATCATATTCGATATGCAAATGATCAGATAATATAATGTTATACCACACTATCATTCTCTTTATTTTTAACAAAATCAAGTGTGTTACAATTATTGGCACCCACAGAAATAAAACGAACAGATGACCAAGTTCACCTGAGAACTCTTAACCCCTGACTTCCACTTATACAGTCATCAGCATGGAGAGACACACACACACACACACACACACACACACACAAGGCCCAAAAAAACAACAACAACAACAACAACAAAAAAAAGTGTGTTGAGGTTCATAAAATAAAGCTATAAATATCGTAAAGCTACATGTCTGAAAAATGTCCAAATCCACTGTTAGGGCAATAATTATAATAAATTTTATAAAATAAAACTGGCCGATATTGCTCCCACTTATTTTTTTGATGAGCAGGTGTATTAATAAGCTCTGTGTGTGTGTGTGTGTGTGTTTCACCTCTGCCCGAAGCTCGGCTAGTTTCTTGTCCATGCTAGTCCGAGCTCCGAGCTCATCCTCCAGATCTTCAGACATGCGGCCGAGTTCATCCTGATGCACCTCCCTCAGCAGGTTCAGCTGAGAGAGAGAGGGAGAGAAAGGGGCAAAGAGAGGCAGAGAGAAAGAGGGAGAGAAAGAGGGAGAGAAAGAGGGAGAGAAAGAGGGAGAGAGAGAGCAGAGAGAAAGAGGGAGAGAAAGAGAGAGAGAGGGGCAGAGAGAAAGAGAGCGGAGAGAGAGGGGCAGAGAGAAAGAGAGAGAGAGAGGGGCAGAGAGAAAGAGAGCGGAGAGAGAGGGGCAGAGAAAGAGGGAGAGAGAGCGGAGAGAGAGGGGCAGAGAGAAAGAGGGAGAGAAAGAGGGAGAGAGAGCGGAGAGAGAGGGGCAGAGAGAAAGAGGGAGAGAGAGGGGCAGAGAGAAAGAGGGAGAGAGAGAGCAGAGAGAAAGATAGTGGGACAGAGAGAGTGAGAGAAAGAGAAAATGAACAGACGGACACATTCGCCTCTCGTGTATTTTATGTTTAAACTTGTTCTGAAAGACATTTTCAGACTCTTTACGTGCTTTTATTTATTACTTATTGTATCATATTAGATATTAATATGCTATTATATTTATTATATTAATATGATATTTTTTTATCATTACATTCATTTGGACTTTTTCTAAATAAGTCAGGGGCTTTACAGGAGACTGAACACAAACTTCCCATCATTTCACACACACACACACACACACACACACACACACACCTCTACCTGTGTGTCTTATACCCCCCTTTAATAATTAAATCCACTCTTAGAAAGAAAAAAGAAAAGAAAAGAAGAGCCCCGGTTCATTCACAGCAACACGGTGCCGGTTTTAAACAGAACCAGAGCGCCACCTGCTGGTTAAAGTACCACATGCACCTTAAACTCCTGTGAGCTGAACCTGATTCTACACATTTCAGTACTGATCTGATTAGGGATATGGGGGCGTTTCCAAATCTGCATATTCATAGATTCTGACATTTTTAATGAGAGTAAAAGTGTGGAGATGTTCCTGGTCCATATGGGACATTAAAAATATCGTTTATTATTCCACACTGATTATTTCTAATAGTATCTAATCCTGGGTTGATTTCTTGTGGTCACATATTTATTCTCTCTCTCTCCCTCTCGCTCGCTCGCTCACCTGTTTGAGAGCTTCCTGTTTGCTCTTATTCAGTTCCTCGTGTTTGAGCTTCCACTGGTTCAGCTCTGCCTCCAGCTTCTCAATGTTCTTACTGAGCGCTAGTTTATCCCTGAAAACCAAATACACATGCGAAAACAAACCCATTAATTAACACAAATAAGACTAGTCATTCAATCAGGACAAAAGTAATGGCACCCTACAAAAGGAGGAGGAGTTAGTGTGCGCGTTTATGGTAGCTGAAGCGCTGCAGCGGCTGAGCTGCATTACTGGAAGGTTTAGCGCATGTCGCACTTAGGAGCAGCTCTTTCACCGTCTAGACGCCACTATGTCGTTTTCAACTCTCTCCGCCTTTTACTGAGCTTTGTGGGCGGGGATAAATTGGTAATTGTTAATTCATTGACGTTTATCAACCTACTCACATGAGCATGAAGAAAATTAGACACTTTTGTAAACGTGGTGAGAATCTTCAGCTCAGTTTGGACAAAAAAAAAAACCAAACAAACAATAAAAAACATTTACGTGCCGCTTTAGTAAAAGATGATAAATATGGCTCGATGTTAGAAAAATAATTCTCCTACACAAACAAATTAACACAACACCGGCATCCTCATCAAGGCTTCGTCCTGAGACATAAGCGCCACTATTGCGATCGTGATATTTATTAAAACGATTAAAACTGTTATTATTTAAAAGCTAGTGGGAATGTCTCCCCCTCTGGTCGAAAAATGTTATTGCGAGCCCTTGAGGAAGAAGAGGGACACCGCGTTACGATCTAAAAACGCTGAAGGAGAGATATCACGTGAGGAGAGTTCTCTCACTCGCGTTCCTTCAGCAGGACCTTCTGGGACTCATCCAGGCGCAGCTGGAGGACGTTGAGTTTGCTGGAGTCCTCGTCCGGGGTTGCCAGATCCTCCCACAGAAGTCTGTTGCGGTCCTGGCGGCTCAGAGCCGAGCGCAGGCTGCTCACGCTGCGAGAATCCCACGAGTCCGGGGCGTCGGCTTTGGCCCTCAGCAGAGCCTCCAACAGCTGCAGCTCCTGAGACACGACCAGGAGAAAAATAATCTCAGAGGGAACGGAGGGGACTTTCGGTACAGTGGGAAGAAACACAAGGCAAGAGAGAATTTACTTGTATATCATTTACACTCATTTTTAAAATTATATAGTTACTTAATCGTAAAATGATTTACGCTCTTAAACGATAGAAACATTAACTGGAAAACTGACGCTTGTTTTTAAATCAATAATTTACTGGAAATGAAAAGAATTCTTTAACAATTAATTTAATATTTTTAATAGTAAGAATAGATAGTATTATTAAGGGGGAAATTACTGATTAGTTGTTTTTAAAGGATAAAATGATTTAACTGAAAACCATGGACACTCATTTTTAAAAAATAATTGCTGTATTTTTATTATACAGCAAATCTGCCGACGCGTATAAAAAATATATTTACAATAAATAACTCCGACGTTACCCAAAGATCACGGTTCAGTTGATTCTTCTTGCAAATTAGACACCATATATAATATACGATGTAAAATAATCAGCAGGTTAACCTCCTAAACTTCCCCGAAACTCGTGTTTTTGTGGCTAAATGACACCAGAATCACGGGATCTGCTGTTACTTTCTCTTGAAGAAGCGTCACTGTGCAGCTGATTCCGAAATCTGTTCATATTGTGTGAAAATAAAAAGTATACCTTAAACTCCTGAGCTTAAACGCAAAAAGATCACTCAGTGCACATTTCTTTGGAAGGGTGCTAATATTTTGGGAGTCTACAGTATGAAAGAAAGAGTCTTAAGAGAAGGATATGGGACACAGGGCGCGCACACCCCCCCCCCCCCTCAGAACTAATGTCATGAAAGAAATGAAATATGATTGTGCTGCACAGTTTTTTCCAGCAGGGGGCAGCAGAGGAGTTTCACATCTGCACACACTGAGGCGATATTCATGGCAGGAAATGGTACAATTAGGGAACACGTACGTGTGTGTGTGTCAAATGGGGGGAGAGAGAGAGAGAGAGAGAGGTGAGCTGTAGTGTACAGTGTGATCATCCTGCCATTTTCAGTACATTTATGAGGTATTTTATATTAAACTACATAATTTTGATGCACTGAATTAGTTGTCAGTGCACACACCCCTGTCTGTTGATTGGTGTTTGTAAAATATCCTCTATTATTAAAAAAAACGAATTTCGGGAAAAAACAAAACACTTTTTATTATGGAAAAACAAAAAAAGATTTAAATACAGTAGTACTTGAAAGTGGAAAGTGTGAAATATTTTAAACAATAAATGTGTTTTCATGGAATTTTGCAAAATAACTGGATAAATATAAGCATTGGTTTATTTAATTACTTCATTTCTAAATAAAATGGTAAATTTAATTATTGGTCCTCCAGCCTCTACTACTGGGGGGCGGAGTCAAACCAAAAGTCCAGTGGGTGGGGTCAGACCTGACCTGATCCAGCTTCTACTACTGGGGGTGGGGGGGGACAAGCTCCGCCCCCTGGACTTGTGGTTCCGCAGTGGCGTTCTAGTCTTCTCTGCTCATTTTGAGGACTTACCTTTTGCCTTTCCGGTTTCTCGGTTCCCACGTCTCTGACGGGTTCCGGCTCTGGAGAACCGGGTCCCTCTCCGACACTCTCGTCCTCGTGGCTGTGCTGTCTGTCAGAATCGGCAATGGACGAGTTGGATACGGGGGAGGAGACGTCGGCGTTTGAAGGACAGCTCTGATCGGCTCTCAGTCTCTGAAGCTGGAGTTGGAGTTGCTCGTTCTCGGAGGCCAGTTCCTGCCTCTCCCTCCGCGACCCAGTCAGCTCTTTAGTGAGCGTGTCGAGGCGCTGACGGAGCTGCCGGACCTCGTCACGTGCTCGGTTCCTCTCGGCGCGCACTTTACTCCATTTCTCCCTCCAATTGGCCGTGCAGTCGGACCACCAGCGCATCGTCTTCTCCATCTGCGCAGCGCGAGCTCGTGCTTCCTCCAGCTCGCGCAGACGCAGCTCCTCGCGGCTCTCCCAGTCCGCTCCCGAACCCATACCGTCACAGCCCAGACCAGGGGACAGCAGCAGGGGGGGGCTGGCACTGGGCGTGCCCACCGTGGGGCTCGGCGTGTGGGTCATGCTGTCTGGAGAGCGCACTCGGTCCGGACCCACGCCCAGACCACACAGCAGACCCGATTTAGCCGCCTCGGCCATGTGAGGGCTGGGCGTGTGGTTCATGACTGAACCGATGATTAGCGCAAGGACGGTAAAGCTAGCAGGCTAACGGGTCGTTTCTGACTCGGGACACGAGCCGAGTCGCCATGACTTCCTGTAGAGAAAGCAGAAAAAAGGGTCTTTTAATGGAGCTGGACCTTCTAGTTCACACACACACACACACACACACACACACACACACACACACACACACACCCCTACACCTTAGATATCCATAAACATATTCTGCATAACGAGACAGACGGGTCTGGTGTAAAAGATTCAGGAAAGCACTCCAAACCTCTGAATATAAATCTGGGGAGTTAATTGTCCGTGTAGAGGCAGCAACATGCCGGACATGTGCTAGCAATCAGCAGGAAAAACTCCCATGATGCACTTTTCCTAAATAAACATTAAACCTGGACGTTTTCCTGTTAACTCCTTATTAAATGAAACTACGACCAGACTCAATAAACGCCATAAAAGAAGGAAAAGACGCATCGCAACATTTAAACACGCACTGAACGTCTCTCTCTCTCTCACACACACACACACACACACACACACACACACACAAACGAGCCGGTCCCGTCAGAGCTGCTGAGGCCCAGAGGAAGTTCCAGGGCGGTTCTGTGGCTTTTGCTCACAGTTACACAAAAGAACTCTCAGAGGAAACTCGGGGAGAGAGAGAGAGAGACAGGGTGAGAGAGAGAGAGAGACAGAGTGAGAGAGAGAGAGAGACAGAGTGAGAGAGAGAGAGAGACAGAGTGAGAGACTATAAACAAACAGCACATGTAAAAGCACGCATGCACGTGTGTAAGCAATTCTAAAAGTTTTTTTTTTTTTTTTTTTTTTTTTTACATGATACACAACACGATAAAACAAAATAAAACACAAGAAGATGAAATGGGACGACGACAACAACTACAAGACAGGCAAACACAACACAACAACAGGATAAAATGAGACAACACCACAAAAGACACACGCTGTCTGAAATGTGAAGGATCTGGAGAGGATCTGTACGGAGGAACAGTCTCAGATCCCTCGCCATGTCTTCTCCAACCTCATCAGGTATTATAGGAGAAGACTCGGAGCTCCCTGTGCTAGAGCTGCACAATTAATTGAATATCGATCGCGATTAGGATTTTGATGGCCCACGATTACATGAACATGATCATCTGCGATATTGACGTTTACAGTTCGTCCTCCGCTCATAGAAAACGCCGCTGCAGATCAAATCAAGCGTTTCCTAAACTTACAGCCAATCACCATAGAGCAGCGCAGGGATGACATCATCGTGTACGCCAAAACCCGGAAACAAGTTAGCATTTTAGCGTTTCCGGATCCATCCCAAAGTCAATGGGTTTTTTGAACGGGATTTTGGTTAAAAGCCTGAAATAAGATCTGTGGTGAACACCTTTTATTCTACGACATAAAATACGCCAGTAAAACCCCACTTGTTATTTTTTAAAAGTTTTTACGTGTATTGAAAAAGACGGTTACTAACTGTCATGTGATGAAGGTTTAGGACGGAGATGCAAGTGCAGATAAGAGCTTTATTGAAGAGAGGCAGAAAATCCAAAACGTGAGACAATAACGTGGTCAAAAACGGGCGAAAGGTCCGGCGATCGGCAAAGGGGCGTAAACAAGAATCCGACAATGAGGTCGAGGACAGGATCAAAACTACAAAACGCTTTGTACACTGAAAACTCACGCAATACTTCGTGTCAAACAACGAGACATGAGGGGTTTAGATGACAAACGTAATTAAGGGTGAACACAAACCCCCCCCTGAAGTCGAGCGACTGTGGTGTAGTTCGTTTATAGCGTACGGTTAGATGTTTATTTCTGGAGATTGTATTTAGGCTTCAAACTTCATAAACGTTGTGTTGATTTGTGAAAATGATCGTGATGGACAGAACATGTTAGTGTTGTAAACTTTTGTTGATCACAAAAATAATCTCTTGCAATAATCCAAAAGTCTATGTGAAAATCCTATTGGGTTTTTTTTTGGAGGGAACCGGTGTGATGAGAACTTCGGGCTCCGGTACAAAATGACGTCGTCCCTGCACCGCTCTATTGGGCGATTCGTCTGCGTCTCTCCTCCTGTAAACACTGTTATTGACTTTTCTGCATTCGCCGGAATTGTTTTCATTTAGTTGTATATTGTTATATTTGATGCATATTTTCATTTGGTTGATGGCATTTTTATTTTTACTCATCCTATATTTTGGGTACAATTTTATTGATATTTTGCTTCTACGAGATGATGCACTTTAAGGACCAGTCTAATTTGATGTAAAGATTTATACATTAGCAGGAATATGTTGTCCCTAAAATCAATCAATATAATCGTGATAAATAATCGAGATCTCAATATTGATCGGAATAATCCTGATGATCATTTTGGCCGTAAGCGTGCAGCCCTACCCTTTGTCAAGAGAACAGCTCTAAGTACTGACTAAAAGGGTGCCAATAAATGTTGCACACTTATATTTAACAAAGTTTTATTTATTTATTTATTTTATTTTATTCAATACACCTGTGTTGTGTTTGCAATTGTTTGATATCCATGAGAGCAGAGTATTTTTGTGAATTTTTTAACAAAAAGATCAAAAGATTAAATAATAAAAGACAATTTATCACAGCCTTCTTTGCTCATATTTAACAAGGGTGCCAATATTAGTGGACGACGCTGTGTGTGTGTGTGTGTGTGTATATATATATATATATATATAATAAATACAAGTTCTGTAAATCTTCACATCCTCTTTGCGGTATGTAAATGAGCTGTACCCGAGAGGAAAGAGGAAGTGTGTCTGCGTCTGATTGTCGTGGTTACCAACCGCATACTTCTCAGAAAAGAAAATCTCCTTCATGTTCCTTTTCTTCCAAAGACACCTTCATCTCATCACTGCCTCAAGAAACCACAAACTCCCTCAACGGCATAGCGTGAAGTCGCGTCTTCAGTCTTCATTTCATCACAACAATAACCTCTTCACTACGGGCACATTCATTCACTCAGTCAGTCAGTCAGTCAGTCAGTCAGTCAGTCATTCACTCAGTCATCCATCCATCCATCCAGTCATCCACTCACTCACTCAGTCATTCATCCATCCATCCATTCAGTCATCCACTCAGTCAGTCACTCACTCATTCACTCAGTCATTCATCCATCCATCCATTCAGCCATCCACTCACTCACTCACCCACCTCTCGGTATTATAAAACTGAGTTAGAACGATTCGATACGGAAACCCATCTGAGACTTATTCAGATAATAAAAATATACATTTTAACTAAAGCGCTCGCAAAAATAAATGAATAAAACAATAATAATCTTAACCTAATAAACCGGTTAACGCAGGAGTTATTAAACACCATCATGTAGGAGGTTTATTTTAGGAAAGTGTGTCATCAAATAGATATTTTATCATTGTAGCACTTTCGTACACACAGACGAAAAAAACAACAACTATTCTTTATATTATTGAGGCTTATTTGAGATTTTATTATTACTACTATTACTCAAACGTTTACACGTACGCAGAGAGACTTTTCATACTGTGAATAAAGAATAAATCGAACGTGATGGGAAAGCTGCTGGGAGGCTTTTTCAGTCGCAGGAGAAAGAGAGTGGGATAGAAGATTTAACACGATGGAGACAAACAACAACAACAACAACAACAACAGAAAACACTGTTACAGAAATATAAAACTGCCTTTTTGTAAACAGAGCCTCTCTCAGAAATGTGTGTGTTTAAATCTTCATGTGTAGAAGCAAATGTTAGTTCAATTCATCATACTGTACACACACACACACCTGCCCTGAATACACCTGGTCACCATGGTAACCACAGCCAGCACCATTCCCTATTCCCTCCTGGTTCTAATAATAGTGTTATTGGAGTGCGCGAGTGTGTGCGCGAGTGTGAGAGTGATTTGTTGAAAGATATTCCACTGAACAGTTTTGAATTTCCTAAGGCATGAAATCAAAGTGAAGATCAATTAATCCAATTATTCAATTAAACTCCTTTCATTTACATATACATAGCACTTCATCATATAAATAATGATTATAATAATAATCATGAAAGAAAAACAACACACATTTAACATTAAAAAGGGGGAGAAGGTGCTGAAGCGGCCCCACGGCGCGGAAAACCTGCAAGATAAGACCATCAGGGAAATAATTCACCCCAGACTGAGCGGACTGAACGAAAGATGGAGGAGATAGAGCGATTGTACTTGGCCTCGTTAACAGAGAGAGTAGGGGAATATCGAATTCACGGAAACAGCCACGTCTGAGCTTCAGGAGACACGGAGGAGCGAGAGGAACAAGAGAGGACGCGTTAAGAAGACGGCGAAGAAGGTTTTTTAAATTTTAAATGAATAAATAAATAAATAAGAAGTCGTCTCTCGTGTAAGACTCTGAATTCATGTCCTTACGTGATGTAAAAGGTCCGTTAGCAATAATCTTCAGGAACAGCAGTGAACGTTGTAATGAGAGGTCTCGGCTTGGCCACGCCCCCACGTACTTATTTATTTATTTTCCATCCTAGAAAACCAGATTCCTGTCTAACTGTGAGACAGAAAGAGAGAGACTCGGAAACCAGACACAGTTCGACAAAAATGGTGGAAGTAACATCTGTTTTTTGGCTGAAATAAACAACAACTAAAACAACCACCACCACCACCCACAGTGTGTTTAAATCAGCCGTGTACGCTCACCAGAGACACCAGCGATCTCTGCAACTTCCTTCCAAGCTAACCTAACGCCTCTATACACATTTAACCATAACGAGAGGTCGTATACGACCGAATAAGAGGAAACGATGTGTAGAAAAGATTTTCTTCGGTTTTTGTTGGAACTGACTGCAGGTAGGAACTAAAGTTGTGAGCGGGGAATGGAAGAAACGTCGCACCAGAGGTGCCAGACCAGACCAGACCAGACCACCGGTCGCATCTTTACAGCGTCGGCTGAGAGCGTCGCTGAACTCGGGTTAGATCGGTCTCACACACGTACTCTGTCGCTTGTTGCTGTGAGAATCTAACGTCTCAGCCAGCAAGCCGATTGGCTGGTTTTACAGGAGGGGCGGGACTTGTGCGATGCTGCTATATATTTCGCACGGTTTTCCACAGTCTCTGCTTTAACTCACGCGGGATGTTCAGAACCACGTCTCCTCTTTCGCACGCTGTACACACCCGTCTGATGGATCCCGACTTCAGCTGGGGGTCTCGGAGTCTGTGTTCGTGGTTAGCATGCAAGTTTCTGTTTACAAAATCGCCCAGTTCTTGTGGATTGTTCAAAGTCAGAATTTAAATTTAATCCAAGTCTTATGCATTCGAGAGAGAGAGAGAGAGAGAGAGAGAGAGAGAGATACACAAAGAGAGAGAGAGAGATACACAGAGAGAGATAGAGATAGAGAGAGAGATACACAAAGAGAGAGAGATAGATACACAAAAAGAGAGAGAGAGAGAGATACACAGAGAGAGAGAGAGAGAGAGAGAGAGAGAGATACACACAGAGAGAGAGAGAGAGATAGATAGATAGATACACACAGAGAGAGAGAGAGACACAGAGAGAGAGAGAGATACAGAGAGAGAGAGAGAGAGAGAGATACAGAGAGATACACAGAGAGAGAGAGAGAGATAGATAGATACACAGAGAGAGAGAGAGAGAGAGAGAGAGAGAGAGAGAGACAGAGACACACACAGAGAGAGAGAGAGAGAGAGACAGAGACACACACAGAGAGAGAGAGAGAGACAGCGAGAGAGAGAGAATAAAGAAGCAGAGAGCATGAGAGTTTGGTCAGAGTTAGAAAATGTCTGGTTTGACTTTGTGACCTCGGGGTTTTTCCACTTGTCTCCCTCGCTCCTTCGCTTCCAAAATTTCTTACATCCGTCTTTCGTTATTTTGTTAACTTTCTCTCGGTCAAGCGAGCGCTGAAGAGTGGGCGGCCTTTCAAGAGGGGATTTACAACTTCGAAGTGCTTTGGGGAGCTTCCAGAACAGAGTCCTGTTTGATGTTCAGTCTGAATCTGAGGAGATTGTTGGTTTAGACTTTGGGGTTGAAGTTGCAGGAACGCTGTGTGTGTGATCAGGACAGCTCCACCCCCCCACTCCAGGTTTAATGACCTGATTAACCCAATTCTTCTTTAAAATAATACACAATTCATAACACAATTATGATGCCGTTTCTCACCCCAGACACGGTACCAGTGCACGGGTTCGGTTCTGATCCCAAATGAGTAACGTACATATTAATCAGTTACAGGAAAACTGTGTTTATAGGAGAGATCCACCGATAACAGGGTTCACCCATATTTAAGTGTTTTTCCATAATTGGATATCGGTTTTGTAATATCGGATCCACCGATAAACGCCGCCATCTTGTGGACCGCCACAGAAGCACCACATCTGGTTTTTTTTGTTTATTTTTTAGAATTATTTTTGCATTATATCTGTTTACCTGATCGAAGCTTTTATTTTAAAAATAATAATAAAAATAATAAAAATAATAATAATAATAATAATAATAATAATAATAAAGACACTTTAGTCCCTGTGAACGAGCTGTTACTATAGAAACCGTAACGCATTAGAATGAGCGCATTAACATATATAAACCTGTTTATTTATGTTACAGAAAATGAACCGAGTCCTCCTGACCAATCAGAGGACACGTCCAGCTCGAAAAGCGCAGATTATTAATAAAAGCTTGATTATTAAAAAAAGAGAACCGAGTCCTGCTCATCTCCACGCAGCGGGACAAACAATAAACCCGCGTCCGACGTTTATGATCCACGTGACAGCCGTTTCCGAGTCGAATATTCGTCACGTCAAGGTCACATCCTCTCGCTCTGCACTGAACAGTAGGTACACATCAATAAAAAGAGTCAAAACAGGGTTCTTCCACCAGGATTGGTTTCAATGGAACCTCTTTAAAAGCACGTCTCATGAGCTGTGATTTGATTCTGAAATGAAGCAGCCAATAGCGTTCGAGATATGCCCAGCCAAACCCCCGCACGATCAAAACACACCTGACGACGATTGAGATAAACATCGGCGATCGAGGTTTTTCCCCCCAGTTTCACTTTAGCAGGACGACGTGTTCGAGGCGAGGTCGCGCGTCAGCATTGCCGATGGTGACGGAGAGCCTCAGGGTCGTCACCGGGAGACATCAGACACGTCTGAACAGGAGACATTACTGACGGAGACCGGGTATAAACACGGGGAATCACGTCCTCAATCGTTCTGACATCGAATGAGTCGCCACAAATCGGTAAAAAAAACAACCCAAAAAACACTCCTCCAAAAAACTCACAAACTCCGCCCACTCACATAGGAATAAACTCCAAACACTTATTCTCAGTTGGAAAAGGGAATGTGTGTGAAGATGTGCATTCAAAAAAACCCCAAAAAACAACAACAAACACCGACCAGCCATGTTTACTGCTAACGAGCTGCTCTAGTACTCTAGTAAGACACGCCCCATGGGCGGGGCATATCTGTTCTAGGGAATATTTAACTGGACGAACGCAAGGTGAGTACAGGATGAGTCACCAAGATTTTTTATCGTTTTCCCAGAAGTATAAAAAGGAGGAATACAAAAAGCTCTTTAAACTAAAGGATGTATGGTCCGGCTCGGAAAAGTCCAGACCTCCAAATCCTTTAATGCATCGTTCCTCAGAAGCCCTGGTTCTCCACTGGGCAGATGGTACAAGGCCTCTAATAACCGCTCGCACACTGCATACTCCGGTTCCTCCCTCCTAAAACCGCAGGCCGCTGCTCTGGCACATCTGGCAAACTGCTTATGAGTCCAGGACGTGGAGAAACTGGCCCAGAGAAACAAAGGCAGAGGATTTCCTGATGATGAAGTGCCTCAGATCCTCCGAACAGCTTCTCCTCAGAGGACAAAAAATTTTTTTTAAATACGGATGACGTAAACCTGCCCCAGAGCGAGAACTCGACGGGGAGGGGTAAATGGGGGGCGGGGGGCGGAGGGTTCTGCAGTGACCCCTGAGAACACTTTCCGCCGACGCTTTAATCCTCGTTCCATCCGACTTCCTTCCTGCGGTTCCCTCAGCACGACGCCACAAATTCCCATCAGCGATTACACACCAAGACTTCTCTAGGAATTCAACCCAACTGCACATTCTGAATGGATTCCTTTGATATAAATAAATACGCCCCTAAACCAAGCAATACATCTAAAAAGCTCCATTTTTACATGGAATCGGAAACCGGGCCCAGGCCTGCGAGCAGCGTCGTTTATTGCCCGGTCCTGAATGACATCCATCCCCACGAAATGTCCTCCAAATGTAGACTATTTATTTTTCCATACAAAAAGGCCTCCAAACTGAACGTCTTTCATCATTAGAACATGAAACAAGTCCTTTTAACCGAGGCAAAAGTAATGGCGCCGTCTCATGTGCTCTTGACGTTGTTCTGAGTGCGTTTGATATTTAAAATAAATAAATAAATAAATAAATAAATTAATTAATAAAATCACACACGCACACACACACACACACACACACACACACACACGGATGAAGCCAGAGTCTCTGACTACAATTGAAAAAACTAAACAAAATAAGATGTTTTCTTTAACAAGAGTATAATTAGGGCTGGGCAATATAATCGATATCGTGATAAAAGATTACGCGATACACTTTCCTGAGATATCGTTGGTATGGTAATGTGTTTTTTAAACGTTTTTAATAATTACAAATTAAAACGGTACTGAACAAATGTTGTTCGTTTGACGTAATTAAAAAGACAAAAAAAACCAACCTTCTTTGTCTTTGCAGGCATCAAAGAAAAGCAAATCATTGAACGTTTCCAGCACGTAACGATCACCACGTGAACTCCACAGTTCAGTAATCACGTGATGGGAGATCGCTCCAGCGGACGTTTATAGCGGAAAACGGCTAAACCCTTTAAAACCCACAAAGCGTACATTATGAAAGGCGAACTACTCATTTAAAGATTAAACCAAACGTTCTTATTCTACTCGAACGTAAATCTCGGTTAAGCTTCAGAACCCACTGAGATTTGGACCGGAGAGATACACACCCGCCAAAAAAAAAAAAAAAAAAAAAAAAAAAAAAAAAAAAATGCAGGAACCATCGACACATCTGGCAACCCAGACGTGACCCAGGGCATCCTGAGAACATTCGCTAATTTGCATACGACCAAAGAAATAAACAAAACAAAAATAATCATGCACGGGAGATTTCCTTTAAGCATTTCAGAAGTGAGGAAAAGTTTTAAGGAAAGTCAGCGTGCAGATTTATGTACAGATTTGTTTGGAGACCATGACTAATTTGCATAGAATATAATTATACATAAATAAATACATACATATATCTGCACATGAACTTCCCTTTAAAGCCGTTTCTCGACAACGAAATGTTGAAAATCTGTTTGGAAAAGAGAAAGTCTAGTGTGTCAAATCACAGATCTCACGCAGGAACGTATTAAAAGTCTATAAATATCTATGAATTCAGAAGACGGCCCTTCCTTCCATGACTAACAGGCTACTCGCGCTACGACGAGCTAACGTAGTTCACGTAACGGCTTGCTATCGAACTCGCGTCAATCTCCTCATGTTTTGTCGGATATGGCAACGTTACCATGGTAACCGCTATCCGTTCAGGGATGTGAGCGCAGGTGGAGCTGATACATAGGTTGGAGCCAATACCGAGGTTGCAGAGTCGCCGTTATCGTCTCGGTCGCGAGGAGTACGTTTTATTTACTTATCGACATGGCAACCGAGTTCACGCGTAGCTCTGCCGTCCCCCCCGAAATCAGTTTTACGCAGTTTAAACGAACAGCGTTTGACCTGTTAAGGTTCACAGCAACATTAATGACGACGAAATAAATACGATTACGTCTAATTAATATAAATAATTATTTAAACTATTCGCCTCCGCTATACAGTATCGTCAGGTAAAGAAAAATTCAGCTTCAGTGCTTTAAGAGCGCTTAAAATGGCGAACTGAATAAAAATCTAACCGCAGCGCAACCCGACACCCCGACGCCGCTTCGCCCCGACGCCCACGTTTCACTTCCTCCACACAATTAATCAACCATTTATCGCTGACTAGATCTACAGTCACGGATTTAAACCATCAGCTGCTGACAACCGAGTCGTGAACAATGACGTGCTCTTTAACTGTTTACATCCCTCAAAACCGTCTCACACGCTAATTTATTATTATTATTATTATTATAATAAATGTTTAATTAAAACTTCTCATCAGGGTTTGGATCAGTGTTCCAGCACAAACTATATTTACACAATAAAATAAGCTGCTAATTGTTATTTTTTAATATATACGATATTATATTGCACCGCCCGGCCTTACACAACTCACACCACGTCTCCATCCGCCATAATTATTCAACTAAACACACGAGGACAGAAAGAAACTAGATCTCAATATCCTGGTGAACACACACACACACACACACACACGCAGAGCGAGACAGAGAGATACAGAGAGACGGACAGACAGACAGCCAGAGAGAGAGTGTGTACAGACACACACACAGACACACACACACAGACACACACACACAGACACACACACACACAGACACACACACACACAGACACA